>JAAOMT010000678.1:448360-504648 GCA_016748015.1 Geosiphon pyriformis | reverse complement strand
AAAAAAAAAAAAAAAAAAAAAAAAAAAAAAAAAAAAAAAAAAAAAAAAAAAAAAAAAAAAAAAAAAAAAAAAAAAAAAAAGATTTTCCGTCTGGTTAATTAATCAGAACTTTTAAAAATCGATTTTTATAGCAAACTAGAACTAAATGTTTTAATAACAAAGAAAAAAAAAAAAAAGTAATGCAAGCAAAAGGTGAAGTGGGAATCACAAAAACATTTGTCGAAATTATAAAAGGCTCCGAAGGATATGCCGCCTACGATTGTCGGGTGAGATATTTATATATATATAAAATATTTGAGGAAATTTTTCTCTAAACTTATAAATTAAGATTCCATTATTCCACGCTGTAAAATTTTATTATTTGTAACATGTTTTACTACTTTTAAAAAATGTGGGTTCCGCAACACACGCCGTGTGACCATCATTAAAGTATGAAAAATTTAAGTTACGCATTTTTGCGATCATTTAATACAAATCAAGGTAAGAAAATCTCTGATCATGAACAAATTAATCCCGTGGAAGAGATCTGGCCACTAGTTCGGTATAATATACCTCTTTTTATCTCCATTAACTTTTAAAAAAAATTTTTAATACTCTCACACCCAACCTCCATACAAATTTTCCTATATGGGGAAAATTTTTACCTTATATCTTTTTATTTTCGAATTTATTCTAAATACTATCTAACATGAATTAAAAAAACAAGTTTACTCCTCCCCCGTTAACATATCAAAGTGATTTGGATTATATTCTTTGAATAGTAGAAATCTTAGTGGGGGATATGAATAGTGCCCATTTTTAATTCGTTTTATTGGTGTTCCCCGAAATCCTTTGGTGGGACCTTTTTTTCTTTTATGTCATTCATAAAGACAAGATGGTCACTAATTTCTATTTAAAAAAATAGGTTTAGATTATCATTTTTTGAGGGTAGTAATTGTTTATTTATTTAACGGCCAAGTGTCTTACAAGGTAGTCACTGATCATCACCTTGAACTTTAAAAATCAATTTCATAATCATCATAATCATCATCATAATAATAATAATCATCAAAAGTGCATCCCTCAATTTTGTGAACCTCGTTTTTTCTAGATTCTTGATTTGAAAGCAGCATGTTATACATTCACAAAATTTTTTTGGTAAATTAAAGATATTTCCTGATGTGGATGTCCTTCTTGGCACAAATTTTATCGGAGAACGCGCGTTTAAAATTTTTTTTTACAAATAGTTTGAAACTGGTGAAGTTTAATTTAGGGTTTTTAGATTTTCCATTTGTGACTAGAAAGAAAGAAAGAAATAAAAAGTTGGGATCTTTTTTCACAAATTGAAAAATCACCTACATTCATTAGACCTTTTCTTGAATCAAAAAAAAATTGAAACAAATGTCTCAAATTCCTTTTGAAGTACTCGAACTAATGAAAAAATTAAATTTGTCAAATATTTTTCCTCCTCAAATAAATGACCCAGAAATTTTTATAAAAAAATCTAATAATTCCCAAAGATTTAAGGATGAACCAGGAAGACCACAAAATTCCTTCTTTATTTTCAGGACAAATGTTCATGAAGAGGCGAAGAATCAAGGATATTCAAGTATGAGACTAATAAATAAATCCGCCGGTTTCTTGTGGAAGTCAGCTTGCGATAGTCAAAAAATATTTTACCATGAGATTGCTGAAAAGGTACGAATCATTCATAAGAGTAC
The DNA here is from genome assembly GCA_016748015.1 of Geosiphon pyriformis. Taxonomy (NCBI): domain Eukaryota; kingdom Fungi; phylum Glomeromycota; class Glomeromycetes; order Archaeosporales; family Geosiphonaceae; genus Geosiphon; species Geosiphon pyriformis. The sequence goes on along the minus strand of JAAOMT010000678.1, from coordinate 502,948 downwards.
CTTCCCCAACTACCGTTATATGCAGCCCAGAATCAAATTAAAATTTCGACCATACCTGAATTCATCCCTTTCAACTGTAAAAAATTTTGAGATGAATAATCTCATAAACATTACCAATGCTTCCACACTCGTTATCGCTTCGAATTCCTCACCTACAACAAAATTCTGTATTACCAACGAAATCAACTGAAAATGCTTCGTAAATCGAATTTTTCTTTAATCAATCTAATTTTTTACCCTATTTTTAACTCACTATATTTTAAACCATGACAAATCTGACCATTTGATATGAATAATTTCATTAAACAACTGAATTAAGAACACTCACCAGATAAAATAACTCGTTTCTCTTAATCTCACTGAAAGATTTATTTGACCATGACAAAAATCTAACTCCTATTTAAACCTTTTAATATTTGCAAATACCCTTGACTAATTAAAACGTATGTTTCAATTCGCTTGTAATTTAAAAAAATTGTCTCTATTAATATTTAAGTTTTTTGATCAATTTATCAATTTATTAATTAATTAATTGATTGATTGATTGATTGACATTTATGTCTCAGGCAATAAATAATTGGTAATCATTAATTTTAGTTATTATCCCTCTTTTATGATATTTTAATGCAATCGGAAATTTATGTAATTAAAAAAGAAGTTTTTAAATTCTTTTTTCAAAATAAAAAACTATTACCCTATATATTTTTAAAATATATTTAAATTTAAAAGTGATTCCCGAATTTAAAATAATTATGCTTATAAATCAAAAAATAAAGTAAAGTATCCCAATTTGAGCGATCTATTGAGCTATTTATATAAAAATCAAAATAAACTGATCTTTTCTGGAAAAAATTAAACATTTCATTGATGTTTTCTTTAAAAATTAAAACTTGAAAAAAAGGATTTTTCATAATTTTCACGATAAAATGGCATGTTTATAATAAAATAATTTTTTGATTTATTTCATTAATAATAATATATATATATATATATATATGCAAACTTAAAAAAAAATGGAAATTTTTGAAATTTTAATCAAATTAAACTTTTATTTTTATTTTTTTATAGATATTGAAACAAAAAAAAAATTAACCAGTTTTCATTATCAAATTAATATATATATATATATATATAAAGTTTTACTATTTTTAACTTAATATATGTAAAACACAAAACAAAAACTTGTATTATTAAATTAATTCTCAAAATATTTTAAATGAAAACTTTATTATTGTCTTTTGTAATTCACAAATTATTATTATTATTTTTTAAATCAAAAACAGACATTTTTTATAAAAATTAAATAAATTTATCAATAAAACATTATTAAAAACAAGAAAAATAATATATATTTAATAATAATTATTAAAAAGATAATGGTATATACAGTTAAAAAACTTTTCAATTTATTTATCAAGATGATTCTTCTTTTTTTAATCAAAAAGTTTTTATTAAAGTAAAATATTAATAATTATAATAAGTTTTATATAATACAATTAACAGTCATTTAAAATTTATGAAACATTTTTTTTGATGGTAAGTAAATTTAAGAAATATTTTCATTTAAAATATTTATTCTCTAATTCCAATATTTGCTGTACCATATTCAATTGGCTAAGATGATTTACAAATGATCAATCCGTGTAATCGAAATAATATGATTTTTGTAATCGTAAACTAAAACCAAATATCTGATTTGATTAACACATATTTGTTGCTTGATTTACTTGATTCACATCTAGCCACAATAATCCATATGATTTGAGGTTTTATTTGGCAAGGAAGTTCAAAATAATTCTCAATAATTAGGAATTAGGTTCATTAATCGGTCAATGTTTGTAATGCTCTGCCCCCTTTGAACCTTTCTGTCAAGATGAGCTCGAATGGCTTAAATCTAGCTTAAAAAAGCTGGAGACAGCTCTTAATTTAATTGATCTTACCTTCTCATCGTTATCTTATATCATTAACTTTTCTTTTTTTTTTTTTTTAATTCTCAAAATATATTGACACACAGTAAAGTCAATAAAATTTTTTGCTTTAAAATCGAAAACACTATTACCAATTCCTCTATCAAAGCAACAATGGTTTTCCATCGATTAATATTTATACCTTAAAATAATAAGACAATAGATGAAACTGTAAAAATTATCAAAAGAAATGATGTTGGAAATATTCTTTTAAAATAAATGATTATGATAAAATTAACAGGTTTTTAGATATTAAATAATGATTAATAAAATGATAAAGAAATTTCACTTAGTATATAAGCTAAGCCGGGCTAAGGAATTATCAAGATTTAACCAACACTTTCATTACCATGACTTGGCTCAAACCAGTTTGTGCGAAGCTTTATTTATTAATTTGTTGCTTTGCCTGAAGGCTCAGCTTTGACAAACAAAGTATTTTGATAAAATAAAAAAAATTTCCATCTCATCCTCCAAAGAATTCATTTTGTTTGTTTGTTTGTTTGTTTGTTTGTTTTAAATAGCCCAGCTTCATATGGCAATATCAAAGGTCATTATTAAAAATTATTTTTACTTAGATTGACACAAATTCTTTAAAGCGCAGCCAACTTTTATTAACATCGTAGTGAAAAGCCAATCAGGTAAAGCGAAAATGCCAAGATATTCTATCATAGAATATGCGCCAAGAATTTTTAGTCATGTATGAGTATGCAGGATGCAGTAATTTGATAATCTGTTAAAGATCAATTTAGAATTTTTGATATTTATATTTACCACAATGAAAATCTACTAAAATTTCGAATTTTTTCATTGAAAAAAATACATTGAAAATGGGTAGATTTTACCAATTTTAAGATCATATCCTCACGTAGAAATATATATATATGAATAAAATAAAATTTACAATTGGGCTGAGACAGAGAAAACTAAATGAAAATTAAAAAAATTTGTATATATTTCTAATATATTGTTCAAGAACTCGAATGCAAGCATTTTAGACAAATCGAATTGATCTATATTCTTTTGAGCAGAGTTTTTTGAGTTATTCCTCAAAAACTATGGAAGTTGCCCCATTTACTATTTACTATGAAAAGCATACACATTCTCTATGAAATCACATAACTTCATTCAAATGAACACATTAGGTCTATCACGTTATCATGTGTAAATGTCAAACCCTAATAATCCAATCAGCCCTCATTTTAATGCCAAGATAATTTTCAATGTATGATGTCGATTCCTAATAAAGTAAAAACTCGTGTAAAATATAGGGTAGTATAATTGTTTCCGTGGTCTTTTTATTACTACGAATTTTTCCTTATCACATATTGGGAAACTGATGAGTTTGAATCACTTTAGAGAGAGCTGGGGGGCTCTCTAATTGTCTATATTTAAAAAAGCTTTAAGAAGATTTCCAAATTAGTTAAAGCAGCCATTCCTTTCTGCTAAGCATCTGCCAATCAAACATAAGGCTATTCCCATAGAGTGGAATTATAGCCTATCGTTTCCCATTATTTATAACTTTACAATATCAATCATCAATATTTCCACACTTTTGAACTATAAATATTACAACTTGTTCATAGAAATTTCCAGAGCAAGAGTAAAAATATGAAATATTATTATATAGGAGACTCTTCACGAAATGCTTTGTGGCATACCTTGAAAAAATGCCTTTACCCTGCGATTCTTTTGGCATTTTCAATAGCTATTTACACGAAAGTTCTGTTTTCAAAAGACTACAACACTCTGACAGATACCACGCCTCTAGAAATCGATTTTTCTGAAGATTTACAGACGAAAATTTTTCATCCCAACATTTCTAAATGCACCTTGGATTTTATAAAGCATGAAAATCGCCAAGAAAAGTTCTTGACATATTTGCCGCATAGTGGTTTTCACAATCAACGGATATCTTTAACGAATGCAATCTTTTTAGCGTGGTACACAAATAGGACATTAATTTTGCCCCCAACAATTCTTGGAAGAAAAATACCTTGGAGTCCTAATGCTGCGTTGATGAGCTCCTTAGCTCGATTCAAAGCTCACAAAGATTCATCTGATTGTGATGATTCTAATGATTTTGATGATTCTGATGATTTGGTAGAGAATAGCAAAGAAAAGTGTCTTCGTTTTACCGCTTCGTACACTCTTTTAAGATGGGACGAAATATTAGATATGGAATATATTGAACGTTATGTTCGTATTCGCAATCGTGAAGACTTTTCAAGCACAAATTTATATACCATGTTAAACATCACCAATCCACAAACCGAAATTTACTATCCAACCGAAGCAACACGATATGATTATCAATTCTTTGACGAAAGTACCCCAAATGATTCCGTAACTCCATTCTCACGTCGAGCCAGTCTGTGTAGTCTCCGAGAACGAAAAGAAAAATTGATCCACTTTTATAGTGTGTATAGCTCAAAAAGATTAACTCTCAACCTGTGGGGAAATAAACGCTTCAAAGAAACGGTCATTGATCGACATTTGGTGTTTGGAAATCCTGTATTACTGGACGTTGCTAATGAAATTACGAAGAAATTAGGTGGATCAGGTCAATACGTGGGCATTCATTTGCGAGCTGGAGATCATGGATATAAAAAGTACAAAAAAGAAACGATTCAAATTTTGATTGAAGCAATGGAAAAAGATGAAATCCTTTCTGAAACGAATTCAGAAATTTACGGAAGTGAAATGAGTTTTTCCAAATGTGCAAGCTCCAACAATCAAAAAATTTATCTAGCTACAGATATTGAAAAGCATGACAAGGCTTTAATTCCCTTTTTTTCAAAATATCCTTGTACTTTTATATTAAAGAACTTTACTGATCAACTTTCACCTCTAAAAAAGATGATTAATAGCCGAGACGGAACAAATCTTTATAATCATTTTATCCCGATGGTCGATTTAGTCATTGCTGCTAAAGGGGGTAAATTTTATGGAACTAATGGTAGTACTTTCTCTTATTATGCCCAGCATCTTCATCAGTTATGGACTATCGAAGATCCAGGTCAATTAATTGATATTGGTCATCGATATTAGTTACTCCTTTCAAAATACAACTGTAAATTGAATAAATATATATATATTTTCTATAAATTTGTCAAGCGCCACTGTGTCACAAAATTTTCATAACTTAATTTTAACTTTACATGAGAGGAAATTTCAAATTTCTTCTAGGGGAATTTGGGAATTTTTCTAAATTAATCTTGCACTCCTTGAAAATGTAATTTTTTGTGTTGATACCTGATTTTCATCAATTAAAAATTTGCTAAATTATATGATTCAAAGTTTTCTATAAAGTGAACCCAAAATATTTTCCCCATTATTTCAGCACTTGTCTATTCTATTCATTTATTTTTCAAGTTCTTGAATACATTGAACTCTTGAAATTAATATCTTTATTACTTCAAAAAAAAAATTTATCGACAAAAAGAATTGACGTATCGGATAAGCAAAATTTTTTTTTTTACAAACTAGAGCTCTTTGAGATTTAAATATTTCAGGAAAAAGTAGAAAAACATTCATTGCAAAAGTTTAAACATTACATCACTATCAAACGCACGGCTTATGCTGGGTACCCTTTCTGGGAAAATTCGATCCCAAATATTTACATATCAGTAATCTTCCTTGCGTGTTTGTTGGTACAAGTATATCCAAGTGAGACCCTAAAACATTAAAGATTATAGTTTACTAAGTTACACCATTTGCTCCGTGTCTCCGTTATTCTATATTAATTGATAATTGTGAAAACACTTATTGATGATTAAAAAACTCCAGGGTCCTACACACAAAATTTAATAAAATGGTAGGAATTCATTTTTCATAAACTTTTTTGCTTCCAATATTCACATTTTCTTATCAACGTCATTTGACCTCGAAAATCCTATCTTAGCCGTATATCCAAAGACAAACCTTAACTTCGATTAAGGCGAGTGAACAAAAACTATTGGAAAAGTCAAATGAAAAAATTCTAGCTAGCAGTATCGATAATTTTCTTTGGGAAATTAGGTTGAAATATGGATTGACTAAGCTCATGGAAAAAGTTGATCAAACCCAGTGCATATATGAATTTCTCAATGTTAATGAATACTCTCACCAGCAAGTTTTTTCATTCTTATCTCGAGAAGAAAATAAGGACTATAGAATATTCCTCGGTTGCTTTTACCAGCATGGAATTGGCACAATAGCAGATTGCGAGAAAGCTCGTTTTCATTTCGGACAAAGTGTTGAAGCTGGAGATAAACTTGGTCCTATTTTTCTTCGAAACTGTTTGGAAAGCGAGGAATTCGCTGATCCTACAAATACAAAAAAACAAACTATTTTGTCCTTAGAAAAAAAGGATCTTTCTGTTTACGAGGAGGCTAATAAAGACAATTTTTTTATATACGGGGTTACTCAAATATTTACCAAAAGTCTGGAAAGGTCAGAAAAAGGATTTCTTGAGAAAGCTATCCGGCTGTTCTTAAAGAATATTAATTTGACACCCGAAATGGCTTTTAAAATATTACTTAACAATCCAAACATTTCCAATCATCGATGCCTTCTTGGTGACTTCCATAAATTTGGAATTGGAATAGTCCCTGATTTGAATATGGCATTCCGGGAATACATGATTGCTGCACAAGCTGGAAATCCTTTTGCACAAGCAATAATCGGTAATTGTTTTTTAAACGGAGATGGATGTTCAAGGCATGAATCTCAGGCATTTTTTTGGCTAGCTCTTTCAGTTCAGGGAGGATCAAATTGGGGAAAATGGGGCCTGGGAAGATGTTATGCCAAGGGATTTGGTGTGACTAAAGATGAACAAAAGGGTCTTGAATGGTATATAAAATCTGCCGAATCTGGAATGGCACTTTCACAATGGAAACTTGGAAGATGTTATGAGACAGGTTCAGGAGTCGAAAAAGACAACAACAAAGCTTTCTACTGGTATCAAAAGTCTGCTGAAACAGGCAACGCCATTGCTATTTATCATCTCGCAAAATGCTATCAAAAAGGCCGAAGTGTAGAAAAAGATCCTAGTATGGCATTTTCCTTGTACAAAAGAGCTGCCGAAGAAGAAAATCCAGCGGCTCAACGACGACTTGCATACTGTTATGAAAGGGGTTATGGCACCACCCAAGATTTGCAATTGGCGCTTGAATGCTACAAGGAATCTGCAAAAAATGGAGATGCTGTTGGGCAATATCATCTGGCCAATTTTTATAGAAAAGGAGGTGAAATTCCGGTTGATGGTGTTAAAGCTTTTTATTGGTACCGAAAATCATCCCGAATCGACGAACATGGTCAGAAAAGGCTTGGAAGCTGTTATGAACATGGTGTTGGGATATCGAGAGACGTTCATGAAGCGCTATGGTTGTATTATAAGGCACATACTAATGGCTGTAAACATGCTTGCGATGGTGTGTTCGGTCTTTTCAGGCTTCGATTTTGATCTTTATAATTTTTTTAGCATACATAAACCGAATTGCGGGGAAAAATCAACTTTAGCTTCTCCCTCACTTGTGCTTTCCAATTACGAAATCTTATTATCCTCTTTAAATTCGCATTTTCTCGTGAAAAGGCCAAGACCACTTTACGGTATTTGTTGACGATAACCCAATCATTACCATTTGTCTTGCTGGTCGCGCCTGATTCAAATGTTAATTTTCGAGTATTAGACATTTAATTGATAACTTCGGCTATCTAAAACACTTTTCCTTAACTGTTACTGAACTAGTTATATGACTATTTTGTGAAGCTTAATGCTTCAAATCATGAATTCTCATTATAAAATACCAATAGCACCTGGTAAAATTGCAACGTGTTATTTAGTAATTAATTTTTCCGGTGCCACATACAAGGATTTAAAATTAGTGTATTTATTTCAGTAAACATTTTGCTTTAAAATTTTCTTGATAAATTGCAGCAGCAGCAGCAGCAGCAGGAGGATAAGAAATTGAGAAAAAGATAGTTTCAGGTTCGTGCTCTGAAATGTATCGTAGTTACCGTATTAAGCGTATTAAGGCTAACATTGCATCTAAATTGTAGAAAATTAGGAAATTATCAACAGTCAAATAGAATATCCAATTACTCTAAACGCTAACCAGCTAGTGTTTAAAAACCCTAATAGTATTTTTAAATTCGGCAATAGTTAATCTCCGGGTCACTTTAATGGGTTTTACCAGAGTAGAAAATAAAAAACTTAGGTGGGAAATCTGATGGCAGAATATTTTTATAATCATCCTATTAAGTCTGGAAACGATTCTGGCTAAAAACTAAAATATTTCCATTGATTAGAGAATACTTTGGGAATTTCTATTATATTCAACTTTCGACACTGACATGGACTTGAAGATTACTTTAAAAACTGACAAAAAGGATCAACTCACAAAAGAGCAAATTAAATTCGGTTTAGATCTGAAATTTTTTTTTGCGAAATCAGTAGACCGTGGTGAGAAAGAATACTTTAAACCCGAGGCCTTAGACTTTCTTAGCAAGTACAATGTCACTCCACTGAGTGTTTTTGATTTCCTTTCGAAAAATCAAGAGGACGTGATATACCAATGCATTTTTGGTTTGTTCCACGAACGAGGAATTGGAACAGAAGCTAACGCTAATGAGGCTTTCAGCCTATACAAGACATGTGCCGAAAAGAAAAACAATTCCACAGCTCAGGCTCTGTTATCACTATGTTTCCTGGAAGGGATTGGCACTGCGAAAGATCCATATCACGGTTATTTATGGGCTAAGAAATCGGCTGAAGGAAAATCAAGTGCTGGGATGTCACAATTAGCTTTCTGCTTTTTTCAAGGAGCTGGTGTACAAAAAAATCTTCAGATGGCTGTGTATTGGGCTGAAAAATCTGCGAAAGCTGGATCAGCAGTTGGACAGCTGGCGTTGGTACGTTCCTTATTCCTGGAATTTTATTATCCAACCTGATTTTTACTAACTTTATAGAAACGGCTGGTTAAATTCAAGGGTCGTTTATCGGAGGGAGAATCCCAAAATGACAAAGCCTTTTTCTGGTATACACAATCTGCCGGAAATTTGAATACCAATGGTGAAGAATATCAAATAATATATGCTCTTAAAAGTATGAGAGTTTTCTGAAGAATAATTTTTCATTAAACTGACTTTCTTCTTTAGGAATGTATCATTTGGGAAGAGCATACCAATACGGCATTGGTACACCAAAACACTTGAAATTGGCATTTCAATGGCTCTCCAAGGCAGCTTATCTTGGACATCATCATTCACAACAAATGCTTGGTCATTTCTATTTAAATGGGCAAGGTGTTTTAAGAGATTTTCACAATGGTTTGTTTTGGCTGGGTATGGCTAAACGAAGCGGATGTCAATGTGTACAGTCAGATGTTGCAGAGCTTTTTTCAGTCAGTAATGAGTAATCCTACGTGTTCAAATAAAAAAGAAACTTTTAAATCTTATCACGTGAAAAAAATAAAGTCCATTTATTATTAAAAAAGATTGGTGTCAAATTATCTTTTTTCATATAAAATAATTTTAAAGTTAACTAAATGATGTTGCTTGTCTTTTGACTTTTCTAAAACATCATTGATTACTTAAATAAGACACCAATTTAACTGCCTTATTAAGTCATTTTTTTAAAAAAAGATTTTAAAGTTATCAATTGGCCATTTAGAAATTTAAACTTGATTGTTATTAAATTTTTCTAAAATACTATTTTGAAGATATTATATTTTTGTTTAATTTTAAAATCAATGAAATAATTATGTTTATAAAATTTAATATGCAATTCAGTATTATATTGAATTTAATAAATTGATTACCATGGTTTTGAAAAAGAATTATATTTTTCAATTATATATTGCTCCAAATTATCCATTTTTTGTAGAAATATTAACCTCTTTTTTCAATACATGCTTTATAATTTTTTTTATAACAATTATCCTGTTTTTGTGCTCAATTTTTTTTAATTCTAAAACAAAAAATTTACTTTTATCTTATAAAAAAAAATTAGTTTTTGTTTGCCATATTCTTTGATTAAAAAATTGATTTTTAATGTAAATTATGAAATTAATTTCTTTTTGTAAATAGTAAAAATAAAGCCTATAATATAAATTTTATTTGATTTAAATTGAATAAAAAATGAAAAAGTTTTATAATGTAATATTTTTATCTATTTTTTTTTGTTACATAATATATATATTAACTTAGTTAAATATTTATAAAATTTAAAAATAAACATAATATTAAAAGGTAATAATTGATCAAAAAATTATGACAAATATTTTAAAAACATTAAAACAATATATATTGTCAGAATTTTAAAATTTTTTTGATATACTTGAAAATTTCTTAAAAAGTGACCTAAAAATCATTAATAATAATTGGAAAAAAGTTATTTTTAAATGAAACTGGTTTTAATTTTTTGAAACATGATAATAAAACATTAAAATTAAAATAAAAAATTTATTTATTTTATATCTAATGACTAAAAATTTTTAGGCATAAAGTAAAGTTTTACATAAAAAGAAAATATCAGTTTTAACAGAATAATAATCTAGCTATTTTGCCAAAGTTTTTCTCAAAAGAATTTGCTTAATATTATAACTTGGTCATTCAAAATTTTGTAATTTTGGTTTTTGTTTCACACTGTATCTCGAAATCCCAATTATTGAAAATAAAGAATTTTAATGGACTTTTCGTGTAATATAATGAATATTCAGGAATAATCTAACCCGAACAAAAAGGTTTTATATTTTTTAGAAAAATTCAAAAGAACCGAAGAGAAGATTATATTCAAAAAACTTTATGTCATATCTTTCATTAAACTAGAGATTTAAAGACCTTCGTTTCCTATTTAATATTTTTAAAGTATTATTTTAATTTTCACAAGTGAATCAATATAGTATTTGGACAAAGAGTCGGATCTAATTTTTTAAGAAATATCTTATTTGTTTAAAACAGGTGGATAAATTAAGTTCCAAATTTAAATATGGAATATCGCACTGGTTTTATTAGAAAGAATACGTGACCTTATCTAGAGTTCTGTGAGTGCATTATTTTTATTTTCTACGATTTCATATTTTGATCTTCGAGGAAGTAGAGAAAAATGTAAGGGAAGTTGAAATAAAAATGAAAAAGGAAAATCCAGGCAATTATGATTTTACAATTTATTTAAACAGGTTTATTCCCATTACGATTTTAAAAATGGATATTTTTACCATTTGAGTTGCTAAAGCAAATCTTTTTTCAATTATTTCATAAAAAAAAATGAGTTATTTTTTGGAATCATGATTTCTCTCGTCATTTCTGTAAGTGAAAAGCTTTCTTTTTATTAATCGTTAAGTATTAATTATATTCTAAATAAATATTTTTACGGAATTTATATTAATTTTATTTAATTATTTTTGCGATATACCTTATTTATTAACTTTAGAATAAAATGACATTTATGAACTAAGCTCAAGTGTTGTTTTTGAAGATATAAAAAAACTTATTTTACAATTTTATCTTGAGTAAACTTGAATGAGCAATGATAAATGAAAAAATAAGATGAATCTAAGACAAAAAATTAAGAAATATGTTATATTTAGTTTTTTCTGAAATAAATTAAATTATTTTTAATATTATAAAATTGAAAAAAAAAATTTGTTTTGTAAAATATTCAATTATTATAACAATTTATTTAGTGTTACATATTTAAAAATGGGTCATGATAATTATTTTAACAAAATTTTTTGATTGATTATTGACCTGATTATAATTTTTTGCTGTAAAAAAAGTATAAAATAAACAAATTTATGATTGAAATAAAAGGATAGTATTTTGTTATTTAAAACTGAATTTTTATAGATTAATGCTTGATTTTAAGTTTGATCGCTTTAAAAAATTAATTATTTAATTTGTTTATTAATACAAATTGTCAGTTTTGAAAACAATCTTCGATCTTTTACAAGCATCAAATAAATAAATAAATAAATAAATAAATAAATAAAAATAAAAACAAGAATAAAATTAATCTGCCTAAAAATGGATCTAATTAATAATTTGGATTTTATAAATTCTAACTAATATTGGTTGGTAATTCATAGATTTCTTTAAAACTAGTTATCACAATGAGAAGAGTCATCATAAAAAATTATATAAATATTGTGAAAGAAATAAGATATAAATTAATTTTTATGACCCCCCTTTCAAAGGTTTTTGTTTATACTTTCAAAATTCTGAATTAACAAATTATTTAGCAAGAGCAGATATTAAGGGATTAATTTGCCCAATATATATATAATATTAAACCTAATGTCCAATAAATAACTAAAGTCCTTAGTTTATATTTATATCGCTAAGAGCATAAAAAAGAAAGAAGTAAATTTTCCTTTAGTGTTTGTGTACATAATTTATATGGCTAAAGAAATGGGACAATTGGTAAGATTGTGGTGGGAAAAATAAATTATCAATTCTTAATAAACTAAATATACATATATTGATTTTTTAAATTCAATAAAAAAAAAATTTAATATTTCTAAATGTTTTGGAATGAGATTTTTTTTCCTTAATCGAAAAACCAAATTTTCTTTTTGTTTAATAAATTATTTATTGAAAATATTTTGGTTACTTTCAAGGAATAATATTTATTCTAGTCATTTTTCGGGGCCATTTTTAATAAAAATATCTTTTATATGTTTAAATTTTTTCGCTTGTAACAGTTAGGTGAATAGAGAGAGAGAGATAACAAATGATAATTAGCCTCTGTATTTTTGGGTTGGGGATACACAAAAAAAATAAAAAATTAATAAATTAATTCAAAGAATTAAATCGCCGAAATTTGTTGGTTTCACTTTTTTGAATACGATTAAAAATATTTTCGTAATAGTTTTCCACAGCTAAAGAATATATTCAAACTCAACAAAAAATTTTTTGTTTTTTTTTCTTAGAAAGGATTAATAATCATGAAGGAGAGAATTCTGGCCTTGAGATAAAATCAAGAACTTTAAAAGTTCATATTTATAAGTCAAAATTTTTGTAACCAATTAGGAAAGGTTTATAAATGGTACAAGAATATATATTCTACCAGATAAAAAGTAAAAATACTAGAGAAAGTTCAAAAACTAAAATAAATGTATCACAAAATGCATAAGAACAAACTCCATCCCTGCTCTTGATGCCTGTAAAAGATTCTAATTAACCTCGAGGTAAAATATTGTGTAGAAGAATATGAATGAAATAAAGGAATCAATTGAGAGACTCTTAAAATTCATTTGAGAAATTAGTAATAAATAGTGAAAATAAAATTGGAAATGATTCCTCCTTCTATTTCGATAAATAATAAATTTCCAATTGAAATAGTTATACGAAGGATGGAAGACTAGAATAATTAATTGACAAAGAAAGGAATTGAAAATGCAGGAAGGAAAGAATAGTAAAAGAAAGAAAATTAAAATTTACCTTTAAAGTTTCTTTTTCTTTTTCTATTTAGTTTTTTGCTTAGTAACTGGAATTATTATTATTTTTATATTTTGCTCTTTAACCAATTAGAATATTAAATTTGACAACACTTTTTAATTCTTAGTTGGAACTTTCAGAATCTTTTGATGTACTTGACTTTCATTGCATCTTAAATAATAATAATAATAATAATAATTAGGTTTTAATTTATCTCTGTTGTTAATTTCGATCGCAGTCTTTTGAGAGCTGAAGGACTAAATTCGCTTCATAAAATATTTTTGATAATGATTCCGGAATTTTTTTTCCTAAACCTTTTTTGGGTGATCAATTGGAATACCAAAAAAGAATTAGTGGAAAGAAACACATTGTTTCATCATTTTCCGTAAATGATGTAAATAATTTTGTCAAACAAAGCAAAAACAAAAAAAAAGGTTTAATTTAGGAACTGTGACACAAAAAAAAAGATTTACAAAACTGAAAGACCTAATAAAGAATGGAATGGAAAAACAAAAATTTAAATTTAACTCGGTGACCGGAGAAAATGAAAAAAAAACTTTATACATTTTTAAATTTGACTTCAAATAAGGCAATTTTGTATTCGTTTATTAATTTTTTTCGCATCGCCACAAAAAACTTGACAAATTTTTGAGAATTTGGATTCAATTAAATTAAAGCTTTTCAAGGTTTATATATTAATAATAGATAGTTATTATTATTATTATTATTATTATTATTATTATCATTATTATTATTATTATTATTATTATTATTATTATTATTATTATTATTATTATTATTATTATTATTATTATTATTATTATTATTATTATTATTATATTAAGAAAAGGGAAAGTTATAAGTTTTTATTGAAAAGCAAAAATATTGAACAAAGATTAAAAACATAGAAATGTGGCCAATTTTTTTTTAAAAAAAATATTGTAACCTTAATGAAAAAACTTTTTTCATTGATCCTTAATCGAAATGCTTACAAATAATCAGAGTTATGCATAACGGTAATCAATTTTTAACTGTGCACGGTGATTATGCAATCAATTGTATTTCCTATTGCCTATTTTAGATCATCAATAACATGGGTATCACTAAAACTTTAAAAACGTGTAACCTCAAATCTCCGATTTTAATCGTAAAGTATAACATGGTGAGCCTAAGAAATTTTGTCAAAGGCCAAAGGAGTTTTGTTTTTCAGCTATTAAATTAAATGGTAACAAAAAATGACCACAGAAATATTGATCATCATTCATATATCAATTTGTAATTTACTTTCACAACTTTGTAATATATACACACATTTTTTCTTTTCCTAAAAAGGATTAAAAGTCTTTTTAGCTTCTTTCGGTCAATTCAAAGTTTTGCTGCATTCTTGCTCTTTCTAAAGTGTAAACATTATGACTACTTTGAATATCTACCTAGAAGGAAAGTATCTGAATTTCATAGCTTTTGATAAAAAACAAGAAAATTAAAAGGAAAATTAAAAGGAAAATTTGGTAGACTAATTCTGTAAAAGAATTTATTTGAATTTTGTTTTTTAACGGAATCAGCAGGCAGAAATGAGATTTATGGAATTTATGGCCAAATTTCCTGCGAGATGCTAAAAATCACTTGAGCAATTATTTCAAGGTCAATTTTGTGGTTTTCCCTGAGCTTCTTTTCTAGTACACCTTGTTTTCAAAATTTTCGATATCTATTTTTATACAAACTTATTCCTTTTTCAATAGAAAGGATAATGGGATTCGTGAATATATAATGTGCATGAATTAAATAGTCATTAAGTGCCACAAGAAAGATCATTCAAATAAAAAAAATAAAAATTCTAGAGAAAACGTGTGCCAAACAATGAAATAATTTTTATTATTTTTTTTTGTCACACACTAATATTTATAATTTTTGAGATGAAAAGTTCTTATTTTAAAAAAATATTAAAATTTCTATAATTTTTTTATAACTTACTTACAGCTTAAAAATTTCTAGTAAAGTTACGAATTATAAGAACCAATAATTTATCAAGTATAATTAAATAATAAGCAGCATTAAAGTTAAATACTATTTAAAAACTTTTTTTGACAAAAAAAGGATTCATCAATATTATTAAATTCAAACGTCTACAATTGATTTATCCTGGAAACCATTTTTAAAGATAAATTAATCTCGATTTAAAATTTAAAGCACAGAAAAAAAAAATAATAATTTAAAATCTATTAAAATTTCATTGTATTTTAAAAGTTAAAAAGTTTATATTCATCAAATATAAGGCTCTTTTTCACATGCACATTTCTCATGTGTTACAAATGTTTTAAAAATTTGAGAAACATGTCACAAGAGACTCCAATCAAATCCTTGATGGTGAAAAATTTTTAGAGGGAAAAAAAATAAAAGAATTGGGATTTACAATAATAAAACTATATACTTGATAAAAAAAAAATTTTCATAAAATGAAGTGGTTTCATTCATAATTACTTAACAATTTATTTGTACTATAAGAGAGAAATCTAGATAGTACATGTACTTGTGTCTCATATATTCTTACTTTATCTTGTACCCGAAAAAACAGGAATAATGAGGTCTTTCATCGATGCAGTTGAATATTCTGCATAAAAAAATATGCTGCAAAAACAATCTTTGATAAGCATTAAATTAATTTTAAATTTTCATTTCTTTTCAAAAACATTAAGGAGAAATAAAATAATAATAAAATTACCTTTGGCGAATGCCTCGGGATGGTTCGAGTAATAGATAAAATTCTTAATACATCAGTATTTAGTAGCTTGATTTAGGAATCAAAATAATATAACACAAACAACGATTTATTATGTTCTCATAAAAAAAACTTTTAGAGATTATGTTTATTTTCGTAGAACAAAAAAAAAAACTCTTTCGTTGTAACACATCTAATTTTTTTTTTTTTTTTTTTTTTTCTTTCCTTTAAATTCCTTTATTAAGGTTTCCCTCTAAAAAAAGAAATATGTTTAATAAAGCGTCATAATATTTGTACTAATTTTAGTAACACTTGCCATTTAGTAAATTCTTTATAAGGACTTCAAAATGTACGCTAAAATAATAAATTTTTCTGCATGCATTATCATGAATCTAAAAGATTTTTTGATGAGCGATAATTTAAAACCTAAAAAAGGGAATACCGTTATAATTCTCTGCCGTCAGATTTTCGCTAGCCATTTTCAGTTGAATGAATAAATGTGGCTACAAATTGTATCCTATCAGTTAATATCCAAGCCACATTGTCATCAGAATCTTTTGGTGAGGTGATCAAAGTTTACTCATGGGATAGGTATCCTTAAAGCAAACCTAATATTTTTTTCATCAAACATAAGTTGTATGTCGTCTACCGGAAAAGACGGATTGATTTTTGTGTAAAATTATTGGTTGATTAATTTACATTTATAAATTAGTCAATCGTTTCCTAAATAATATATTTAATTCTTAATTAAAGAAAAATTCTTGTTAATCAAAAACGTTTACTCTTACTAAATCATATCCGGGTTTTTCAAAATTAGAAAAAATTTTCTCCAATTAAAAGTCAAAAGTCAAAAGTCAAAAATCTAATAATTTTGTTTTTTTTAAAATTCTTGAATATTTTAGTGTTCAAACTTACTGCAAAACCTACAAAAATGAAAAATTTCTCTAATTTTCAGCTATGTTGTTGTTGTTGTTATTGAAAAAGTGAATTGTTGAATAATATAACTTGAATTATATCATTAAAAGAAAATTTGTTTATTCAGTTCTATTTAAGATTAAGACATAATTCGATAAAGCATAATAGTTTTCTCAAATCTCGGCCGGCCAAAAAAATTTTCATGATTTTGTTGTTTTTTTTTTTTTGATTCGAAATTTGTAATGAATAAAAAGAAACAGGTTAATCAATGCATGATTCACAAAGATGAACTAAATCATCATCTTAGTATTGAGGACTTGATACCTTAATAATATCTCTTTCTGCAAGATTGGTAAAAATTTAAAAGTGACGGTAGCACAAACAAAATCAAAAAATAAACGTGATAAAAGCATTTATTTGCCACACTCGCAAACAAATAAATACTTGTCATCTCTCGAAAAAGAAACAGTGGGAGGTTCAATTTAAGATAAATACCTCCACGAAGAGGTTCAATTTTAAAATCGTCTTTTTCGCATTAAAAGACCAAAAAATACTTTGAAAACGTTTACGCCAAAGATTCTTACAAGAAACAAATTTATTTATGAATAATCTAGAAATGAGACTAAATCCTGATTTAATAAGCTCGGAAGATCTTTCGAAGCTTCAAAGTTCTTTAAACTCATTTCTAGAATCAATAAAACTTCCATTTCCTCCAGACATATGCATTTCAGAGATAATATCTGACAAACCGAATGGTCGTCAACCATCCAAAGGACCAAACAACTTCTTGATTTATCGAAAAGCATTCGTGAAAGAATTGAATCGTCAAAATCTTTTCATCCCGATGAAATCAATCTCCTCTTCTGTTGGGAAAAAATGGAAAAAGGAGCCAGCTCATGTCAAGGAAGAATATACCAGATTGGCAAGCGAAGTAAGACAGCATCTAAATGAAAAAAACTACGGTTCATGGGAATCATATCGCGCTAAAGAATGTAATTTTCAATCTGCCTTACGACCTGCCGCAGTTATGAATTCTATTCCATACTATAAGAGGGAAAAACCAATTATTTCACAGCCAAAGTTCAAGGATGGTATCGTAGAAAAAAGATTTGACGAAACCCCTTCAATTACCCAAAATTTTCAACCTATTGAATTCTTTTTGCGTGACCCTAAAGAACTCGAAACATATTTCGTAAATAATAACGCAAACTTGAAATATGATAAATTGGAAATTGCTTCTTGTCCTCAGTCGAACTGCGATTTCCAAGAAAGTTCAAATATTTTACCTGATCAACATTACAACTTTCCTACTCAAACACCTCGGTTAACATCCACTCACAAAATTTTACATTCACAATTTCCTTTGGAGTTTACTCCAGAAGAAGAAGAAGAAGAAGAAGAAGAAGATATGCAATCCCCTGTCAAGGCTTCATATTACATATCTCAAACAGATACTTTTTACGATGAGAGTGTCTTTTCTGTTCCTGACGGTATTTTGGAAGCTTCCTTACTTCATGCTTTTAGATCCGATCCCCTTCATGGTGTTAAAAATATTGAGTGGATTGGGCTACGATAAACGAAATTGTTGGGCAACAAAATGTGAGCCCAATTCTGGAAAATTCCACATGGTATTCAAAAAACTTAGAATCATTTATTTCTAATTGATCTTAAAATGTAAAAAAAAAAAAAAAAAAAAAAAAAAAAAATGTTACCAATTAAGATTTTCAAATTAAAACTTCATAATTATAGCTATATGCCACAAGAGCAAAGAAATATGTTAAATAGGATTATGCTTTCATAAGAATAATTTTTCTGCAAATGTTCATGAATAATTTTACGAGATATTTTAGATTTTCTATTAATCATTTCATTTTAATTGGTCATCGTCTAATTTTGGATATCGTCATTTACGCTTTTCCAATTTACCTATAAATTGAAAGGTGTACAGTGTTACATGTATGCGTTTACAGAGTTCACATTTGTACAGAGCCTTATAGTTTTACTATGCTTTAAATTTACAATATACAAATAAAAATTTTCATATTATTTTAATGCACTACTATTAATCAGTAATCAAATTGCGCTAATTTTATGGCTAGGGTGAAACATTCCCCCCTTTTTCCAATTGATGAGCTGGAAACCCGATAGGATGGTAAATTTCATATTTGGCCATGAAGCATTGTATCCAAATCTGATGATAAAAATACAAGTATAACTAGGGAATATCTTACCTCAACTAAATCTGATTAAAATTTTCTTTCAACTCTTTATCTTTTATAGATATTCAATATTTTTTTTGAAAAGACGTACGATTTTATGAGAACAAATGGAAGTTCTCAAAAACATTTATTAACAAGAACAAGACTAGCCTAAATTCAGTTAATCGACCACGAGGCTGAGAATATATAGACAAAATGATGATAAAACTCCAAATAATAAATAATCATCAGGAATCACATGTGATTTTTTTTTAATTATGCAACGATCGCTTCCAATAGTCAGAGGAGCACCATAACAAATAATGATTAAAAGAAAGGTTGTTTATATTGAAATCCTTATTACTAATTTAAAACTTCAGTTTAAAAATTCTAAAATACTTGATTGTTTCATTAAGAATTATAATTACAGGTTAGTTTTTAAATATAATTTTTTTTTTTAAAGAAAATAATTCATCTATATTTATTTTTATAACCCTTAAACAAATATATATATATATATTTATTTATTTATTTAAAAATAAATCCCCCCCCCCCAAAAAAAAATTAAGAAATAAAAAAACATTATAAAACGTATTTATTTATTTATTTATTTTCAAAAAGTCGAATTGTATAACTACAAAGAATTTCTATTCATTTTAAAAAGTTTTTTATTTTTTTTACTATCAAACTAATCTTTTTGGATCATTTAAAAAATGAAATTCAAACTAGTTTTGGTTATAAAAATTGTATAAAAATCATTTGGAAAAATATTTGTGGAAAAAAAAAGTTTTTTATCCCAAACTAAATTAAAATTAAGAGTTTTTAAGATTTTTTACCCCCTCCCCCAAAAAAATTTCACAACAATGAATTATTGAATAATACTTTTCAATTTAATGCCAAAAAAAAACTTGAATCTGTTTTGTTAGTTAATTCAGCAAAACATGATTTTCATAAATTATCAAATATTCATTTTCAAAAAAAAAAAAAATCATCAAAAATTTATTCATGAAAAATTGTATTATTAATAAATTTTACCATCAATATTAAACAAAAAATATACAGTATGTTGCAAAACATTTGAAGTCATTAAGTTTTAATAATCAGTCCGAAATTTGGGAAACTATTTTATTAATTAATATAAACTTGATTTAATTCCGGAATTTTTTTATGAGACTTATATTTTTAACTGCATATTCTGCAAGTTTACCACCAAATTCCTTTTCTATAAAGATTCATATAACACCAAGTTTTTTTTAGCAAATCTTCTAATTGTAATCAAAGGTACAGATTCGAGACTTTAAACAATTTATTGCAATTGTCTCTGGCATAACGTTTGGCTGCTCCCTAATATATCTCAATAAAATTCAGTTCACAATGAAATTTAGGATAAAAAATATTTTTTTGTGTCCTGTTTTTTCAATTACTTTTACAATTGCAATTTTTTGTGCTAAAAAATCTGGTCCCAAAGAAATTACTTGGCATGAATCACATAAAGTGTTTTTGTTTTTGCATTCAGCCAATAGTCCTTCTAATGGCCATTTTTCTTTTTCTAATAAAATTTGATACATTTTTTTAAATTTGTTCTCTTAGTTTTTTATCAGAATAATTTGATGAAAATACCATTGATTGATATTAATTATTTAGTCCAAAATATGGATCATACATTTTTGGTTGTTTTTTACCAGGTTTAAGACTCATTTGCTGTGGTATTAAAACATTTTTTTTTGATATATTGCATGATTTGAACTGTTATCAAAAGCAAAAACATCTATAAAATTTGGATAAAGCACTTCAAAAATTGAAATTGCTTTTTTTTCTAATTGTTTAAATAAATGTTAAGCAGTCAAATATCTTTTATTATTATTTTCTGGGTTTAAATAACAATGTGCTTCTGTTGAAATTGTTAAATATTAGCAAGTTTAAGTTGTAGTTTTCTATTTCCTTTTTTGCATAATAACAATGTTTTATTTTTTGGTCCAAATTTCTTTTTTGTCATTATTAAAATAAAATATACACATATTATGTATTACTAATATATGTTTTTTCTGTTTATCTTAAATATACCCAAAATTTTAGTTATATTCTTTCTTCATATTTTCTATTTGACTTAAAAAAAAATTTGACAATATTTAATAACATTTGGTCTTTTATATCATTATAAAATATTTTTTGGTAATATTGTTAAAATTTATAACTTAAAATATTGAGCTAACATAAAGCAATTCTGATTGTAATAGATTTTTTTTGCAATTTTTATATTTGTTGATAATTTTTTATTCAACATATTCTTTAAATTTTGTGCGTTAACTATTTTTTTACAATGTTCAGTCTCATTTTTATTAATAATTATTTTAATCATTTTTTTTGTTTTTCCTTGATATAATATTGGCTAATTAATAATTTGTTAAATATTTAATTTGTGATGTATGTTAAACTTTACTATTAATAAACATTATTGTCACAACTTTTAAATTAACATTCATTCTATTATGACTATATTTATCTAATTGTTAAAAATATTTAAAAATGGCTTGTTTTTTGTTCTATTCATTTACTAATATACTTTTATGTATTAATTTTAATTTAATGTATAATTACTAAATTTTTTGTTTATTTGGTTGACATTTTGCCAAATTTCAAAATTTAATTTACTAAAAAATTAATATTGTTTATAAGAAAATATTGTGTAATTTTGGCAGTTTTACTGACTGTTTTTATTCAAGATCTATTTGGACTATATTTTTATAATAACTAATTTTTTAGTTGTATTTGTCAAATAAGAATCATACTTTTCTTTTTCAAATGTTGAATTTTTATTTCATACAAAATCTAATTTAGTTATCATTAATTTTGAGTTTTTTTTCTAAAATTAAACTTTATTATTCCAACCATTATTATTATAATTGTTCCAATATCTTTTCTTGTTATTTTTCTAATATTTATTCTCATTATTGCTCCAATTTTCATTCTTATTATTTTTTTTTAATAATCCTTCTTTTCATTTTTATTTTCCAATATTTTTTTTTATAATTTTTCCAACATTTCTCTTTATTATCCCTCAATATTTTTCTATTCTTTTTAGAAGAATTTATTGATAACGTATCACATGTTACTCTGACTTTATTTCCAAAATCAAGCTAATTCCTAATAAAAATCAACCAAATTTATCATTTTATCAGATCTAATTTAAATTATTTAAAATTTTCGAAGACTAAATACATTTAGAAATTAAGTAAAAATAAAATAATATTATGTGTAAATATTAATTTCAAATGAAATTGCTACAAATAATCAGATTAATAAAACTTTTTTTTTGAAACTCACTGTTAAAATATATTAAAAAATTAAATATTTTTAATAGATTTCTTATTTATGTGTTTTTAAAATTTTATTTATTTTACAAATAACTGGTTTAATAAATTATAATAATATTAAAAAAAAATTATTTATTTATTATTTCATAATTAGAAACAAATAAATTTATTTTTAAATATAATTTATCAAAATTTATTTAAAAGTGTGAATAATTGAATAATTAATTAATTAATTAATTAATTAATTAATTATGATAGAAATTTTAAATTCAGTTTTTTTATTGAGTTTTATAAAAAATCACAAATTTCATAATCAATTGAACCATCATATTAAATAATTTTTTAATTTAATCAATTAATCTTTAAATCTTATTCCAAAATGTATTTATGTTTATTTTTTACAGTAGTTTTTTTCAGCAATATTTTTCAACAATATTTTTCAGTAAAATTATTCAAAAACAAAGAAATTCATTCAACTTTACAATAATGGAATCATTTCTTAGTTATTTAATAAAAAAATTTATTTTATTAAAAAAACTTTCATCTGTTTTTAATAACGCAACTAATAAAAAAATGTTATTGTATAAATCCAAAATTTTAATAAGTTATAAATTTTCAGCATTTGGTTTGCTAAACATTCAAATCCATCGAAACATAAACGATATCAAGTTGCTTTTGCGAGGAATTAGTAGGCAATAAATTGTATAAAATTAAAAAATCGGGAAATATTAGAATTTATAAAAAAAGATATATGTTTTATGATTTTGGCTACATTTTAAGAATCTCAACAAAAATAGAAAATGACTTTAGATTTCAACATTTGTCAATTAAAAAATTTATATCCGAATAGATGACATTTTTTGTTTGCAAGTTAAAATTCAGTCTTTAACAACGTGAGTCGTATTATAATGCTAGAACAAAGGCTGGTTGAAGTTAGAAAAGTTATTTTTAATAGTTGAAGGACACAAGTAGGTCTTTTTGTTCAAAAAGTCACCCAGAGATTAGATTCACTTCTTTTTTATATGACATTTGCTTTAAAACCATTTGTATTTTTGCAGACAAGAAACCCCAAAATATAATCAAGATCTTTATCTTAATAAAAATTTGTCAAATCCTAATATATTATCGTTTTTAATTAAAAAAAATTTGTATAATTAAATTTTTTATTTCTATACTCTAAGCATTTTATATTTTTATATTTTTTATATACTAAATTTTACATGTAATAGTTAAAATATTTCTATATATTAAAATAAAGCTAAAAAAGTGTCAAGATATTCCAAAAATTGATGGAATAGTGATTGGCCTTTTTTCAAAACTATTAATTTCTGGATCTATATTTACCTCTTTTTCTATGTCATAGTTCAAAGAAAAAATTTCTACAGAGAATTGTCTGTCCTGATATGTCTGTTCAGGAAGGTAACCATAATAATCATATCTCTGTTCAAAAGAAGAAACGTAAGGACCTGTCAGTGATGAATTTTTCTCAGAGGTATTTAATGTCTCCACATCTAATGTTTTTAATTCATTAATTTTTCGTGACCATGCGTCTTCGTCATATAAGTCTATTTTA
Source organism: Geosiphon pyriformis (assembly GCA_016748015.1). Lineage (NCBI taxonomy): Eukaryota > Fungi > Glomeromycota > Glomeromycetes > Archaeosporales > Geosiphonaceae > Geosiphon > Geosiphon pyriformis. The sequence goes on along the minus strand of JAAOMT010000678.1, from coordinate 478,847 downwards.
TTATTATTCATTTTTTTGATAAAAGGCTCAAGCTTATTCTTTTCAACAGGTTTTTCACCAGTTATCACAGCTTTGGAACGTAAATTAAGGAGTAAAATGGTTGCATCTTTTGCCAATTTACGATAGACTTCTTTAACCTCATCTGGTTCATATTTCCAAGAACCCGATGCCATGCTGGATACTAAGCTTAACCTATAAGGATGTCCTCTCTCACAGATTTCTTTCTGATATGCACGACGGTAAATTATGAAACAATTTGGAGCTTTAGATGGGAGTTTACCGTCTTTGATCGTAATACATTCTTTAGCGACAATTTTGGGAGGAAAAGGGACTTTAAAATTATGAATTGGATCAGTAGAAAATTTCTTTTCACCCAATTCATGATTAAGAGGTTTTTTATAATAAATTTTATGATTTTCAATTTGAGGCATTATGCAAATGAAATAATTTTTTTTTAAAAATATTTCTCGCAATTTGTAATGAAAAACTACCCTGTTTATACTTTAAATAAATTTCTAGAAATACCTTGTGATTTGTCAGTAGGAAACTTTCGGGAAATATGACCCGTCTATATTTCCATAAAAAGTTGTATGACAAATTTTTAACTAACAGATTTAGAAAGTTTTTAATACTTTTACTCCGATACAAGTTATTTTTGACTCATTGAATTGGCGTGGTAAAAACCTTATTCTTTTCATGAAAAATCCATTTACAGATTTAGGAATTTAATATGAAGATTTCATGCTGCAGAGATGTTTTCTCAATAATCGGCTTTGTTCAAAGAAAATAGCTTACATTGATCAACATGAAAAGCGAGCTTTCCTCAGTAAATTTCTATTGAGGCCTTAAAAAGTTAAATTAACACACTAATATTAAAAATACAAAAAAGTTCTTGGCTCCAATTCTCTGTCTTTTTTTTCCAAATATTATTGTTGAATCGGAAATTATTGCTACCAAGCCCGGCATTCAAGTTTAAGCAAACAAATTTAGTATGTTAAAAAAAAATTGAATTATGATGCTTGGTATAGAATATATACTTTTATTGACTATATGGTTGAGAAAGGCAACCTACACAATCTTGAAAATTAATTCAGTACTCAAACATCAGCAAAAAACTCAAGATTCCAATGTTCTCACCAAAAAGTATGTGTGGCAAAAGAAAATATTTTGTCCCTTAATTAATTAGAGTTAATAGCGAGAAAAAATGAAACTTTTAAATTCTTCGATTCAAGAAATTTCTTAAATTAAAGAGAAAAGATTTACAATCAATGCACATTAGGAACTTTGAGATGTGGTTAGGGAACCTTCTTCCTAACAGTAGTATTAACCAAAGCTGACTTTGAAGGTTTTGAAAAGGACTTAAAATACTCCCAGAACAATCATATTAGTAAAACTTAAAAAGAATCTAGAACTTCCTTTGATGTTGAAATTTGAAGCATAGTTTTTAATCAATTCCAAATTGTCAAATAAATTATTTATACAATATAAACTAGATTCAGATAAAATTATTTTACAAGAAAATAGTCTTCTGCGTTGGAATTGAGTCGAAAATTTTCTAATATGATTCAATGATTAAAAGATTGAAAAATAAAAATTTTCATCATAAATTATGGAACATGAGTTCGAAGTTGAAAACTCCGAATTCTAGAAATCTTTGCACTATATCACTTTAGTATAAAACTATTTATATTTAAAGAAGTAAAACATGTTAAAAGTGATTAAGATCAGTATACAAGCGTTTGAAAGTCATGCTAAAATGTTGAATTAAAAGATATATATATATAATACCAGGCTATATTAAAGGTGAAATCTATGAGATCATTAAAACATTCGATAATTAGACGTCATGAGTCAAAAGAAACAACCGTGTGTTTTTGAAAACTCGGATTTCGAGATACGACGAGATTTATCCCCGAAATTTCTTTCAAAGTTTCATTATCATGTTTTCAGGCTTTAAATCTCTTGTATATCATACAAGAAATTGATTTATTTATTCTACTCTTCCTTTTTCATATGATAAAAATGCTTGCTATCATTTTTTTATATTTCCAATTTCTTTTGAAAAATATCTTACAACCATTGTAAAATTCAAGGGATTATTTCCATTTCATTTGGTACAACATGTGCTCTTAAGATGTGAATTTCAAATCTTTTTGATCATTCAAGTCTTTATTTATAATGGTTTGCATTGGCTCTCCTCGTCAACAGACAAAGGTTTCTTTGTTTATCTAATCATGAAAAGGATAGATCTTACAATTCGACTTCTAAAATAGGAATAATTAATAATTATATATTTATGACAGAAAGAATCGGAGAGTTAAGACCTTTTTTTTCATGCTAATTTTTCTTTTCTATTGTAGAATTTCAAAATTCTGAGACGATTTCGAATGAATTCTTTTGGGAATACAGGAATTTTTCGTAATCAGTGACACCACCACGATTCAATACAGATTACCTCAAAAGATCGCCAATAGAACATAATTGTATGCAAAGTGCAGATTCATTTGTTTTATCTCCAGGACGGCTGGAAACAAAACACCGAAGGACCAATGTTTTCAGATGATTGCCCGTTGTCCTAAATAGATTTAGTAAACACCTTACAAAAAATATTTCGTCAAACTAACTGATCGACCGGTGGCTAGGTAAGTCAAAAGAAATGCACTGCTTGTGTTTCTTGAGGTTTTCACTTATCGGAATTAAGGTTGCGCGCGCTTTTTGATCCAAACGCCATTTTTCTTTGGTAACATGTGATGTATATTTGTGAATAAATTCGGCAAGTTTCTCTTCGATGCGTCATCAGTTAATCTCGATTACAAGAAGATTTACTGCGTTGTTCCCAAACTTTTACATATATATAGAATCGGTAACAATTGTCGTCATGAAATCTGTAGTCCGATGTTTTGGCGAAACTCTATGCGCCAAGCCAAAATCTCCTCTTTTTTCAAGAGAAAAATAAATAGTGTTATTTGTATCTAAAGCTCCAAAGGTTAAAGACAAAGCAATCGAGTTGTTACTTGAAAAGTTTTTTTTCTTTAGAAAAGAAGAGAAATTCACTTTGCGAAACTTCGTTTTACGAGCTCTTCAAGGAAGCTTATGTTTCCCCATGAACACTCGAATGGCGCTCGTCTCTCAACCTTATCACTCTTTCCTTCGCTGCACGACATCACGTAAGTCGAAAGTTTTTTATGAATAATTGTTCCCGTGTTTAATTCTTTTTCTAACAAAAAAATTATTTTTAAAAACAAAGACTTTCATCTTCCTCCCAAATCTATCATGAACCATTATTCGAAATAGGTATTATTCATTTTTTGAATGATTCCATAAAACTGTCACAGTCTTTGTTTTTTTTTGACTTTTAATTGTCTATTTTCTAAAATTTTCGATCAGATTCAGTAGCGAATAAGCCATTAGTATCTTGGACAATAATCAGCAATGGCTGGCAAGATACTCAGGCTATTTTGAGTAATGGGGACAAATTATTGGTATTTTGTAATGATCTTTATGAGGTTAATTTTGATGGGGACTTCCAAAAAGTCGGGGATGGTTTGGGTAGCATCTCTGCTGCCACCAAATTGAATGAATATGCCTTCGTCGCATCAAAAACTGGTGGGTTTTTGAAAATTGACCTCTCAAATTACGAACACCAAAAAATAAGCATAGGTGGCTTGAACAATATTACGGCTCTCGTCTCCTTTAAGGATTATCTTTTTGCGTTCAATGACGACCTTTGGCGGATACGAGAAGATGGATATCACGAAAGAATCGTTCATAATTTAGGCGAGACTTTGGCTGCGGCTGTCATCCAAGAGGATGCTTATTTTGTTACTTCTAATGGGAAACTTTGGCGAATTAACTTGAATGATTTTATTCCCACTAAGATTGATTCTGGCTGGGAGCAAACAACTGCTATGGTTGCTAGAAAGGACACATTGTACATTTTTTGTTCTGATAATTTGTATCAAGTTGATGCTGAAGGAAATTACCAAGTTTTGTTGGATAACTGGACTGGCACTGTTGCCGCTGCAAACAGTCATGATCCTTTGCATGTTGCTTGTGACGGTGATATCTATGAAATTAATTTTTTTAACTCTAGCTCTTCGAAACAGCATTGATTATTTTCAGATTCTATCGTACTTGAACTCGCCATTTAGTTTTCACATTTTTACAAACAGTTTTTAGTCCTGACTATCTTTCTTCTTATTTATGCTTAATTTGCTTTTTTTAAGTTACCTCGTCATCTATTCTTATTTATCCTCAAACGGAGACGGAATTCGTAAAATTCTGTTCACATCCATTTAAGCTTTCTTTTGTGAGAATTTTACAAGGATTTTATTTATCATCAATGTATTAATTTTTTAGGTAGTAAAATGCCTTGGAAAATTCACAAGAATAAATTTATGATAACCTAAGGTTTTTAAGTAGAAAAAAGGGTTGTTCTTTGGATTATTTTTAAATATTCAAGCTTGAAGAAGGAATTCGAAACTGATAGTGATTCCATCCATATTTTTAATGTAATATGCTTATTACTTGATTATATTTTAATTTCAATCGGTACTTTTTACTTTTTAGCCATGCTAACATTTTTAAAGACTAAAAAATATTTTTGATTTCTTTTTGAGGATTTCAATATGAAATTTATTAATATATCGCTTTCACTCCGATTTACCAGTTGCTTATTGTAATTGAAAGTAAATAGAGTAATAAAAGAAAAATACAACACAATAAATTATAATACTAATTGAGAAAATTTCTTGTTCGAGTAATATCGATTATAAGAAGGGGTTAAAACGTTGTAGGTCAGGGTTTCAATTAAATTATTTTCATTGTTTTCTAACAGTGATTGAACATATTATCGGGCGAGTATTTTGAAGTATTATCCCCAGTAGTCAATTCCACATAGTTACCCAATTGATATACGCATGTAGTCACTCATTGTTCTACATTATTTTCCCTTTTTTGAAAGTTATTTCTTACATGTTGGGGGCCAATAATAGAAATAGATTCTAAGAGTTGCTAATTATGATCAGCATTTAACATGAAAAAATTTTCTTTGCATTAATTTTTAAATAAAAATGAACATGAAAGGTCCTGTGAAACTTGGTAATTAAAAAGAGTCATTTCTTTTTTATTTACGGTGAAACAGTGAAACCCTGATTTCATTTATTATTCTATTTTTATCAGCTGCATTTTAACGTACTTTATCAAGATTTTTTTTTTTTAGCTTTTGCCATTCTAATTTTTGATAAGACTTTAAAATATCTGAAAATTTTAATAAACCTTTAGTAAAAATATTTGGTCTTTTTGTTTTAGAAAAGAAGTTCTTAAATAAATGTAATTAAAATTTTCTAAAAGACTGAATATTTTATTTAACTTTTAAAATAATTCAAAAAAATATTTATTTTACTTTTTTTCAAAATAATATAGTTATATCTTTTCTATATTTGTGAATTGGAGTGTATCAAATTTGGCTGAAAGAAATGATAAAGCTCAAATCCATAAAAAAAAAACAGAATATGATAGAGTAGATTGAAAGCAAGTATTATTAAAAGCTTATTGGCTTTCATCATGAGAAATATTAGTTAAATAAAGCATTCCATTCGTAAATCTTGTTATATGATGTGAGAAAATTTTAATTCTTTAATTTACAAGTGAAGAAAATACTTCATAAGAGATTTATAAATATTAATGGGCAAATATTGGTCAATTTCACTCATGAGTACAAAAAAACAGCGTTCAAAACGAAACATACAGCAAAACACCTTTGGGATCGAAATGATTTTACTTCAGACTTATTAAATGAAAACTTGAAAAATCATGAATTACATCTGTAGAAAAATATAAAAGTTCCCTGTATTAGATTAAAACCTTTTTTGTATTTGAAAAGAATATTTATTTTCTTGCATAAAAAACGTTTTCTTGTGTCTACCCATTCATTATAGTTTGGCTTATTTTATTAATGCTGGCAATTTTTCTGTAGAAATATTTTCAAATATTTAGTTATAGAACCCATTTTTTTCCAAAAATTTTAATAAAAAAAAAAGAAACTGGTTAAATGAGCTTAAAGCGATAAATAAAATTCAACCGTTAGACTTCTATTCGAAACTTGTTCAACAATTAGCTGAAAATGCCTATTTTTTAAAAATGGTTTATACCATCAATAATAAAACGCAAAGATTGTTTCCTGAAATCTACGGTTAAAACCATGTCCCCATATCTTTATTTTGTTAACTTTCTGTAACGATTAATTGATTTAACGTTTATACTTTAGTTGGGTTTCGTAAAAAATTGGAATTTCCTGAAGGTTCTCATACGTAGAACAAATTGCAAATGGCGGACAAAACCAAAAAGGCTTACAAATTATCTCAATGTGAATGGAGCACGTGTTGATGAAGGATTTTATAATGATTTTCAGCACATTGATAAGAAACTTTTCATTATGGTATCTCAAATTATAAAGAAAATAACTGCAATTCATTATGTTGAGCATTTTATAAATGGAGGCTAGTATTTCTAACGTCTGTGATTTTCTTGTCTGTTTTCAAAGTAATAAATCGTTGTAAGTTAATATTTAAAAAATTTATTTATTGCTAGGTCTCAGCGTCTTAGCCACTCTCAACATGCTCGATTATGTGAAACGTAAAAAGGTCCCAATCAAAAATTTTTGTGTGTCACCTATGCTTTACCACGTCTTGGAAACAAAATATTCGGAAAGTACGTTCAAAATGCTTTCAAATACACTGATGAAAGCCAAATGACTGTAAACGGAATTTTTCGAGTCACCTTGAACGACGATATTTTTTCACAACTTCCCATTTCGAAATGCTAATAAACTGACCGCATACACCCACACTCAATATTCTAATGCTTTTTTGCAATTAGAAAAGGCAAGTGAACTCAATTTTTTAGGGAGGTACCATTTTGTACGAGAATATTGGCTTATGGATGATTGTAATTGCAATAGTCACCAAAGATTTTATGAAAAATGGGGCGATATTGACATAATAAACAGACAAATTCTTAAACCTCAAGTTATTTTTGACTAAAAATTTGTCTTTTGAGTTTTGCAAAAAGATTAAGTATTATTGAAATCAAATAAATTATAAATTTCAGGATTGCAATAAAGGAAAGAATGATTAATAAATCCCTTAATCGACGGCTTGGTAATTATTTTGGTTATCGTATGGGAAAGATCTGACATTTGAGATATAGTCAAATTTTCAAAGTTTGTATAAAAAATTATCCCAAGTAATAAAGAGAATTTTTTCACCTTGCTTCTTGCCATCTTTTTTGAAAGATTAGGACAATATATAATTTAGAATTTTGAAATATTTTAATTTTTTGTGAGCTTCGCTTTCAAATGTTAAAAAGAATATCAGGCTGTTATCTAATGGTCGTGCACAAATTATTGACAGTTTATTATGTTTTGCAGTTGTAATCAAACTTTTTTAGAAAAGATTGAGTATTGTGAACAAATTTGAAACCAAAAAAGGTAAATCCAAATTTTATCGACAAGAAAAATGAAATGTTTGGTTCAAGATAACAGAAATATATATTTTTATAAAAAAAAGCACTACCCCTGTTTCAGAAAACTTTATCGAGTTAATTCGATCTTCTGATTAGTATACAGAATAATCAATTACCTTTTTCTTTACTTTTAACATGAACATGAAATTAGAAAAATTAACAAAAAAAATTGAAAGTTCAAAGGTTTCAAAGAGATTAAGTTTTTGAATTTCTTTTGTCTTGATTAAATTTTAAAATAAAATTCTTTTAATTTTGGTATTTTTAATTCCAAAAACAATTAAAATTTATTTTTGATTCGGGTTGATAATCAAAAGTACATTTATCAAATCGTTGATCATTTTGTAAAAATTTTTCCTATCAATGTTTCACAGCAAAGAAACTCCTTAAAAGTTTAATTATAAAATGATTCAAAAACCTTGAATTAAAAGGAGCTCTCAAATTTTAAAATGAACAAGTTCCATTTGAATTATATAATGTTGTATAGATTTTTATTGCTGACAATTTTTTTGTTTTCGAATTTCCAAATTTTTTTTCTCGACAAAATTTTCATTCAAGCCAGTTCACTTCCCAGTATAAACTCATCAAAAAATATTTTGAAAATCTCACAAAATAGTATTTCATTGCCTAAAAGCTTGAGTCCAAATTCAAAATTAGTAAAGAAGTTGAAAAGATTCGCCCACATCTCCAGTCAAGCATATGGCCTCCGTAGGAAAAACATGCTGATTGCTGAATTTTATGGTACATTTATATGAATAAAAAACATGTGTGCTGGTATCCTTTTTTTCCGAAGAGATCCAGAGGTAAATCAATTTAATAAATACGTCAATTTTCTTACAGCTAAAATTGATATTAAGTACAATGCAATTGAAGTATCTTTACGAAAAAGAAATCTAAACTGGAGAAAAGAAAAGAAAAAGCTGATTGAATATCCGAATCTTGAAGGGGCTTTGGTAGATAAAGTCTTATATGACAATTTTTTAGAAATTAGCGAGATTTTGCTTCACAAGATCTTAAGCACTTTAGATGAAAATCCTCAGATTTCCAAAATATATTTTGCTGGACATTATATGAACGCAGGTAAGTTTTAATTCATCATTTCAGTAATGAAATAAAATGTTGTTTCTCAATTATCATTTAAACTGGCTATAGCTCTTTGCGTTTTTGCGGCACTCGATCTCAAAGAGTTCTTGCAGTCAATTCGTCGCATTAATAGACCTATTAAAATGATTTTGTTTGTCTATGGTTTGCCAAGAATTGGAAATTTCAAATTCGCTCAATACATTACAAGTCTATCACCATCTAAAAACCTACAAGATAATATTTCATTTAATATCTATCGAGTAACTTTGGAGAATGATATTCTCCCTCAATTACCTTTTTTGGCGAATTTTTCTACTGAATTTAACCCAAGTGAAAGAGTACATTTTGGAATTGAATATTGGATTCAAGCTGATTGTAATTGTCGAGGTGCTCAAATTGTTTTTCGATGTATGGGAGAAATGGGAAAAAGTATCAAGCCTCGGGTGAGTTTTAAGAAGCTTATTGTTTGGAATTTTAAGAGTATATTTCATATTTAAATTTATATGATTTAGGAATGCAATGAAAAAGCTGTCAAAAACGGTTTGACTACAAGTATTCGTTATGGTCCCTATCTAGGATATTATATGCATAAGCCTTCATATGCTTGATGTCAATCAGAGCAAATAAAAATTTTTGGAAATATTAATTCCAGGTAATTATTCTTGAAAATCAAGTGGATATTTATCGAATACAGTTTTAAGATCAAGTTCCAAAATCCCAAATATCTACTTATAAGGCTTGTTTGCTCGGGGTAAAATCTTTTAGGAGTTGATGTTATGAAAATAATTTGACAAAAAAATTTATTTTAGAATTTTAATATTATGCCCCTCTTGCCTATTAAAAATTTATTCACATATTTTCCATTCAAACAAATCCAATGCCTCTGAAGCAATTTTTTGTAATTCATTAAAATGTGATTAGAATAATTTCTCACTTATTTGCTTGCTCTCACCTTATATCCGTGTTTATAATGTCAATTAAATATTCTTAATTTCCGAAATTTGCTCCTTCAACAGTGGCTCCATTAATATTAGAACACTTGGATAACTAGTAAGATTTTTTATAATGGATTTTTTTAATACATCAAGCTTTTATTAACTAATTTTAATTTTTGTACGCCATTTTAAAACAGATAAAAACTTCTTTAATTTCTTTACTTTTTATCTTTTTGATGGTGTACTATCAATCTAAAACATTATTTTTACAATGATGACAATCTTGGCAAGAAAGCACTGAGTAAAGACCATCTTCTATGGAATCTTAGCAACAATCAACCACTTCTGCTGCCATAATCAGTTTCAGTTTAGCCTATTATCGCACTGAGTAAGAATGAAATAGAATCTCAAACAGTGAGAAATTTCTGTTTACAAAATGTCTGAAAATGCTTTATCTTGAAGTTACATCAAATGTGCCAACACTCGACCAAATTCCATCAGATTTGATATAAGAAACCGTAAAAGTCAAGCCTTTCATTTATATAGGCTTTTGAAAAGAAACAACTTTTAAAAGAAAACAATGATGAATTCATAGCAAGTGTAATTAAAATTTTTGATTTGGTCTTTGGCAAATTTTTTGTCAAGAAAAACTTTATTTTGAAGGCCTGATTATTTATTTTTAGGCTATTAAAATTGGGGTTTTCTTTATATATATATTGAAAACTTTTAATAATAACTATAAGAATGAAGTAAAATAGAATTTTACAAAAAAAATTCAAAAAAATATTAATCAAGCTTTATTATCTTAAAAATTTATTCAAAAAACTTGGCAAACAATAAATACAAACAGCATAATTATATTCAGTTTTTTTTAATTCTCTTAAAACAATTAAAAATATATATATATAATAATTATTTTAATAAATTTTTAATTGTGGTATTTTTACAAAATTTTATTTATAGAATTTTAACCAAACAAAATAATAATAGAAACATAGATAATAAGTACCATATTGTTATATCTACTTTATAACAAATTGTTTAAAAAAAAACAGTTTGCTCAATATAAAGCAGTAATTAGTTTTTAAGCAAAAAATCAATTATTAAGTATTTAAAGTTTTTTCTAATATTATCTAAGAAACCATAAAGATAAAAAAATTTATATTGCTTTAGAAATATTTTTGGTTTATTATAATGCTAATTTTTATTAAATATTAAGCAATTATATATGAAACTACACCAAATTAAATTTAAATTTAGTGTAAATTTTTGTATATGAATCCCAAATATTAAATTATTATTTTTTATGAGTAATTTAAATACCAGCAATTATTAAAGATTCTGTTTTTTTTTTTAAAAATTAATTTTCTTATTAATTTTGTTCGAATAGTTTGAAAATAAAAAATAAAAAATATAATGTCTATAATTTACAAAACCTAATATAAATTTATATATATTATTTTCTATTTACTTAAATGTTTTTTGCACTATTTTTTTTAATTTAACGAGTGCAGCCTAACCACATATTTTTAACACAATTATATAATAAATTTTCAAAGTAAAAAAATAAGAAAAAGTCAGTTTTAATTAAAACTATACTAACTAAAAAGTTATGTTTTCTAAAATTATAGTATTGAAAAATTTTTTTGTCAAATCAAAACATTTAGCAACAAGTTAAAACCAATCTATCAAATATTATTAAAGTATATATATTTATTATAAACATATAAATGAGTAATATTTATGGCTAGATTTTGTGTAATATTAATTGAATTTTTTTGTATTTATCTTGTTTTAGCCAAAATAATATAATATTAAAACACTTAATAGTAAAAAGCCAAAAAAAACAGACTGAAAAAAAAAGCAGCAAAGTTTAAACTAATGTTTTTGAAATTTAAAACATCAAATATTGTGTTTTATAAGTAAATTTAAAATAGTTATTATTTCTAATTAACTTATATCTATGATGCGAAAAATTTGAACTATTATTGTAATTATTTGCCAAAAATATATAACATGAAATAAAAAAAAGTTAATAGAATATTACTATTAATACAATATTCTTAAATGCTAAGAGCACAAAGAAAAAATAAAAATAAAAAATTTACAAACATACTTAGAAAATCAGAAGAAATTTAGAAAATTGTTTTAAATAATATTAACATATAGTTTTTTAAAGAATAATTTTTACCAAGAAAATAACAACAAAAAAAATTGTTAATTTTTTTAATAATAATACATAAAAAATAATTAATTTTCAACATTTTATGTTTTAATACATATGTTATATTAATAATATTTATTAATATAATTGTAATTATTATTGGATTTTCTTTTTTTATTTAAAAGCTATTAATTATTAACAAGATTTTTACATATTGTATTTTATCATTGTTAACATATATAACATATTTTAATTGAAAATAAAATTAAATTACCAATTTTTACCAAGCAAAAAAAACCCAGTATATTACTCTAATCTGTAATAATAATATGTTTGTTGAAAAAATAAAATTTGACAAAACCTTTCTTAAATCAAATTTTGAAACAAAAAAAAACAAAATTAATATTACAAGTTTATGCCAACCATAAAAATGCCAACTTTAAACCATTCAAAATAAAAAACTCATGTATTACAAGTTAAAAACTTGGCTGATACATTGAAATTTTTGCATAAAAAGCTTTCACAATTGAAATTTAAATAGATAAATATTAATTAAAAAATCAGAAGATTATAATAAAATCCAAATCTCAAATTTACTAACAGCTGAAAATTGTAAAGCAAAAATATAAGTAAAGTAACTTGAAGTTATTAAGATAAAGAAAATACTTACAAGCATTAAAAGCTTATTATATATATCGAATAAAACCTTGTAAGCAATAGAAATACATGTACTATCACAATTTCTTTAAATACAAATCTATTCAAAAAAAAATTATATAAAAAAAATAAAACTTAAACAGTTTTGTGGTTTTTTTTAATAATTTTGCTTAATTGTTTGACTTTTTGTTTGTTTTCAAAATAAATAAATTTGATTTAATAATTACAAAGCATTTATTTTTATGCCAAAAGATCAGTTTCTCTGAAACAAATCTAGATACTATCATTATAGTACCAAAGACTTTTAAATTAATTTTTGCTAGTATCAACCACTTTTAAGTATTTGTAAACAGCTGTATTAAGAGAATTCTCAACAAGGAATGAAACAAATTGAGGCACAACACAGGATTTACAGAAATATAGCAATTATTAATGAATACAATTTTTTGAAAAAATGCCTATTCTGTTTCTCTAAAGTTATTCTTCATTGTGCTTATAGGATAATTGGTAGAGTGAATCAGATTGTTCACTTAAATAGTGTCATTGTGTTCATCTCCAGTGTTCAGCAAGGAGGATAAAATACACAACATAAGAAAGGAATGTAAATGCAGCAGCAAAAATTGCTCTTTTTGGGGCCTCCATCATTCTCTTGTCTGACCACCGACCACTTTATTTCACACGTTCACTTTGTCTGATTTTGTTACAGCATGCCCTACATGAGCGTGATTTACTCTGAAACCCAAATTATTAAGCAAATTTCCAAGTAAATTACATACAAAGGGTTAAATTCTTGTGATCTTTTTTGAATCAAATTTTCTACAATTATTGTAATGTCTTTTCAAAATAAAAATTATTTTTTTTAATTTTAAATATATAGCTTAATTAATATATCTTTTCTATAGCATTATATTTTTTATAGTGAAAAATTAAATTACAATTAAAATCCTCTTTTTAAAACAGAGCAAATGAAACGATGATAGAAGCTGCTGAGAAGAAAGAAATGGTAGAAAAGTAATAGTTGTTATTTGAAGCGACCGATTTTTGGGAGCCGGATGTAATATTGCTTGTTGTACCATTGGTTGTCAGATTATCTAATTGAACTTTACCGTCTATCCGTTTGAAAATTAAAGTTAATATTGAAATTAGTAAGGAAAACAAAGCAAAAGTTTTCAAGCCTAATATATGTATAAAAAACTCACTCAAAAATTCTTTACCACATTTCTTTTCAATAGCATTCGTGACATCTTCTTGAGTAAAACCAATAAAGCTTGAAATGTTCTTCAATGCTTGAGGATTACTCTTTGCAAAGTTTAATAAAATATTCCCAACTGCCTTATTACAAGTGGTACAAGCTAAAGACTTGGGGATGCTATCAAAGATAGTAATAGGAGCTTCAATAGCTAAGGTAAGATTAGCCAAATTTGCGTCACTAGTAACAAACTCTTTGACAATCTTTATCGTCTCAGCGATACAGAATTTTCCACCCGAGGTTTTTAAACACAATGAATCTCGTAGAGGAGAATAAAATTGTAAACCTTGTTGAAAACCTAATACAATGGTATTATTATTTTTAATATCGCTTTGACAGCCAACATTAAGCTTGTCGATGGCGTTTTGAATGAGTTTATCGTCACATTTAGGCGCATCACAGATATCCTTAAGAGAATTTGCGATGGATTCGTCAATGTTTATGCCATCTGAGGCGAATTGTGATTGAACCGAGGAAAAGGGAAAACACTTTGAAAGTTCCGGTGATCCTAGGAAAGCTTCGCCGGTCATCAAACATTTTGCACTAAGGTCTATAATATCGACTTGAGCAGATGTCTTTGAGTTGATTAAAGAGCTGAAATAAAATAGAGAGATGAATATGAGGCTAGAGATTCTCATTTTTAAATAAAGGAAATTTAAATAATAGTGGATAAAGTTTTTTTTGAGAGAATAATTTTGGATGAGGCCTTTTTATAAATTAAGATTTTTCTCATTTCGACGATTTTTGCCTTGTGAATTGTTTGGAGTAATATTATACCATGTTAAACAGCGAAACATGTAGTAAATGCAGCTCTAACAACGGGTATTCGGGTAACAAGGGTATTCAAAATTTGTACATCTTTCTCCATGCAAACATAATAACCATAAATGGTAATGAAATTATTTGATTTATGGAGATCTGTAAATCTAAGGAAAAAAGGGATAACTGCGTAACCTTTTATTGAGTATTTTAAAATTTCTAAATGGGGTTTGTTTTAGTAACCCAATGAGTAATGAATATCATAAAGAATGCCTCAATGGTTACATGCTTACATGCTTACATGCTACAACATTGAATGCTATGTATCATTTTAAATTTCTGAATATTTTTGGGATAAGCAAAATTCACAATTTATCTTGTTTCGGTATTCCCGTTTTGTTTTTTTTTTTACCTCGAGAAAAATTTATTGCCAAGACTTTGTTTTATGAGAGAAATCAGATTAGTAGCGAGAGCACAACTTAAAGTTCCTCATGTGATTATTACGCCAAGGAGGGAACTGGTATCTATTGATATATTTGATAAAAAAAAAGACGGTCGTTAATTATCCAACTAAATGATAGATTTTTTGAATATTTGCCAATTGAAAGTTTTTAAAATAATGTCCAATTTATCCAAACTTCTTGTTTTATAGCCACCATTAATAATCAGCCTATAAAATTCAATCACAAGTTAATATTAGTCTATTTATAATAAAATCCTTTGCTTGAATTTGTCAATTACAATTTTAACTGTGATTGTATAAATTTTCTTATTTAATTAGTTGCCTAATACTTTTCAAAAGAAAAATTAACATCAATCAGATTATAGAAATTTGGAGTCTTCTAACCGACTCGAGCAATATTTATATCTGTTTTTGAATGTCGATAAAAAAATGCTAAACAATAAAGAAAAACATGCAAGTAAAATGCCCGTTGTGCTCATGCATTTATGCCCAACAGAACAATAAAAAAAAAGAGCGATGACGTTTAAGAATGATCCATTCTATTTAAAATACAAAATATTCTTTTAAAGCATAAATATTTTTTAATAGAAAACCCAGATGAAAAACAATAACAATTCTAATTCAAATAAATGACAGATTGTGTAAAGTTGTTTGATTGAACATTTGGTCACATCTATAAAGAACTTTCTAAAAAGCTTTTTTTATAATAGTGATTCCTGACTTTATACATGCACATATACATGTAATTTTTTTTCCCTTAATTGGATAAAAAATCTTCTCCTCTACAAAATAGTCAACAGATGTGCTCAGCAGAAAATTTCTTTGAGAACAATACAAGTATTAAAAAATTCAAAGATATTTTTTGTTTCTCTAATTTATATATATTTTAATTCCATAAACTTTCATCATTTAAAGAAAAACGTTTAAAATATACATTTATTTAAATTTAAATACTTTGGGTCAGTTTGACATGACAAAGTGATTTGATTTGAGTCGAGAAAAATTATTATATCATCGCAGTAATTTTTTAAAAATAAAAAACAATTCTTTGTTTAGGATTAAATATTAAATTTGTTCTTGGGTGTATCTCAATTTCTTTTTCAGAACGACACAACTATAAGTTTAGCATGATCAAAAATAAAATTAGTTTTATTACAAATCATTATTGATATCATTTAATAATTAGTTGCTGATAAAAATTTACTATTAAATTAAAAGATATAGTAAAATGATATTAAAATTCTTCTCTTGGCAAAAATTATCATGGGGAAAATTGAAAATTTAAATTTTTAGGATAAAAAAATGCTTTCTTTCCCATCTATTAAACTTATTAGCTTGAAATTTAAAATATAATATTAATCAATTTGATTTAGCTTTATTTAATTCAAATATGTTTCTTATATTAAATCTATAATGTTATAAAAAAATTATTTTTTTGAAAGTTAAAAGCTTCTAAAGGTGTCATGAGTTGTAGATTCTTTTTAATATCGATATCTATGTGCAAATGGACCATTGTAGTTCCCATTGCTGTTGCCATTAAAACTTCCTTTGTTCCAATTACCATTGTTTGAACCTAGTTTTTTGTCAAGAGATATAATAGAATTTTAGTTTTTTTAACTTATTAAGCTCTAAAAAAAAAAAAGGTCTTACCATTCCAACTTCCAAAATTCCCATTTCCATTATTGTTTCCATTGAAAATTCCACCATAATTGAATGACCCATTCCATGATCCATTATAACTTCCAAGATTCCTATTGCCATTATTTGATCCACTATTGCCATTACTTCCAATTCCATTCCATGATCCGTTATAGCTGCCAATATTGGAATTGCCGTTATTTTTACCGGAATTTCCGACTCCGTTGTAGCTTCCAATATTATTATCACCTCCGTTACCAAGTCCAATATTTCCATAACCCTTATTTCCACAACCAATATTTCCGGCGTTAGCCTGACATTCGCTTATAGGGTATCCGAAAATTGTCGGAGCGGCAGAAGTAATGGTGAATAAAGCGAAAAGAGTGATTGAGATGAAGATAAATTGAAGGATTTGTCTTGTTGCCATTTCAATTTGATTTGATCGATCAATGGTAAATGATGAGAATTAATTTGATTCTGAACTTTCAAAGGTAAAGCTTAAGAATTCTTTTCTTGAGCCTTCATTTTTTTTCGTCCATTTTATAGAAAAAGCTTCTCGCGACTTCAATCCATTTTTGGTCAAGATCATCAAATTCGTCTAGTATGAAAGTTACTTATTAGTTTCATATAAATGATCAGATGAGCTCATCGAGAGTTTCTAATTCAAAATTCTCTTTTGGGAATAAAGACTAACCTTAAAATGTTACCTCTATTACATTTACAATGATGAACTTTATCAACTCTCGAGGAGCTTCTGATCGTTGGAGAATTTTCCAAAGTTTTTTGGACCCTTACATATTGTTTTTTATGACTATGAAAATAACTCTTTATGTATGCAACAATCACAATTTCTTTGAGTTCAAGAATGTCAAGTTTCAAGTTTGAAAGATGAATGAGCATTGATACTTTTTTATCTTGAATAATCAACCTGGCTACAAAATGAGTTACCATATTAGTAACTTGGAAATAAATGCATGACTTAATAACTGAAAAATCTCATTTGCAATTGTCTAATTATTTTTCTAAAGTTGGACTTTTTAATACGAATTTCTTCACAGGTCAAGTATTTCTAGTTGCAGATATCAAAAAATAAAAACCTGTATTAAATGTAATCTGTTAACCGAAAAAGTTTAGACAAAGAATTTAAGCCTCAACCGATTTTAGATGATGGATAAGATCAAGGAGAAAAAGTTTCAATCATCTTTTGATCCATAAATAAATCTTTCATTACTCAAAAAAATTTTATACTATTAGTCATTAAATGAATATGACTGACCCATTTTAAATATTTAATATATAATTTTCTTGATGATTTGATCAAATAGCCAATTATTGAACAATTTATCAAAAACATTTTAAATTGCGTAATCATCATAGGCAATTAATAATTTTGAGTATTTTACCAATCGAAATCAATTTCAATTTCAATTTCAGTTTCAGCTTCAGTTTCAGTTTCAGTTTTAATTTTCAATTTCAAAAAAATTGTATTGTCAATCCAATGTATATAGAAGAAAAACAATTTTTTCTAAAAGAAAAAAAGTAAAACCTAGTTAATTTTGAATATGAATAATTTTTTCGATTTTTTAGACATAAAATAGTGCCTCTGGCTGAATTTTATTAAGCTAACAGGTAGTGATAAAAAATATTACATTTTCAGAAATTAGATATTTAATTAAAATTTTTTATATGTAAATTAGCTATCTAATTTTTCTACTTTATTGAATATCAGTTCAAATAATTTTGTATTTTGAATTTTGAATTTTAAACGCCTTGTGTTTTGGAAAAAATTGTTTAATTATTAAATTGAAAAACATGGTATTTATTTTCAATTTTGTCCCATATTCTCGTAAAATTTGCTTAACTAGAATTCTTTTTAAGTTGTAATATTAAAAATATGTGAATATTCTTGTTTTTTTTTTCTTTCTTTCAATAAATTTTTTTTATTCAATTATATTTATAAAAGCTTCTAATAAAATTAAATATTAAAACTTTTGAGAACTTCAATTTAGGAACCTGCGAAAACTCAAATTCAAATTAATCTTGAGATAAATTTCGTTAAACAATACAGTGAAAATACTGATATTCAAGCTTGACATAAATTTATCTCTATGAATGTTTTCATTAGGTAAGCCAAAGATCACATTACAAAGGTTTTATTATTGATTTTTTTTTGGTAAATGTACAACTTGACACGTGAATAAATGGGATTGGACAATATCCCAATATCACCATATCTATCTGTTCAAACATTCCAGTGTAAAAACCATTTTATGCGCATAAACAATTTCGATTTAAAGTCTTCCAAAACTTCTTGACATTCTTACTTCATCATTGACTTAGGATCAATTCAAAATTGATATGTCCTTATAAGAGCTTGTCAAACATAAGCTTTCTGCCGCCAACTTTTAAGCCTTTTCATTATGTCATTAAAGCTTAACATAATTTTCTAAGACAAGTTGTTGTATTTTGAGCTCTTTTTAACTAAAACAGCCCTATTTTTTTAACTCTATAGAAAGGTTCAATATAATCAAATTTCTAATTAAGTCGAGATGTATTGCCATTTACCCGATGAAACGTGGATTCAAATTTTGGTTCTCGTCCTAGAGTCAGGATTCGATTGGAGGTATGTGTAGATCAATAGCTCATTCGAATTCAATCATTTTTTTCAAACAACTAGTTTTATAACTACAGGGAAAGTTTTGGAGAGTTTTGGAACCTAAGAAGAACCTCGAAAAGGTTTTCCAAGCTAATACTAACAGCCTTTTTGGATTTTTTTCGTGATAATTACTCATGGACGATCAATAAACCGGTACCCGCTTACAGCCGACCACTTTTTGCTTTGAGTTGTTTTCGTATAATTATGACTGGCTCATACCTTTAAATAGAGCACATACTTGAAACATACTTTTCGCATTCCTCTTGAACTGATACCAACTTCGGAATGGATCGGCCGACCAACCATATGTTTTCGTCCAGCCAAACCGATCAAATTCTTATTGGGAAAGCACAATACCACTTTTAGCATCAATTTATCTGCCAGAAATGAAACTTTTCAAGTCGATATGGTCAACTTTTTCGATCAAAATAAGCTCTTACAGGCCAATGGCAAATCGTTTTCCGGAGATATGGGTATTTTCTTTGAACTCTCTAACTCCAGGCACCTCGAGGTTTCTGCAATAGCGATAAAGATAGGTGATTACTTTCTAGATTGTTTCACATTACCACTCAGAAGCCTCAAGGTAAAAGAGGCAAGAATATTTCGTGGGACCAAACAGAATTTTTGGCATTAAATTTTATATCTTAGGCCCTATTCCCAAGTTTTGAGTTCACAGTGGGCATAAAGAAGTTGGAATTAATAAAAATAAAAATCTGTTTGGCATAGAAATATCCAAGCTACTCCCTTAAAAATAGTCTTTGAAGAGTGTCTAGATTCTTAAAATTTTTAAAAAAGTCAACTGCCCAATCGGTCTTCCTGTTTCAAGCCCGAGACCCTTTACATTCTATCTTAATATGCCACTTATTACCGAATACTCTTTCCCCCAGCGTAAATTTATATGAAAAATCTTTTAATTGGTGGTTGTTTTTCATCCTTCTTATGAATCCTTAACTTTACCGATAGCTGCGAAAGATGTTATAAATATCCTATTATTTGTGAACAGTTTAATTCAAAGAAAACTAAAAATTATGTTAAGTGAATCAAAGAAGAAAGTGAAACTTTTTACCCCACAAAGAGTAAAGACCATAAATTCTACCCTTGTGTACACTATATAAAGTCTTTACGAAAGTCTGATCCATTTCAACTGCTATTGTAACATCAATCTGATAATCACTTTAGCAATTAAATGAATCCGGAGAATTAGTAAAAAATATATAGATAGCAAAGAAGCTGACAAAGAATATTCCAAAAAATCACACAAATTCGGAAGGTTTCGCATCCCAGCTTTTGATTAAGCCATAGTTTTTCTTGGTTCGGATCAATTTATCGAAATCTTGGATATTCCGGGATTCTTATAGTTTTTTGAATTCTGTCACGTAATCTACCAAATTAATCCTACCCAAAAGGACGTTCGAATTTTGAGAAATAAAAAGTATTTTTCATGCTTACAGCAATTATAAAATTATTTTAATTAAAACTTTCTTCCTTAATCACTTTATTGATTAAAAATCGACCGTCAAATCCCTACATGGATTGAAAATGGTAAATTTTCAGTTCAAAAACTTTTGAATTTGAGTGAATGCAGCTAGTATAATTAATTTATTTCTAAATTTTTAATATAATTTTTTTTCTTAAATAAATTTGGATTTTTGGATATATATATAAAAATGATCAAGGATATTTTAATTTGCCAGTAAATAAAATAAAATAAAATAAGGCAATTTATGATATAGCACAAAAAAATTATTATTTTTCAAAAAATTTTATTTCAAATTCTTAAAGTAATTTCTGCAATAAAATTCAAAGAATCAAAAAAAATTATTTTCTATCAAATTTTAAAAACTCGTATAATTCTGCGATATCAAATTTTCAATACATTATTTTGAATTTGAATACAAAAATTAAATTCGGCTTTTAAAATATAAAAAAAAACTATAAAAAGAACTAATTTTCTCAATACAAAATTTCATATTGATAAAAAATAGATAAAGTTTGCGAATAAAACTGATCAGCAGGGACTATAATTATTAAATCAAATCATTGAATTTTATCTCATCAGTGGTTATTTATTATTATTATTATTATTATTATTATTATTATTATTATTATTTAATATTCCGATTTATTGATCATGAACTTGAATTAAAAACAGCCCATTTTTACTATAAATACAATAATTTTTAAAACATAATTTTTAAAAATTAAACAAATACATTGTCAAGTTTCAAGTCATTAATTATTGGTTTCATTTATAATTTTGTATATGCTATATTTACTAATAAATGAATTTTATTACAATCAGATTTAAAATGGAATATTTTACAAATTTAAAATAATGAAATCTAAATATTACATTTAACAATAATTATATATTTTTTTACTCAAGACTTGACTTTTATTGATTATCAAAAATTTCACAATTTAATTTTGAAATTATTCGAATACTGGGATCGAAATTCTTTTCAGCTGTAAAAATACCCTTACTTTGGGCATGTATATGCGCTGATTATGTAAACTGTGGTTGGACTACACTCACATAAGCACAGCAAAAAAAATACCTCAACAACTTTCTAATTTGAGGAAATTCTCTTAATAAAAAAACACCTCTTGGCCATGAATAAAACGAGGAACTTGTCTAGTACCAGAATTGTAAGGATATTCAACGATCATCTCTATTGTGCCATTAAATAATTTTGGGATTTTGGGATTTTGGGATTTTTATTTACCAATACAAAATTGTTGAAATATAAGACCCAATACTTCTTCCACATCCACACGTCCAGTGATTTTGCCGATTGCATTGACAGCATGACGTAACTCCTCTGCCGCGAGAACTATTTCTTCAGTTTCTATTAAGAAAATTAAAATTTATTGAAATAATGGAAAGAGAAAAAGGAAAAGGCAACTCATCAATAGAATACTTACCCAAATAAGCCTTCAAAGATTCTAAACACTCATTCAAGTGTTTTCGATGGCGGAATTGAGTAATGATGGCTTGTTGACCGGCCGATGAATCGAACCTTAAGATTTCAAGAGATGAAAATAATTGAAGGGAAGAAAACTCTAAAATCAAGTTTTTCATCTTCACTTACTTGTGTTTAATTAATCGAATAAACTGATCCAGGAATATCTGCAGGCCTTGACCCGTCTTACAAGATGCCTCCCATACAAGCTTCAATCCCAGGGTCTCAACCAATTTTTCTCGCAGCTGAGTTGCTTCTCTTGCTTCTTTAACAAGATCTAGTTTGTTTAAAATAACCAAAGTACCCTCATCAACAGAGTCAGTAATGTGGGTCCCAATCGATGAGCGAAAATCATTCGCCTCTTTAAATTTAGTTATCAATTCAGGTAAAGATAAAATGCATATATTGATATCTGATGAGAGAATCCTATAATCAATATCAAAGGGGAAATTTTGGGTACTTAGAATGTGAATACGTTGAAAATGATGATAAAATGCATTTTTACCGATCTCTAGCTCTTTTCATGCCTTCTAGCTCAATTTCATCGTCAGTTTCTCTTAATCCAGCAGTATCACCCAAAACGATAGGATAGCCACCAATATTTAATGAAACATCTACTACATCACGTGTTGTACCGGGAATTGATGATACAATAGCCGCTTGGCGCTGCGCTATTGTCGTTGGCATGGAATATTAGCGATATTTGTATTTAACTTCAAGCAATTTAAAAAATATTTACCTAAAGAGTTCAAAAAGCTACTTTTCCCCGAGTTTGGTGGACCAAGTAGAGTCACATAAATTCCATTTCGCAATATCTCGCCACGCCGATTGTCATTAATATGTTCAGAAATATCTTTCATAAGTCGTTGTACATTTTCTGAAGCTATAAAAAAGCGGTAATTAGCATTCAACACTCGAACCTAAAAATGAATTTGTGACAAACCTCGCTCCCTTACTCCATCCTCAATATTTTCTTCTTCTCCAAAGTCAATGACAGCCTCAACTAGTGCCATATTCTCGATCAATTCTTTTCTCCATTTTTCATAAAGATTTCGAAGACCACCCTTTTTTTAGCATTTAATAATTAAAATCAAACCCAAATCACGACAGGTGTAATATCGTACCAAAATAAAATGCTACGATACCTGAGCTTGTCGCAAAGCTTGCCGTCTCTGCACTTCTGTCTCAGCATTCAATAAATCGGCCAACCCTTCTATTTCCGTTAAATCTAATTTATTGTTATCAAATGCCCTTTACTCAAAAAAATAAACAAGATTACGTTAGAAAGTATCCAGACTTTCAATTAAAAATATGAACATAGGTTTAAGGGTTACCTTCTAGTAAACTCACCGCGGCCCGCATACCGAAATCCTCTTACACTAGACAATGCTTCTAATACGCCAGAAACAACGGCAGTACCACCATGAATATGAAACTCCACCACATCTTCCCCAGTATAGCTGTTTGGACCTAGTGTAAAAATCGAAACATTAATAATAATGTACTTTTGAAAATATTTTTAAAGCGTAGAGCTTACCAGGAAACCATATAACTAATCCGTAATCCAATACTTCACGCGTGTTTGGATGTAAAATTGAACGAGGGGTTGCAATGCGTGGGATGGGAAACTTTGCATTTTTAACCGCGAGTTTTTCAATTGCCTTATCATCAGTTTCCCAAAAATTTTGAATATTATTCGATGAATTTGATCATGTTTAAGATGTTTAAGCGGAATACTTTTTATCATTTGAATTTTTACCTCCGAAGCGCCAACACCAGAAACGCGTATCACCGCAACACCTGCTTTTCCATGTGCCGAAGACAGCGCAAAAATTGTGTCGTTCAATGACTGATTGGATGGTAAAGCTTTCCTATCAGCAGCGGTACTGAAAGAAGTATTTGTAGGTGACCCCTTCGTGGTTGTGAATGAATGAAACTGATGGTTGGTAAATTTCGTTCGCGAAATGTGATTAAGAATGCAAAACCTATTGTTTTTAAATAGTGACGTTAGTGAGAATGAGTTTAAGAAGAGCTTGTAGTTATGAAGAAAAGTAGGGTTTGAGGTTCGTGGAAGCAAAACCATAGAAATAGATAATTTTTGTTTCGGAAAATTGATCAGTAATAAATGATTTACACTTAGATCTGGCCAATAAAAATTTTTTTTATCAGATTTGAACAATTTGTGGATTGCTTCCAAATTTAATGAAATATAATATATGAAAATAGAAGCACTCTTTAATAAGTAACATAATGTATTAGATTATCAAAGAAATCTTAAATTTAATATAGAATATGAAAAATGAATTCTTGAGTTGGCTTTTCTAATTGCAAAATTGTCGAGGCTTATTGAGATGTGGCAATGAATAGTGAAAAATGGGTGCTGAAATTACCAAAAAAAGTGAAATTCGAATTTTACTATAAAAAAATAAAGTTTAAATTTAATAATACTTAAACCGCCATTCTATTCTCAATACTATTAGAATAATTAATGAATATTTTTAACCAATTAATAAAAGAGTTAAAATTTGAATTATTTAATTTAAATTACATGATTTTTTTATCTGTTTCTCCTTAGTTTTTATTCAAATCTGTATTATATTAAGGCTTTTGCTTTATTGGTTTTTTTTGTTATTATGTCTTTGACTGTTACTGCTATTATAGATTTTGTTGTTGGTTTTAAATTGGCTTTTTTGAAATTTAAGTTGGTTGTATTGGTTTTATTAATTAAATTTATTGTTAAACTTATTAATACTTTAGTTGTTTTGGTTACTAAATTACTTAATACTTTTTTTGCTTTACATATTAAATTAAAAAATGATTACATTACAATTAAAAAAAATTAATACTTTTAAAAATAATATGAATAGGTTACATAAAAAAATTGATAAACTAAAAACAGATAAAAATATAAATATTTTTAATAATACAATTAATAAAAAAATATTTGTTTAGATAATAGTTTTTTGGAAGCTTAGTGCAAATAATACTACTAAATAAATAACATATACTTGATAAACTTTGAGATAACAAATTAGATAGATACAATAAAAAAGTTTTTTGAAAAAAAACAGTTGAAATTATTCTATTTATTAAATAGTTATATAATTATATTATTAAATTTTAAAAATTTGGTAACTATTTAAAATGGTAAACAGCTTAAATATTTGGTTTCTTAGAAAAATTATTTTATTTTTGATGCTATTTTGAAAGTTTGCAAATAATATAACAAATTTACCAAAACTGGTTTATAAATATTATATTCAATATTTAAACAAATTTGTTTTATTTGGAAAATGTTATTTAAAAAGAAAATAATGTTAAGCAAATTAAAACCAGTTATAAAAACAAAAACTTAGATTAATCTTGTCTTGTTTATTTTATTTAGTTTTTTTGGTTTTTTATATTTTAACAGTTGATATAAAATTTTATATAATTTCTGTCAATAGTTAAATCACAATAAATTGTATTTAGTTAAAATCTACATATTATGATTTCTGTTATAAAATTTTATTCTGGTATGGTTTAAGTCAAGTAAAATACCAACAATAAGTTCCAAACTTGAAAATTCCTTTTTACATAACTATATTAAATTTTAACAAAAATGGCAGAATAAATAAAACACATTAAATAACAAATGGGCAAATACAAAATTATCATTTTTGTTACACACTGTATTTATTGCTATAGTATTTCATAATTTTAAAAAACCGTTTCTACAGTTATATTCTCTGTACAGTTACAGATTCTTGGGAACTGACAGTATAACTATCTAACAAATGAGATAATTTCAACTGTTCTTCCTTTAAAAGCTTTTGCTCCTTTTTTGTGTCTGTCCGACTTGCCATTCCAAGTAGATGTCTCCACTATCATTAATTAAAATTTTTTCCTCCCGAATGTCATTCTGGAGAATGTCATGGTTATGAACTGCTTCTAATGCCTTAAGAGCCTTGACCTTTGCTGTTTCGTTATTTTATGCTTACTCAATGCAGTCCCAACAATGGTCATGCCAATAACAAAGCTCATCACTCCTCCATAATATCCATAACAGACCAACTTTGGGATATACTTGCCTTGAATATCAGCGAGGTCTTTGTAAATCTCGACTTCTTTTTGCATTTCTTCTAGTACATATGGTGGGGCTTTTGCTAAGTCAACACTCTTCAAAGCAATCATATAACCACGAAACTCACATAGGAGCGTTTTACTACCCCGTCCTTTACTTAGTATGTTCTTAAAGTTAAAGTCCGCAAAGCTAAAATCTTGCTGGCTTACAGAGGTGTTTGGGGGATAATTGTTGATCCGTCAAGGTGCCGTAAGTTGGTTGTTGATTTGATGAGGAGCTGGAAAATGATATTGAGTGTGATCTCCCATGAGCTTGTACCGCTACCTGAAGTGGGTGAAGGGAATTAGGGTTGTCATTTGCCTGTCGAGCTAGATAAGCATATTCCTTGAGCACCGTTGGAGATTTTCAATGTAATGCAAGGGTGTTTGAAATCCAAAGCTCTGTATGCTTTCGGCGTAGAAACCAATGATTATCATAGGTGCTGAGAATATCATATCTAAGCTCATTTGCTCCCATATAATTGTAAATTTCTTGAATCACCATTCTTGCCTTTTCATTTGGTTGATAAAACTCGGGAAATGTTCTTTCATCGATATCTTCCAAAATATGCTTCATCTTCTCAATCACCAGGATCAATAATTCCACAGAATAGCAGTTGAAATCCGATATGCCAGGAGTATGAGTTGGTTGCCTCAAAAAAACCATCCTTGCCCCATAAGCCTATTTAACACCATACAAATATTGACGTCAATAGCAAGACGAACATCCTCTTCACTTAATACCACTTTATCTCGGATGAATTGGGGTCTCTCAAATCTCGGTTGCTGATCGAAGCGGAAGCGATTCACTTCATCGAAAAAGTCGTCCCAAAGCATTACATTTGTTAGCGGGTCATCATTGACCTTCTTAGTTTTCGATATAGTACATTTCGGAGAATATGTTACGGGTGGTGGAATACACGAAAGCACCTCTTCCAAGCTGAGAACTAGAAAAAGTCAATTCTGGTCATAGTAACATTCTCCTGATAAATTCATAATAGAAGAAACCATATTACTATGTCTATGTACACACGACTCTATGTCCCCAACGCCTGAGTCAGAAAGTCTTTATCTGTATGTTTTTCTGTCAACGCAATTTCTAGTTTCTGCAACTGCACCTCCCACTCGTTCTTTTTTACTTTTAAATCCTTTGCTTCTTCTTCCAGCTCTTCCTTTTCTGCTATCCACCAATTCTTTTCTATTTCGTTCTCAAACTTCCCCTCTCTCAAATTCTTCTTTACTTCACTTAAACTATCTAGCTTCTTCACGCATTTCTCATTAGCCACCTCTAATTCACGTTTGATCTCTTCAACAGTGACCATGGTGTTTTGCGTGTTTGTTATGGTTTGGGAAGATATGGCGTTAATATATGTTTGGTTCTGTATAAATTACTATTTAGGTAACAAAGTCGCTATTGTTAAATAACCCCTGCAGTATGCCCTGTTTAATATAATTGTTAATTTGAATATACCAAAATAATTTTTAAAGTTATTATTGCATTTATATTTTTACATTAAAAATTTTGATTATTTATTAAAATAAAATATTGGACAATAATTATATTTAATTTAAGTCATATGTTATGGTTAAAATTTTAATATTTTGACTTAAATTTTTTATTTTATTGTTTTCAAGTTTTATTAATGTTTATTATTATGCTTATCAACAAATTTTAAATATTCATAAAATATTATATGGTGCAAGACATTTGAAGTCATCAAGTTTTGATTATCAGTCCGAAATTTGGAATGTAATTTCAGTCATATAAAAACGATTTTATTAATTAAAATAAAATTATACATTTATTTATTTTAATTCTTTTAAATTCTTTCATGAAACTTGTATTTTTTAACTGCATATTATGCAAGTTTACCACAAATTCCTTTTTTATAAAGATTCATATAGCACCAAGTTTTTCTAGAAAATCTTTTAATTGTAATTAAAGGCACATATTTAAGACTTTAAGATACAATTTGTTGCAATTCTCTCCATAAATAATCACAATTTTCTCTGGTATAACATTCGGCTGTTTCTTAATATCTTTCAATAAATTGAATTCACAATAAAATTTAGAATAAAAAATATATTTATGTCTTGCTTTTCAATTACTTCTGCAATTGTGCTAAAAAATTTGGTTTCCTCAAAATTACTTAGCATACACAACAAAAGTGTAATTGTTTTAATTTTGTTTGCATTTAGTCAAAAGTTCTTTTAATAACCATTTTTTTAGGTTGTTTTCTTAAATTTTTATTAAAATAATTTAATGAAAATACTATTGATTAATATTGATTATTTGGTTTAAAATAGATATTATGTATTTTTGGTTGTTTTTTATCATGTTTAAAACTTATTAACTATGTTATTAAAGCATTTTTTTGGTATGCTGAATAATTTGAGCTGTTATTAAAAGTGAAAATACTGTGATTAGCTGAAATTTAGGCTATAATTACTACTAAAATTGTTATTATAACCAAACAGAAATCAGCCAAGAATTAACAATATTACAAATCAGACTATTAGACCAAAATTATTGTTGTTATAATTAAAATTTAGACCAAAGATTATTTTAAATCCTAATATTACTGATTATTTTACTGAATTTATTTATCTTATTTTTCAAATTATTGTTAATATAATATTTCAATTTTTATATTAAAAATAATTTATATTAATTAACAAAAGTAAAATATTATAATTAAAATATACAAAACTTTTAACTTTTAATACAAAAGCAATTTCAAGCAGTTCAAACTAAATTTAAGTAATTTAAGTAAATTTTAGGCAGTTTAAGCTACAGTTGTTTGTTTTTTTTTAACATTTTACGAGCGAGCTACAGTTTATGCATTTTACATAGATTTCAAGTAGTTTAATAAAGTTTAATCAGTTTAAATTAAATTAATTAAGGTTCTTTAAAATAATACATAGTTTATTAAAATTTATATTTATTTTTAAAAAATCAACAAATATCTGAGTAGAAAAAAATTCAAAAACATAAAACAGTATAATAAAAATTTGTATAAAAAAAGGCTTTTTTTTAAAAAAATGTATTTTACAATAGAAATATTCAAATTGTTATGCAATTTACATATTATTATTTATTGAAAAAACTCAATTGAAATTGAATTTAAAGAAGAAAAAAGAATCTTTTTACTTGAAAATTTACTAGCATTACAACTCAAATATTTTACCAACAATGGAGCAAAAATTAAACCAAAAGTTTACAAAATTGATACAGAATTTAATCTTAAATATTCAAAAAAAGAATTAATTTTGTTGCCAAAAACATTCACCAAAATTAATTAAAATTGCTTTAGAAATACTTTTAAAAACGATGTTAGAAGAGAAATAATAGATGAAAAATATAAAAACATTAAAGTAATGCTTTAAAATAAAACAAAAAAGCCATTTACAATTAATTCAAATGAAATAATTGTCCAAGTTATTTATTTACTTTTAATTTGAATTTCAGGTGCAAAAACGTAAAAAATTAGGTAATAGTATTCGTAGAATCTAGGAATTTGGTTTTGCAAATTATTTTGCTGTTCCAGTAAACACAATTTTCAAGTTTTGAAACTTCCACAAACAATTATAATTTATTATACTTGAATTGCTGAAAACTGCTTAAAAGATAACAAAAAAATAATTGTTTATTAAAATGACAAATTTTGGAATTATGTTTGCAATATTTATTTACAATTTAAAAAATATATTATAATAAAATTAGGCCAAAAATTTTAGCAACAATATATATCTGTTAAATTTAAAGATTACAATACATAAAAAAAACATTACTAAAAGAACAAAAATCTTTAGTAATAGTGACTAAAATATGTAATATGAGTGGTTAATACATAATTAAATGTAATTAAATATAATTACTATGTTAAAAAAAAAAATTTTGAACTGTAATACTATAATAAAACAAAAAAAATTTTAGCATATTAAAAAGCTTACAAAATAAGAAATTTAATAATTTTCTAATGAAATTAATTCAATAATAGACTATTATCTAAAAATTACAGATACTACTTAAATTTTAATAAAGTTCAATATTAAAAAAAATTATAAAATATATATATATCTTAATAAAATTAGCAAGTATTTTAAAAACAAAAGTGTTAAACATTAAATACTACTATATAAAAAAAGCTTACTTTTTTAAAATATATATTTTATAACAGAAAAATAATTTTAATATTTAGAAATAAATAAATAAATAATTATTAAAGCAATTTAAAATCTTCTAAAAATGATTTTTTTTTTACTGAAAACTAATAGCTTTGTAATTGCTTGACTAT
>JAAOMT010000678.1:433468-447395 GCA_016748015.1 Geosiphon pyriformis | reverse complement strand
GCTTATTTCATATAATAACTATAGTTTATTTTTTTATTTTATAAATATATAAAATATTATAATTTGAAAATTGTTTTTATATTTTATGTTGTTGAATTTTAAATTTATAAGTTATAAATTTATTTTGTTGAAATTTTACAATAAAATAAAAAAAACTTTGAAATAATTAATAATATGTTTACATAATACTAATTAAGATTAAAATATTGACCAATAAATTTTACAGATACAATTAAAATTGAATTGAAATATGTAAATAATGTTTTTTTACCTTATTAATTATTTTAACTTTGATAATTAATTAATTGATTAAACATTTACATTACCAAGGTAATTATTTAATAATTTATTTAAGAAAATAAATTTATTCAATTTCGTTTTAAATAAAATAATCATATTTTGAGATTTTCTTCAATTTAAATAATGTTAAAATTAATATCTGGTGTATTAAATTTCGAACTTTTTAATAATTAGTGTATTTTAAATTTTTGATATTTTTTGTTTTACTAACATCGAAATCGATTTTTATGATTTTTAATTTCCCAATTTTTTTTTTAGAAATGAGTCTTGTTCAAAAAAATTATATTCGAAATAAAATTTTAATATGAATTCTTACATTCTTTTAAACCAACTAAAATTTAAATTTCAAAAAAATTATTATAAGTAATGATCAAATATTGAGCAATTTTTAATAAAATTGATAATTAAATAAACAAAAAATATATACTGAAATCTTTTTTAAAATTCAATACTTTATAACATTATATTTAATTTTAAGATTTTTATGTAAATAATAAATTTTTTTACATTAAATTAAAAAAGTTTGAAACCAAATTTTACAAATTAGAATTTTCATATAATAATTAATTTAAAATATATAATTTATTATTTAAAATAATGATAAAATTAATCTAAAATATGTTTATTATTTTTTATTTTAAGATTAATAGTTAATAATTTTTTTTTTAATTAAATAATTTTGGCCAAAAATAATAAATTGTTAATAATTGACTAATATTTTTGAATTTAATTAATGTATTTAAATTATAAAAAAAAATTTACAAGTAAAAAATAGCAAATAAAACAAGTCAAATTGAAAAAATAAACCAATTCAAAATTATAAAATATTAATAATTTATTTGAACTAAATAATTTTATTTAAACTATAATAAACTATAATGTTTTGTATTAGTAAAATTAATTCAAGTTAAAATGTTAATATATTAATATTTCATTAATTATTTAATAATAATTTTTTATTCAAAAACATTTTATAATTACAATATATGAATTAATATAATTAAATTTATTTATTTTTGTAAATTAATCACCAATTAAAATATTACAAAGAGTATTTTTTGAATTGGTTTTGTAACAAAAAACAAATTAGAATTAATTCTTGGATCAAATCTAGCTCAAAGACTGCCAATCTGATTTTTATTTAAATTAAATAAACAAAGTTGAATTTTGAAGATAATAATAAATAATATTAGTTGTTGTTTACAAAACATATCAAACATTCTTATTTCGAACAGAAATGAAACAAATTTTTATCTGTTAAAATATTTGCTGTATTTGTTGCTAATTCAAATTATATTACTTTCAAATATGGGTGAAAAGTTATACGAACTTTAGCCTGACAAATTTGAAATATTTACCCATGCAAATTTTAAGAGACATATCAAATAATTCGGGAAAACATTTAGGCAGCTAAGATATGAAGCTTCTAAAAGAGTTAATTTTAAATAAAAAATTGTCAATCCTAAAATGTTCTATTTGTTTTTCTCATCATCATATATATTTTTGGATGGCTTATATATATCTGATTAATTAAAGGTTACTATTTTCCGGGGGGAATCTCCGCTCACGAGTTTCTAAGTTTACAATGCGAAAAATGACACATTGATCTTTTTAAAATGTACAACTTAATAAATATTTGGCAAAAACATCATTCATAGCTTTCGTACAACTTTGAGTGTCATATCGAGAAAATTGTGTAAATATGCGAGCCTAGTGAAAGTTAATTAAATGACCCCGTGTTTTATATTTGTGTTGCTACGTGGTAATAATAGATGTTGCGCAGTAAGCAAGTAATTTTTACTTACGTGAGATGATTCAGCCAGACACGAAAATAATAAACATCTCTATTTTTATTTGTTAAAACGCAATTTTGGGTAATTACCAGCCAGTATTAGAATAGGTCTGGCAGAAATTTATGGAAAATGGAATTACTTTTAGATATAAAATGTTAAGCACAAGGATATTCCCAAGAATACACAAAAAACAAATATAAAATAAACTTACTCATATTGAAGCCATCATATCCCAAGTTAAATAAAAATCATAGGATTAGATGCGTATTATGCATGCACGAAAACTTTTGGTATTCCACACAGACCATGACAGACGTAACAAAAATTAGGATGCCTTATCAACTCCTTTATTCCTAAAAGGGTTCTGACGAATCAGAAAGAATGTGGTCGAAAGAACAATATAAAGGATGAACTCAAAAACTTGATTTCTACAGGTATAAAATTTAAATGATTATGATAACAATAATAACAACGACAACAAACAACAACAACGACAGTAACAACAACAACAACAACAACAACAACAACAACAACAACAACAACAATAATAATAATAATAATAATAATAATAATAATAATAATAATAATAATAAAAGCAAGATTTTCTCCTCTAAACAATATATAAAGAGAGCGAAAGGTACGACAAACCAAAGAACAAAAAATCAATGTATTTTGTGAGAGGGTCAGAAATTAAATTGTGTCTTATTGTTTAATGATTTGTTACCTTGTGTGCGAGTTTAAAATAAATAAGAGTGGTTATCATTATGGGGAAAGAAGGAAATAAAATTTGAATAGAAATATTCAAAATCGTTATACCTAAGGATACTTAATAAAAATTTTTATAAAATCATGTGATGGGTTTTTTTTTTGAGAAGGGCATAAAAAATCTCGAAATTAGAAGAAATTTAACGGAGTAAAGAAATCAAGTATTTTATCATACCATTATTTGCTTGATAAATGAACCTTTAATTCCAGGAGTCCAAGACCAATTTAGATAATTGTTTTTGAGGAATTCAAACCCACTTTTTCAATAGAGTTTTATATAAAGAAAACTTTTAAGGGTAACATCTTTTTCTCTCCTAAAATTCTTTAATTATTATTTCATAATTATGACGTAATGAAGTAATGAAGGTAAGGGTAGTTTTATTTATATCTCATTATTACGGAGTTTTATTATGATAATAATTATTGTTAAAAAATTACCACAATTATCACAATTACCCTTGATGCATCACTTTCACGTTTTACTTCTTAATTCACACTCTTTTATTACGAACCGTTCAAAAATTTTTTGATAAAACTCCTTGAATAGAATTTTCGACGCGACTTATTAGCCAGAAAAGAAAGGTGCGCATACAATGTAAAATAATAATAATAAAAACAATAATAATAATAATAATAATAATAATAATGGATATGTAAGTATTTGAGGCAGGATTTTGTTATTATGGGATAAGTTTAACAATGAAAAATATAGACTGTAGTACAGTGCATGTGTATATGTGTGTATGTGTAACTTTGAAAATTTAACTGTAAATCCTGTGCAAAAAGGTGGTTCTTGGTAACGAAATACCACTTCAAGCACCTGCAGCACCTTGCAGCACACGCACAGAATAATAACAATCAGATATGCTCAAAATATCCCGAGAAGAATAATGTAAGTATTGTGTTGTTGAAATTTAATATAATATCAATATGATTTTTGGGAAATTATAGTATTATTTGTTTGGCTATTGTTACCCTACTCGGATTTGAATGAACCTGAATGAATTTGAATGAAAATCTCGATTCCTTTTTATGATAAAAAATTTACTGAATCCACACGAAATTGGATAAAAGGCTAAAGATCATCATTTAAAATTGGAGGAAAGTGATCCGGGAGAAAGCCTGAAGTATTTATTGTATTTCAACCCTTTGGAATATTTTTGATTGTGCTCATTTTTTTTTTTCGGAGAAATCGTGCTTGCCATTGTTAAAGACAATGGTTAATATGATCCATCATCATAATTTTTCTCTAAAGTTTTTTATTTCTCTCTATCAGCATTCAAATCAAAAAATTGGACCTTGAAATTCATTACGAATAAATTTTGGAAATTTCAAAATCCTTTTTATTGGCCTTTTATTTTCTTTTCTTCTTTTTTTTTTTTTGGAATGATATTGAACTGATAATATATCCCTCATATAATTTATTATTATTCTAATCATGAATTAACGCATGTCGTTTTGAATTCTGCAATTAATATTCAAAAATTTTCGAAAAGGAAAATAAACAAAACTCAATTGGGAATCAGTGCGTCGCGAGAGATTTTTTACTTCAAAATTTTTGCTTAAACTGGATATTGGCAACACCGGAAATACTTTCACAATTCTAATTTACCGTTAATGAATTATTCACCGTTTAATTACAAGAAATCATCTTAATTTGAAAAAAATAAATTACCTTTCAAGATCTAATTTCAGGGATGCTTAATATTATATAATGTTAGTTTTTAGAGTGATTGATATAATTATTCAAAAATGTTAGAGAAAAATACATGAATCTTATCTTTATCATTTAATTCTTCATGAATCAGAATCGGATTATGGCATTTCAGTAAATTATGTCGTTTCATCCAAAAAAAATTACAATATATCCTCTTTCGGTGAGTATAATAATTGTTCAACCTGGGTTCTGTCGTTCAATATGTAAGATATTATCAAGGTTCAACATCGCAAAACTATCTTTATCAAAAGTGCTACAATGTACCCCGTTGCCAAAGAATCACTCAAACATGCAATCCCTGTAAATTAATCTAATCATGGAGAAAAAAAAAGTCCCTCCAGGAAACGAGAAAGTTTCAAGTTTCTGTGCATGGCTAGTGAGTTCTTCTTGATTTGTGGCATTACTGATATTGGGCAGCAGCCATCTTTCTGGCGAGCCATACGTGACCATAAGGCGGCATGAATTCTATATTATCGGATCATCACGGAGGCCCCCATAATTTACACATGTTGAGTCTATCCAATCCGAAATCAGAGATTTATCGTAGCCACAACACTCTGAGAATCCCAAAGACACTAAATTAATTCAAAATGATCTACCTTTGGATAACCCAATTCTTGTCCAAGTTATCTTGATTGAACGTGATACTATCAAATAAGCAAGCAATCAAGGAAAATCGAAACCCCTCTTCACCCCGAAAAAAAAAATGTAAAGCTTTACGGTTTTATAAAATAATATGCGCTCCTATTCTTACTTGATATTTTGTTCTGGTATCACCTTTGCCCCCTTTTTTCACAAGGTACCTTTTTTTTTTTTTTTTTTTTTTTTTTTTTTTTTTTTTTTTTTTTTTTTTTTTTTTTTCTTTTTTTTTTTTTTTTTAACAAAACTCTATAATAATTAATAATTGAACACCGTATATACATAATAAAAACGGGAAATCATATTATACCCGTTTTTTCCATTGTACTCGTTTGTCAAACCAATTCTGATGGGCGTCTTTTTATATTATTAATCCCGCTTGTTCTATTGTGGTATATTGTCGAATGATTATTACTTTCCTTTTGGCTACTCTGTGACTGGAAATAACTTCCTAGTGTTGCTTCTGCCCCGTTTTTTCCTAAAAAGAATACATAAACATACCACTGACGCCGCCCAAAGTTCATCATCGTCACAATCATAATCTTTTTTGAATCGTCATAAATAGAGAACCAGCTCTCTTCCTTTCCAGATTTTTTTCTTCGCCTGCGTTGTCTCGCCATCAACAACGTATCATCATTCTTCCTTTACCTGTTATTCTAGTAACACTCACCACCATCATCATCATTTAATCAAAATCACTATATATTATAATATTTGCATCATCATCAACAGCATCTTCACATCATTTGCATCTCGCGTCGTTTACCTTAAAAAGGTCAGTAATATTTTGAACTATATTCTTTTCTCTTGTAAGCTGTTTGCTTTTGGTTGTTCTTGGCTTCGTTTTGACAGTATATATATCCACACTCTTATATATACCGACAAACAGTCGTTTCCCTCCACAAAAG
This sequence comes from Geosiphon pyriformis, assembly GCA_016748015.1. Taxonomy (NCBI): domain Eukaryota; kingdom Fungi; phylum Glomeromycota; class Glomeromycetes; order Archaeosporales; family Geosiphonaceae; genus Geosiphon; species Geosiphon pyriformis. The sequence continues at coordinate 441,273 of JAAOMT010000678.1, read as the reverse complement.
CAAAGAAAACTAATCTTTTCTTTTATACCTTCTTTTATATCTCCGTGGAAATACCCTTATCAAAAAATACAACCATCAATCACTATCCCCGTCCTTAAACCAACTCTGTTGTTGTTGCTGCTACCTGCTATTGCTATTGCTGCTTTTTTACTATTATTATTCCTCCACCGTCGCCGCCACCGCCGTCGTTAAACAGTTAACAACGCAAGCCAAATATAAACTTCCCACCGTAGCCAGCGAAAAACTGATTCCTTTCGTTGCTGCTACTTTGCTTCAACGTAAAAAAGCCCTTGACCAGCATATATGTACATAGCAGCACAACATTGTCTCCTTTTCATCCCTACATCACTTTACCAGAAATAGATATTTTTTGCATCTTCTAACTCATATTTCCTCAAATTTCCCTTTCTTTCATCCTAATCATTCATCACAAATATTCAGATATTGTTGCCAACATCTTATTGTATATTGGTCAAAACACACATACAACACGGAGCATCCCTTTCTAAAGAAAAGATCCTATTTCCCCTCCACAAAACTATTCTCACTTTGCTTTTGCATTTCTCTAAATTACCCTTAATTTTCCATATACTATACTTTATTATCTCTGTACATAATACCAATATTGTCCCTTTTTATAAACACACTGGCGACCATGATCAACGAAGAAATCTCTACAATTTTTGTCGTCGGCTTCCCTGACGACATGCAAGAACGTGAGTTTCAGAACATGTTTATCTTTTCTCCTGGATTTGAAGCCGCAACTCTCAAGGTTCCTCATAAAGACTCCTCCGCTGAGGACAGCGATGAAGCTATAAATAGTGGTGGTAGTGCCAACGGTAACGGGGTCAACGCTAGAAAACAAATTGTAGGTTCTATTGGAGCCTTTTGATAAATTCTGTGCTTTTTTAATCAATTCCCTCTCTCTCGTGCTCATTAATAATTTTCTTCGATTTATGGCAGATTGGATTCGCTAAATTTCGTTCTAGAATCGAGGCTCTTGAAGCACGTGACATTCTTAGCGGTCGTAAGGTTGACGCTGAGAAGGGATCGGTACTCAAGGCTGAGATGGCGAAAAAGAATTTGCACACTAAACGTGGCCTCTCCAATGAGCAAAATATCTCTGCTTATCCTTTAATCACTCCTACAAAACGTTTTCCAACTCCCAGCAACATTAACACCTCTAATTATGAACCCTATCTTTACGGAGCTCCACCGCTTCCAAGTGATCTTTTATCACCTCAGGATTATGGTTACGAGTTCTCTGACGTAAGCGCTTATACTCCAACCACTCCTACTACACCCGTGTTCCCTGATCAATCACCATTCCCGACTGCTACGCGTGGCTCATTTGACCCTTCTAACGGTGCTGCAATTGTTGGCGGTATGGTTGGAGCCCCACGTGGTCTTGTAAACGGTCGTTATACAAAGAGTTTCTTGGATAATGAGGAGCTAAATTACTTCCCGAAAACCAACCCAGTTGAAATATTACCAAATACATTATCAACGAAGGTGTCTAATACAAACGGTTTCTCCTCCGCCATACTTTTAAACGACGATTTGAACAATCGCATGGGAACCTTGTCTATGAATCCACCCATTCTAGTGCCTCAAATGGCACCAACTGGGCCGTCTCTTCCCATGCAACCTTTTCGACCGCCTAATCCCGCTGATCAAAATCCACCTTGCAATACTTTATACGTTGGAAACCTCCCAATGAATACTAATGAAGAAGAATTAAAAGAAATGTTTTCCAAATGTCCTGGTTACAAAAGGATGTGTTTTCGTACAAAACAAAATGGTCCAATGTGTTTTGTCGAATTTGAAGATGTTCAATATGCTACTCAAGCTATGACTGAACTGTACGGTAATCCTCTTTCCAACTCGGTCAAGGGTGGAATAAGGTTAAGTTTCTCGAAGAATCCTCTCGGTGTTAGAAGCAATAGCAATCATCACCATAATGGTGATAGAAGAGATAGTAACTTCAATCCCGAACGTCGTGATTCCACTTATAGCCTCTTGTCGGATCGTAGCAGTTCCAATATCAATTTGGAGCGACGCGAGTCTAACTATGGTCTAGAAAGACGTGATTCCAATTTCGCTTTTGAAAGGCGTGATTCTGCTTATGGTATGTTAACTTCTGAAAGGAGAGATTCTAACTTTGGCTTGGAGAGGCGCGATTCTTCCAATATTTCAAATGGCTCTTTTAACGGTGGAAGTCCTTTCATCTTTCCAGAGAGATTTAATAATCTTGAGAGACGTGATAGTGGTTCAGGATTTTCATTGAATACGGAGAGAAGAGACCCTTACTTCATGTCAGAAAGAAGGGAGGCCTTCTCTTTCGATCCTCAGTTGGCTTAAAGTACTCGCACGGTGAGATCAAGTGAGTTAGAGGGGCTGGCGGCGGGATTTAGTAAATCTATTTGCCTTGCTGCCAAAAGTCCTTTTTCCAGCAGTGACGTGTTTCTGAAGTTCATATTCTTTCCCTTTTTACCTATACACCACCAACACCACCAACCAACCCATCAACAAAAAGGACATTGTTTCATTGTAATATTTCTACTTTCTTTATTATTTGCACATATCACCTAAAAAAACAATTTTCATCTTATTTGAAGGACATTGTTAAATCATTTCTCATTATATAAAACATAAAATTCCGGCATCACATTCATACAAAACTTTCACCACATAATCATTAACATACAACCATCCTATCCATTTCTATTCTCCATAAATACTATATACATTAGATTTGTTTTGCGTGTAAGGCTAAACTTGTAGGAACATAAATATTTCCTAATAATATATTTTATATATTTTTAAAAATATTCAGCCTACCCCGCAACGTATTTTAGAAATATTTTTGCAGTGATGGACTCATCACGTTTGTGTCATTTATATGATATAATAACAACATGAGAGTTCTCCATGAGCAAAATTTCAATATTTTGAAAATAATCGCATTGAACATTTTTAAAGAGCGTTGATTTTTCGCTCTTTCAAAACTTTTGATATTTTTTTCTCATTTGTACATTGTCTCTATAATATTTTGCATTTTTTCATCTTTCTTTTTCTTAAAGCTATTTTCAACTCACAATAAAAACATGGATCAAATTATCTAATCGAGTTTTATTCGTGAATGTTATGATCAAAGAGAGTGATTACAATCTTTCTCTGAGTTCCATTTTTTTTTTGCATTCGTTTCGAGCATTCTTGCGTTTCACCCTTTCATGCTGAACACAAGATCCGGCTTTGAAGATCAGATTTATCGAGTCTAAATTTAGGCTTTTCATTGTTTACGTGACGGGCTAAAAGCGACTTAATGAAAATAATGATGTCATTGATTTCTACGATTGGATAGGAGATGTCATATATTATCAGACAATCTGAAGTTGGTTTCTTTAAATGGAGATAATTAGGTCGATTTTTATTTATTTGCATATGGTGTGATCCCGCCACTATTTAAAAACATCCAACAATTACATGTTCCATATTAAACGGGGTTCATATGCTTTCTCCACTTCAATATCTTGGCAATTTTCGATATTAAATATTTTTTGTTAAGACTTAAACCAAAAAAACTGAACTCAATTAATTTAATTTTTACAAAATTATATTACTGTTTTTATTATTATTAATTGCATAAATATTTTATTTTAAATAATTTGATTAAAGTATACTTGTGTTATTATTATTATTATTATTATTATTACAAATATTAATAAATAATAATATAGTTATATTTATATTTTTAAAATTAATTAATTAATTAATTAAAATAAAAATAAAATTAGGTAATTTTTTTTTATGACCACATTCAGAGCAAAAAGTAAAAAAAGCTACAAACACCATAGTACTTAAAATTACTGGTATTTTTATCAAAAATGCATTCACAATTATAAAAACTGCTTAACAACACTCTGTAAAAGTGTTTTTCTTAAATAATATTGTAATAAATCTGTTTTTTGCTGATTTTAGAGCACTTTTTTGGTTTTAAGTAAAAGTTTTTTTTTAAAGTCTTATTAGAACAATACACAATAAAAATAAATTTATTGTAATTATTATCATTTTAAAAAGTTCCAGAGTTTTTAACTATAAGCTAATAGCCAAGTTTTTAATTGCTTAAATAATAAAAAAGCCAAAATAGCAAAAAAATTTTTTTTTTAAAACAAAAAATTTATTATTCTTTTAATGTTAAAATGTTAAAATATTTATTGTTTTTTAGTTTTTATATAATATAATAATACTTTGTTTCTAATCTTAAATTTATTTATTTAATTAAGTAAAAATTTATTATGTTTTTAAAGTTTTTATAAGCTAATAAGTTTTTTTAATAATTGGTTTTATAAAATATGTTAATATTTTTAATTTTATAAATAATGTTGTTTTTTGTTTATAGATTAAATTAAAAAAAGTAAATTAAATAGTATTTTGTTTTATTGTTTAATAAACAAAAAATATTAAAGATATAAATAGTTTTATTTTTGTTTGTTTTTATTGTTTATTTTTACCAAAAATTTAAATAATATTTAATTATATTATTTAATTAATCTATTAATTTATAAATAATATAATAATAATAGTAATTTTTTTAATTCTAAACATTAATTTATTTTTATAAAAATATTAATAAAATAAGTTTTTTAATTAAACAATTAATTATAAAAAAAAATTATTGATTTTTTTAATTAAAATTTTGTTAACAGTAATAATTTTAATAATAATAATACAGTTAACTTAGTAATCTAATTGGTTTATAAATAATTTGGTAATAATATTGCCAATTAATTTGTTATTAAAAATAAGTTTAATGTTTTATTAATTAACTTTTATATATATTATTATAATTAATTTGTCTTAGTTAAAAACAGTTTTATTAAAAAAATTAGCAAAGTTTAAATAATTAACATTAAATAAAAAATAACTGTTAAAGTTTATTTTTAATAATTATTATTAGAAAAATTATATTAAAAATAGTTATATTAAAAAAATTTTATTGTTTTTAAAAATTAAAATATTAATTTAAATAACTTTGAAGTTAAATATTTAAGTAATTTGGAGTTTAAAAAACTTTAATATAAAAGATTAGTTATTAAACTTTAATAATTAATATTTAATTTTAAATATAGTTAATAACTTTTGGTCTAAGATTTATAAATTTTTATATTAATTAAATATAATTAAATTGGAATTAGTAAAACTTAATAAAAGTTTTATTGTAATAATAATTATGAGTCTTTTATTATTATTATTATTATTATTATTATTATTATTATTATTAGAGTTCTAATTATTACTACTAAAGTTAAAAATAAAAGTTGTTTGAATTTTGTATTATTATAATAATTAATAAATATTTTAATTTTCTAAGATATTTTTTATTTAATTAAATAAAATTTGTATCAATATTAATAATTTTATTTATTATTAAATTAATAATTTGATTATAAATGAATTTTTGCTTTATAAATTTAAAAATTTATAATAAAAGTAATAATAATTTTTAAATTAATAAAATAATAAAAACAAACTTATTATAAAATCATGTTTTTTAATTTTTATAAATTAATTTAATAATATAGTAGTTTTTTTCAAGTGTTTAAATTTAATAAAAAATTTAATTAATTTTTTAAAATAAATAATTATTGTTTTGCTGTTTTTTTGTTTATTAATATTAAATTAATATTATTAAAAAATAAAAATATTAAGATTACAAAAGTATTATAAAAAACAGTTTGAAAGCAGCAAATTTAACTGGTTTAATAATAAGATTTTAATTAAAAATTAGCAATTTTATTAAAAAAAAACCCCTAAATAATTTTTATAATATTTTAATTGTTAATAATAATTGTTTTTTTAGCTTTAAAAATTTGCTTATAAGTATTGATTTTTTTTAAAAAATTTTAAGTTTAATAATATACAAATAATAAATAAAAATAACAAATAAAAATATTGATAAAATAGAATTTAAAACAAGTAAATTAATTATTATAAGTTCTTAAACTGTTTAATATAAAATAATTAAATTTAAAATAGAATTAATTCTTAATTTTTTTTGGTTTTTAGTTTTTTTTTAAATTGTTTTGTTTTTAATTAATTTAGTTAAAATTTAATAATATTAAAAATAACTATAATAATCTTAATAATCTTAATAATTTAAATTAAATTTGTTAAAAAAAAATTTTTTTTTTGGAATATATACTAAAATTTTTTGGTTTAGATAATAAATTTTTATAATAGTATTTACAAAGTTGTAAAAGTAGCGTTCATTAAAATATTAAAGTTTTTTAAAAAAATTATTATTTAACAAGTCTAAATTTTTTTTAAAGAATAATTAATGTATTTATAAATATAAAAAATAAAAGCTAATTTAACAAAAATATAATTATATAATAATTTTAAGTTTTTTGAAAATAATTGTAAAATACTTGGACAAATAAAAAATAAATTGGTTTATTATATTTTAATTTTATTATTTTAATAATAAATTAATAATAAGTTTTATTATTTGTAAATTATATTTTACAAAAAACATTAAATGTTATAAATAATTTATTTGAATTAAATAACATAATTTTAAATACTTTTTGTAGTATTAGTCTTTAAAAGTTTTAATAAATTCCAAAAAAATTTGTTGTATTAAAAAGTTTTTATTAATTTTCTGTTTAAGTTTTATCAATATAATTTTTTTTATAAAAAACAGAAATATAAAAGCATTTTGATATTAATATTAATAATATTATTATTAATAGTTGTTATTTAATTGAATTATTATAATTGTTTTTAATTATATTCAATTAATTTATACTATTTAATTATATTTAATAAAGTTTAATATTATTTTTTGCTTTTTTAATAAGTTAATAATCTTTTATAAAATTAATTTTAAGGTGTATTTCTTTTTTTAGATTATAATATTGAATTACTTTGTTATAACAATTAAATTATTAAGTTGTTTTTGATTTTTTTAGATTAATTACAAATTTTTAAAATAAAAAAAATAAAAATTAGTACAGTCAGACCTCTATAAAAGAACACAGTTGGAACATGCAAATTATGTTCCATTTTAGAGGTGTTTTATTATAGAGTTTTATAATTATTATCAAATAAACTATATTTATTTATTAAATCAATCAATTATTATTATTATTATTAAATATTGATTAATTGTTATCTGTTTTTTAGAATTTTTCTTCATTTTTTCGTATTTATATAATTTTTTTCTAAGTAAATTTTGGTTTTCTATACTAAAATTTTCTTCTGCTAATTGCTCTTCAAATCTAATTATCTTTTTTAATGCTTCATATCCTTCTGTAATTGTAATTATAGCAGGTGGAGATTCTTCTAATTCTTTTTTCGAGTTATTAATTGTATTGTTTTCAATTTGAGCATCAGCTAAAACCATATCTACAATTTCATTATCATCAAGAATATTTTCAGTTGTCAATAATTCATCAACTGCTACAGTATAATCTTCGAGATTTTTGACCAATTGTTGTGCATTTGATGGTAAATTGTTGAATATATCCATAGCAATTGATGTTTCGGATTCTTGAATTTCTAATTCTTGATTATAGAAAAGAATATCCGTTTTTTGCCAACAGTTTTGAATTGTAACAGATATTACTCGAAACCATGATTGAACAACATAATCAATTGCTTGTTTTATGTTTAATTTATTTCTAAAAAATAAATTAATATTAGATAAATTATATAATATATAATGATAATAATACTGTATATATTATATTACTTAACTGTTCAATATTAATTTTTTGTTCAAATTGATGTAAAATATGTTG
>JAAOMT010000678.1:417370-433113 GCA_016748015.1 Geosiphon pyriformis | reverse complement strand
CAACAGCATGGCAAGAAATATCGTGATATTGCCAACATAGTCAATTGCAGCTTGACAACAGTTTCGGATACAATAAAACGATTTAAAGAAACTGGTTCAATTGATTCAAGACCTCGTTCAGGACGTCCACGTTTATTTACTCACCAAAAATATCGCCGACTTAAACGTTTAGTAACACTTAATGGAAAAATTTAGAAAATTACTATAAAATTATAAATATGTTGTTTATTTTGTTTTATTTTATAAAAAAATAAATATTATTGTTAAATAAAATCTTGTTCGGAAACTTTTGGACACCCTCTGTAGTTCTTTCTGAGATTTCATTAATTTCAATATTCAACCACTTTGCATGCTCTTTGGATATTTATGATTGAAGTAAGCTACAATATTATCATGTTTCGTGCCATAGTAATTTTTGGAATATTGACAAATTTCTTTACGAAGAGCATCATTAACTGCTGCTTGTTTTTATTTTTTGAATAAAGGTTCCGACATTGTGATAATTTAGCAAGTCTGTTAGAAAATGTGCCTATAACGATAATATTAGATTTGGTTTTGGCAAGTCTGAATAAGGGCTAAGTGGCTGTACGTGAAAACAGACAAGATCAAAAAGAGTAAATCGATTTAGAAGAAAGTTAGGATGAAATCAATTCAATATGTTCTCAATTACCAATTAACATTTAGCACGTGATATTTGTTCTTATATGAAGGTAAATTTCAAATAAATGTTTAATAAAATTATGTTCTTGTTCCTTTATAGATTATTCTTAAATTGTTAATTAATCAATTGGTTCTATAAAAAAATGTTCTTTGTAAGAGGTTGTTCTTTTATCGAGGGTTCTTTTATGGAGGTCTGACTGTATTTTGTTAATTATTATAATTTAAAATAATTGGTTTAAGTTATTATAATTTTGAAAAAATTATACAAATTACATCTAGTTTTAAAAAAATAAATGGATTTTTTAATAACAAAAAAAAAGTTTTAATTTATGAATAATTGTTTAAATAAGTTTATTTTTGTAAATTTAATTTAATTTAGTTTAAATTAACTTAAATAATTAATTATATATAGAAAATATATAAGTAATAATTATTTTAAATTTTAAAATTTTAAAATTTTATGTTTTAATTATAATTATATTTTATTTTATTAAAGTATAATAAAAAAATTAATGTTGTTTTTAATAATAAATTTTAAACTAATAAAATTATATAAAAATTAAAATATAATTTTAATATAAATAAACTTAATCTTAATAATTTTAATAAATATTTAAATAAAACTATTTATTTAGAAAACTTTTAATAATTATTAAAATTAATGTTTTTTAAAAAACAAAAAAATGTGTTTTAATTATTATTTGTTTAGTTTAATTTTTAAATTAAGTAATTTAATAAGTTAAACAATAATAAAAAAACTCTTTGTCTCCTTAATTTTATGACCATGACAAGAGCTAAGAGTAAAAAGGTTGCACCTGATATCTGTCCTAAGATATCTAATAAAATTTCAACCAGAGGAGCTCTTTTTGTTGTAAAAGCAACTAAGCAAAACGTTTTAGAAGCCTTCCCCTTACCCAGTAATCGTGAAAAGCTGCCTTTGGTAGCCACTGAATCAACTTCCCCATCTTTGACTGGTTTTTCACCAGCCAAAGTTCCTTCAAAGAGACACACTTGGGTTAGTCCCAGTGTTGCCTCCACCCTGACTAAGAGCCCAAAAGTTTTTAATAATAGACCAGTAAATAAGCTGGTCTTCCCTTCTATAGACTCAATACCTGGTGCTTCTGGCACCACCTCTTCAAAAAAAATGGTCAAAAAGACCAAAAGTTCAGAAAAGTGGGGGCAGTCACTTGCCTCTGCTATTGTCACACTGAACCCCTTTGTGGTTCTCAATGAGATCCTAGATGAGATCTCAGTAGCATTATCTGGCATGTCATCTAAGATGGGCCAAGATCAACCACTGGCTGTATTGTTAAATGTGGTGTTTTCTAGTAGATCATCGCCAGTTTTAGAAGCAAAACAATCTCCTTCTGTTGGGTCATTTGTTCTTGGGAACTGGGCTGATCAAATGGAAACTGATCTATTTCCTTCTCTAGTTTCTGATGCTACTTTTGGTGGTGCTTGGGAAACTATTACTAGTTGTCAAAGGTTTGCTGGGTGGGTGGCCTCCACTCTGGTGCCTGGTGCTACTTTCAAGACCAAATTGGCTCATGTTAAGACTGTTTTTCAGTCTGTGCATGGTTTTTTGGGTGCCAAATCTGTTTCAAAAGACAATGTGAAGCTTTTCTGTGTGGAGTTTGCTTCTCAACAGTCTTTGGAAGCTGTGTTTCTGGTTGAGCTTACAAGCTCTGTTCATTTGGCCACTCTCAAAATTGCCAAATCTTTGGTGGTTTCTGAATTTGGTTCTTCTTTTGCTGTTGTTGTGCTGCGTAATGTACCTTTGGGTGTGTCTGCTGCTGACATTAAGTTGGCTCTCAGTGTGTTTGGTAGTGTTGTTCATGTTGTGCTGAAGCCTGCTGGCATTTGGCAGTATGTGGTGGTTTATTTTGAAAAATTGAACTCTGCTGTGTCTGCCTTGAAGTATTGGTCAGTCTTGGTGGGCAAGGATAGTGTTAGAATCCTCTCTCTGGTAAATCAAAATGAGACTATTTTGTCTCGTAATAAGTTTAAGGCCAAATTGGTCAACCTTCCCCCTGGTTGTACTGCCTTTGAAATTAGTGATATGATTTCTCAGATTGGTGGTCGTACATGTTTCATTCCTCGTTCTCCTGATTCTGGTTGTTGTTCCCGGTTCACTTTGGTTACATTTGGCTCTCAAGGTGATTTGGATTCTGCTGTAGTCAAGACTGGTACTCTAAGAAAATGCCATATCTGGTGGGAAACTCCTGGCTGCCGGTGCTGCTTTAGGTGTTAAGAAATGAGCCATCTGGCCATAGATTGCAAGATTTCCCCACCCCCCACTCCCAAGGTTCCCAAGGTTTTCAAGTCTCGTTTTGTGGATTCTGCTTCATATGTCAAGACTGCTGCTCTTTCTGGTTTTTCTGAGTTTCCTCCTTTGGTGGCTTTTTTGGCTGCTTCTGTTGTTGATCCTGCTGTTGGTTCTAGATTGAACTCTTTGGAAAAGCAGATTTCGGATTTGGCTGCTCTGGTTAAGTCTATTGTTGAGCCTGTTGGTTCTTTGGTTGCTTTGGTGTCTCGTCTTCTTGATGATAATGCTGCTAAGGCTGTTCAGATCGAAAAAGATCTCATTTCTATGAAGAATGCTGCTAACAATTTTTCTAATCTCTTGGTTGGGGTCTCCAAGGACATTGCTTGTCTTAGATCTGAGATTGACTTTGGTAATATGAATTATGATGGTATGCTGGCTGCTAAGCCTTTCTTTTTAAGTGAGGACACTATTGAGCATGTTATTGCTTTGTGGCGTATGTCTGGTGCTGAAACCAGAGGCAATATTGAGTCTACTAGATTGTTTCTTAGTGAGTTTATTTTTGACTCTAGGAATCTGAATGGTATTATTGAGAGAATTCATGGGTTGGGATTATTTTCACCTACTTTTGATTTAGCGTAGTGAGTCCTTAATTGGGCCAAGTATCTGATCACATGTAGAAAACACATGATTTATGCCTATAATGTAATCCCTTTTGTGGTATCATAGTTTAGGTGGTATTTGGGTCTCACTCATTAAAATATAATAAAAAAAAAATAAGTTAATTAATTAAAAAAATATAATTTGTTTTGCTTTTAAAATAAATAAAATTTAACCAAAATTTAATATATTAAATAATTTAGTTATTATTAATTTAAAGAAATTTTAACTAGCACATTTTTGGCTGTGCTTTAGTTTTACTTTATAAAAACTCTGTATTATTAATTACTTATCACTAAAAAAAAAGATTGTACAACTCCAAGTATCTTAACATAACTTATATCTAATATAGAAAAATAAAAAATTTTGATTACATATTCTCATATACATATAATAATAATATTAAAAAAAATTTATTGTTAAACATATTGTCAAAATAGAGTAGACTATATAGTACTTTTGCTGATGATAATACAATTTCTCTGTTTTTAAGTGAGATTAAACAGTCAACTAATCTATATATAATGCTAGCTAAAAATTTTGTGTTGAAAAGTTGGATGGCTGATGTTATATAACATTTGAATACTGGATTTGATAGTAGGACAGTAGTCATTAAATTGGTTTAGAGTCTTATTAAAAGCTACAAACATATCATTTGGCTGTTAATGACTAAGCTTAAATTTTTTTATAAAAAACATAATCTTTTACTTCATAATAATTCTGTTATTCCTTTGATATCTAATATTACTTATAAAATATAGAAATTATATTAACATATAAATTAGCCAATCAAAAGTAAACATAGTAAATAAAAAATTCTAGAATTCTTTTTAAAAGAATTGCAGAATTGCAGAATTCTCATATAAAAAATTGCAGGATTTCAAAATTCCAAGATTTTTTTTAAGGAATTGCAGGATTTCAGGAATTTCAAGATTTCTGGTGTGAAGAATTAAAGAATCTCAATTATGTATATATAATAATAGCATTAGAAGCAAAAAGAAGAAAACATCTGAGTTCTATTTTCTAATTAGTATTCATACATTCACACTATTAATAAATATATTTATTGATTATATCAATCCAATTGTTTATTATCAACACTTCATGTTAATAGTAACTCATACTTGACCACACTGGAACAATAGTTCTTGATTACAGCTATTAACAGAATACTAACTTAATTGTCTTGGCTTCAGTTTCTATATTTTTTTTTATTTTTTTTATTTTTTTTTGTTGTTTTTTGTTGTTTACTAATTGATTAAGAATTAAGTGTTGAGTTATTAACATCAAGAATAGTCTGGTAAAAGACTCAGAAATAAGGATAGAGAACTTAAAAATTGAGAATAGCTTACTAAAAAAGCACAACTGCTAAAATAAACTAGCTATCATGCTAAAAAAAAAAAATTTGATGGAATTGTAATTCTGAGAGACTACTAATAAAACAACTATTGAATCTCTGTCTATTATACAAAAAACTTTAACCTAAAACCTTCAGATCATAAAAACTTTCAGAGATTATTACCATCATATCAGCTATTAAGCACCAAGTTATAAGTTTGCTATTTGCTTGAGATTCCAAATAATCACCTGTAACATTTGGTGCTCTCTGTAAGATATAATTTTACAAAAAACTAGCATTAACAAACCACTATTCAAAAGTAGAAGAATTAGAAAGAATAGAGACAAACCATTTAAAATTTGTCAAATCCTTATTCTAATACTACTGTTAATACTTGAGATTAACCAGTAATCATTTATTAGCAAAATCAGTCTTTAATTTCTATGTTAATGAAAGAATCTTATATTTTCTAGGAGTACCAGTAGATATCAAATTAGCAAGAAAAAATTTTTATAATAAATTAATTCAAAATACTAGCTTACCAATAACTCATAATTTTGCATCAATTATTACTGAAATCAATTAAAAAATTGAAAATTACACTTAACAAAGATATCCAATTATCTATGCAAACAAGAACAAAAGAAAATTACAAACACCAGCAGTAACATCTCAGAGAATACAACCATCTACTTAAAAGAAAACAAGAGTTGAATTACCAACTAATCTATCTTACTACTATATACTTAAAAGTGCCATTAACATCTCATCAACAGACACATCCACATCAAATGTAAAAACAGTATCAACCCAACTTCTATTTCAAAGTAAACAAAAGAAAGCAGAATTATTGAAAATTTATGGTAATTATTTTGAAGAATTTAATTTGTAATCACTAATACTATCAGAATTTTGATTACTGCCACCTCAACCAGATTTTAGAACTGTTAGTCTTTGGAAGATTATGGAATTAAAAGAAGAAGATGAAAATCAAGAATTTAAGTATTAAAACCCAATCCCAGAAAATCTGGAATTTGAAACTCCAATTGTTTTAATTCAGCCAAATCAAAACAATTTAAATCTTGCAATTATTAATTAGCAGAACCTACTTTTAGTAATTGTAATTAATTCATCACCAGTTGCCATATCACTTCAACAATTACAATCACAACCACAACTTTAACAACAATTGCCAATCACATTAATGGCATTTGTCCCAATTGTAAAACTTGAAAAATTCACCAGTAAAGAAAACAATGCTTAAGTCTGAATAAATGACATTACTAAAGCAATCATGACTAATAATTGAGATAATAACAAAGCTCTTCAGGCAATTTCATATTTTTTACAAGATACTGCTAACTTGTGATATCAAAGCTTGGCCCAAAAACCTCAAAAATTTGATGCATTCAAACTGGAATTTCTAAGATATTTCAGTAATAATAACAGCATCAATTGCTTAGCCAATGCCTTTACTACCATTAAACAAAGAGATACTGAAACAGTTATCACTTATCTAGAACATTTCTATCAGAATCTGCACCAAATTTAAGCAATTGACACAGTTTACTTCACAGAGCCCCAAATTTTGAATCAGTTCATCTGTGGTTTGTGCAGTAGCCTTCTTCAACATGTACATCCACTACATCTAGCTGATCTTTAAGCTGCCATTACCTATGCCAGAGACTTTAAATTAGCTGAACTTGAAGTTAACCACACCCAGACCATAATCTAGTAATGAACAGATTATCTGAATTGGATTCTAAGCTAAAACAATTCAGTGATTTAATTAATCAGAAAATTGAAGGGTACTTAGCTAACAGCAATCAAGCAATTTATCAACCACCACAACATTACAATAATCAGAGAAACTCAAATTAGGCCCAAAATCAGTTGTACTCATTACCAGCAACCAATTAACAGTAGTAAATAGAAATACATAGCTGCCACTATTGTGATAAACAAGATTACTTACAAATTGACTACTATACATGCTTAAATAACCAACAATCAGAAAATCAATATCAAAATTTTGATTACCAATTTCAAGCTCCAAACCAATATCCAAATCAAGATTACTATCAAACTTATTACACACAAATAACACAGTAGCCAATTTACCAATCTCCAATTTATCAAACTTTAGCATCTGTTATTTATTAACCACAGCTGCAAATAATATATCAACTCCAACAAATCCAAAACCTGTCACAAATTTCAATTCAGATGTTACTTGGAAATCAAAGGCCGAGAACCATTTAACAAAACTGGAGATTGGCAATAGTTGTTTATTAACTAATCCCCAATTTCTCCAACCAAGTATTAGGATTACATTTATAGAATCTGAAAACTGGATACCCTCAAAACCTGAATTCTCAGAACTACTTAAGTTTCCTGATTACTTCAGAAAATGCCCAACACAATAATTCAGAATCTAACCAACAGCAGTCACTTACCAACAATATTCCACTAGCAACCATTACTGAAGATAAATCTCTTACAGTAATTTTTCCCTTTGAAATAAAAAAATTGACCATCATGCTATTATTTAGTAGGGCTACTCTTGACACAAAATCTATCACAGCAATATATATGGAGGCCAAAGTTAATGACCATCTTATTAAACTAATATTAGACAGTAGTTTAGTAGGCAGCATAATTACATAACAATTCATAGACCAGCTAAGTTGCTGAGTTGACTATGCTGTTAGTGCCAAAATAATCACAGCTGATAGAGTCACAAAAACTTTTATTGGCAAAATAGACAACTTCTTTTTTGAAATCAATAGTCTTACTATATCTATCAAAGTTTTTGTAATGAAAGCTACCTAGTATCAAGCTTTAGTTGGCAAATAACTGGCTGTTTAAAACAAATGCTGTGTTCGACTGAATCATTCAAGAATTGCAATTTAGTCTAAATGGTCAGCACACATGAGTACCAGTTATGTGTGGTCATTTTAAACCAACTTATACCACTCAAGTGCTGTTAATTGAATTGAAAGAAGAAAAAAAAACCTACCTAAGAAGCATTTTAAGTTTTATAAGCCAAAGAAGACCACAATAAACTACTACCAATTTTAACTTGGGAAGAAAAAAAAAAGAGAAAACAAGAGAAAACAAACAAATCCAGGCTATTATTTTTACTTACATCTTATATATTACCCTACCTTAAACAAATTATTATTGACCTAAGCTTATATGTGTTAATTGTGATAAAAAATTGTCTACAATAGGCACATGCTATAACAATGATGAAAAATAAACAATAGCAACTAAATTTTACTGCCACTCATGCATTCTTAAATGCTTTGGATGACCCAAATAATAAGAAAAATAGGATAACAAACTTTGTTTAACATGTATAACAACTTTGTTAGACAAAAGAATATGGAATGACATTCTTAGATAAAAAAAAACATATAACAAGACATGTCAATATACAATTCTCATAAATAACTGGGTGTGAAAAGAGACCCTAATTGATGACACATGGAAACAAGCACTCAGATATTTGGAAGATTACCTACATGACAAGCACAAGATTTGGAAAATAACAAGTGCCAAAGTTGAAAGTGCTTTAACCAGTAAAATACTGGAAATTAAGAACAATCTGTTGTTTTTTTTTGAATCCAAATATATTCTTACATTTAACATCTTTGATAACATCAAGAAAAATCCAAAACAATTCTATGAATATTACCAAAACTTAGCATCCACCAGAGAAAAACAAAAGCAGTATTTAGAACAGCTAAACACTCGATGTTATTCATAAAATATAGAAAGTATATTAGCATATAAATTAGCCATAGTAAATATGGAATTCCAATAATTTCAAGATTTTTGTATGGGGAATTGCAGGATTTCAGAATTTTAAGATTTTTCTTAAAAGAAATTACAGGATTTCAGGAATTGCAGGATTCCTGGTGTAAAAAATTGAGGAATTAAGGAATCTTAATTATGTATATATAGCAGTAGTATCAAAAATAGAAAAGACAGATCTCTCAGTTTAGATTTAATTTAAGCAATCTTTTATATCACAAATAAAATAAATAATTATTCACTACCTTAAATTCTCTCTTCACTATTAACACTTCATGTTGATAGTAATTGAAACTTAACTACATTAGAACAATAGCTCTTGATTATGGCTATTGATGAAATACCAACATGTAAATTGCCTTGGCTTATTTTCTTATTTTTTTTTCTTGCTTTATTTTCATTGTTATTTTGCTAACTTGATTAAAAAAATTTACATACAGAGATACTGATATCAGAATATAGCATTGATAAAAAACCCAGGAATAAGAATAGATATTCGGAATTGAAGATATCTTATCAAGAAAATTACTGGCTATCATGCTAAAAAAAAATTAACAAAACTGTGGTTTTAGGAAGCTATAAATAAAACTATCAATTAAATTTCTGTCCATTATACAAAAAACTCCACCAAAACTTTCAGATCATAAAAATCTTCAAAAACTAACATCATTATAATTGATTGAGCACCAAGTTACGGGTTTGTTATTTGCTTTGAGACTCCAAATAATTACCTGTAACATTTGGTGCTTCCTGTGAGATATAATTTTACAGAGAACCAACACTAACACACAACCATTTAAAAGTGGCAGAACCAGAAAGAATAGGGACAAACCATTTAGAATTTGCCAAATCCTTATTCCAACACTACTGTTAACATTTGGAATTAACCAACAATTACCTATTAACAGAATTAGTTTTCAATTTCTACGTCAACAAAAAAATTTCATATTTGTTAAAAGTACCAGTAAAAACCAATTCAACAAGAGAAAATTTCTACAATGAGTTAATTTAAAACACTAGTCTACTAACAAATTATAATTTTACAACAATACTTACTGAAATTAACAGAGAAATTGAAAATCACATTCAGGAAAGATACCAAATTATCTATGCAAATAAAAGCAAAGGGAAATTACAAACACTAACAGCAACACCAAAAAGAATACAATTACCAATGTAGAAGAAACAAAAAATTGAATCTCTACTATATCTATTATATTATTACACACCCAGAAGTACCATTAACATTGCATTAACAGGCATATTTACATCAAATATAACATCAACATTTGGACAACTCTTATTTCAAAATAAACAAAAGAAAGCAGAACTATTAGAAACCTATAGTGATTACTTTAAAAGATTTAAATTATGATTGCCAACACCATTAGAATTTTGATTATTGCCACCTCCACCAGATTTCAGAACCACAAGTTCTTGGGAGATAACAGCATCAGAAGAAAAGAAAAAAAAAATCAGAAATTTAATTACCAAAACTCAATCTTAGAAAATCCAGAAGTTAAAACTCCAAATATTCAAACCCAGCAAACTCCAAACAATCCAAACTTTAAGTTAATTAATCAGCAAAACTAATCTCTAAAAATTGTCATCAATTAACAACCAATTGATTCAATTGCTAAACAACTTCAACAGCTACCAATACCACCTCAGCAATTATCTCTTCAACAACCACAACAACCAAACTTGGATCTAATGGCCTATGTTCCAATAGCAAAACTCGAAAAATTCATCAGCAAAGAGAATAATGCCCAAGTGTGGCTAAATAATGTGAAAAAAGCCATTGCAGCCAACAGATGGAATGATGCCAGAACCATGCAAGCAATTCCCTATTTTTTCCAGAATACTGCTAACTCTTGGTATCAAAGCTTGGTTAACAAACCCCAAGATTTTAATGCCTTCAAGCTTGAATTCTTATAATACTTTAGCAACAATAACAGTATCAACTGGTTAACCAATACCTTCATCACTATAAAACAAGAGAAAACTGAAGCTGTTACTACTTACTTGAAATGCTTCTATAGGAATCTGTGCCATATACAAGCAATTGATACTGATTATTTTACAGTGGCTCAAATTCTGAATTAATTTATTCACAGATTATGCAGCAGTATTCAGCCAACTTGCAAGCCGCAGTCACTAACACTACAGATTTTGAAGCTGCTAAATTAGAGACTAATTATGCCCAAGCCATAAACCTAGTCCTGAATGGATCATCTGACTTGGATTCCAAATTGAAACAACTCAGTAATTTACTTAATCAGAAACTAAAAGAATACTTAGCTAACAATTACACAATTTATTAGCCATCTCAATGATACAACAATTCTGAAAATGTGAATTGCTCCCAAAATCAGTCATGTTCCTTATCATTATCCAATTAGCCATGGCAGCAAAAGACATATATTTGCCACAATTGTGGTAAATAAGGCCATTTGAGAATTAACTGCTATTCTTATAATAATAACTCACAATCAGAAAATCAATATTAAAACCCCAATTGCAGATTTTAAACTTCAAATCAATACCCAAATCAGGATCAATACTCACCTCATTACATCCAAATGACACAATAATTAATTTATTAACTACCAGTATATTAAGTTCCAATTTATCAGCTGACAACACTCATTATTTATTAGCCACAACTGCAAGTAATATACTAGTCCCAACAAATTCAAACACTGTCACAAAACTTACTCTAAACTGGAACACAAAAGCCAAGAATAATACAACAAACTGAAGATTGGTAATGGTTGTCTATTAACTAATTTTCAGCTCTTTTGCCCAATAATCAGGAATATGCTCTTAGAATATAAAGACTAGATATGTCCAAAACCCGAATTCCCAACACTATTTAAGTCTCTTAGTTACCCCAGAAGACACCTCATCTAACAACTGAGAACCCAACCAAAACAAATTACTTATCAGCAACATATTTTCAGCCACCATAACCAATAACAAATTGCTAGCAGCAATTTTCCCATTTGAATTCAAGGAACCATCACAAATACCATTGTTGAGTAGAGCCATGCTCAAAAAAAAACCCATCACTGCCATGTATACCAATGCTAAAGTCAATGATCAGACCATAAAACTAATCCTAGATAGTGGTTCAGCAGGCAGCATTATCACATGACAACTTATGAACCAATTAGGTCACCAAGTTGATTGCACTACCAGTACCAAAATCATAACAGCTAATGGAATGACCAAAACTCCAATTGGTGAGATTAATAACTTCCCTATAGAAGTCAATGATATCATCATATCAATCAAGATATTAGTTATGGAAGCCACTCAATACCAAGCACTTGTTGGTAATGATAGACTGTTCAAAACAAATACAATGCTTGACTAGACCACTCAGGAATTGCAACTTAGTCAGAATGGATAACACACACAAATACCAGCAATGTGTGGTTATTTCAAACTCAGTAACAATGCACTAGCACCACTCATTAAGTTCAATAACAAGAAAGAAAAACCTATCTGGGAAGCATACCAAGTTTTCTGGGCCAATGCTGACCACAATGAATTACTGCTGATACCATTATGAGATAACAAAAAAAAGAAAAGAAAAGAAGAAAAACCTACTTGGGAAACCAACCAAAGTTATTGGAATAATAATGACCAAAACAAGCTGTTACTGATTTGGACTTGAGAAGAAAAAGAGAAAGGAAAGGAGAAAAAAGAATAATCAATGCCAGTCATTACTTCTACTTATACACCATATACCTATTCTCTATCACATCCATCTAAATATTGCCAACTGAAACTAGTATGTGTTGATTGCAGCAAGAAATTGTTGTCAATGAGTGTATGCTGTGACAACAATAAGAAATACCCTACTACAACTAAGTTCTATTGCTGCTCATGTATTCTGAAGCAGTTTGAAAGACCAAAAAGGCAAAAAAAATGAGACAACAAACTTTGCCTAACCTGTAGAACAATCTTGTCTGATAAAGAAATGTGGAATAACATTCCTGGACATAGAGAAACATGCAACAAAATATGCCAATATACTATCCTAATAAATGATTGAATGTGCAAAAAAACCCTAATTGACAATACATGAAAAAGAACATTGCAATAACTGAAAAAATATTCTCATGATGAACATGAGATCTGGAGAATGGCAAGTGTGAAAGCAGAAGACATAACAACCAGTGAACTATTGAAAATTAAAAACAACTTTTTATCACTTTCTGAATCTGAATATGTCCAAATGTTCAATGTCTTTGGCAACATTAAAGATGATTCTAAAGAATTTAATAAGCACTACCAACGATTAGCACCCACTAGAGAAGAATAGAAACAATACTTGGAAGAAATCAACATCCAGTTATGTGACCATTGTTTGATCCCATATGACTTTTAATATTGTGATAAGTGTAACCTCATTTACAATTCACCATTATGCATGATCTATACAATTCCAAAAAAGGAAGAACCAATTAGCAGCTGCACATCAAAATTGGAATCAACTTTCAATCCCGATTCAAACTCTGACAATGATGAAGACAAAAACAATAGTTTTAGCTTTATACAAATTAGCAATGAAAATTATGACAATTCAAATTTCGATTCAAACCCTGAACAATACATCATGCTTCCTGATCTCTCCAAGGAGCAGAAACTAAAATGGTTTAGCAACAATGATAAAAATATCATGCCAGAACATGCACATGATACTGATGCAAGGTTTAATCTAAAATATTTGAAAAAAGATGCCATCAAATTGAAACCACATTTATGCATCTGTATTGATTTCAAAATAGCACTGAAAATCCCAATAACAACAATAGTTCAATTAGCATCTAGGAGTAGCTTAGCAAAAAAAAATTAACATCAGAGGAGGAATAATTGACACAAGATATATAGAAAATATTATTGCTATGCTACAAAATAATTCAGAAAAAACCTATATTATAGAGCCAAATGAAAAAATAGCACAGGCAATATTTCTGTCTTTGGTTAAAATAGCTTAATTAGTATTAATAAAAAACAGGAAAAAATTAGAGATTACAGTTAGAAGGATACAAGGATTTAGATCAATGAATAGAATAGATGTACCAGTTAATATGGCAAAGGAAAAAATTATTAACATGAAAGAAATTATTTCCATTTGTTAACCAATTTCTATTCCACCATATGACCAGTACATGTTAGTCATAGAAAGAAAAATAAAAGATCAGGTTCAAATTTTTAAAGCAGAAGCAACACTTTGTGAATTAGGAAAGATTGGACTAGTCAATCTACACATACCAGCCAAGAACTACAGTCACATTAAAATTTCCATTTATAACAACATGAGAGACATTATCAAGATATTGGAAGGAACTACTATTAAATATTTAACCACTAAAATTGAAGAACAATACCAAATCTTATTCCAGACTTTTTACAACTGTGTGGATATGTAAATATCACATCTCAAATTATATATAGATGAAAAAAATGCTATTTGCTCCAACTATAACAATTGAAACAGATGAACTTGGGAAATTTAGACCCACTACAATGTATACAGCTCAAGATATTACTTAACAACTTCAACAACATCTTTGCCAGTGAAAATGAATTTGGCAGAACTGACATAATCTAACACCAGATCAAGACTGGAGATGCAATGCCAATCAAACAATGAGCATATAGAGTATTACCAGCCAGTCATGAGATCATTTGTCAAGAAATTAATTGGATGCTTAACAACGGGTTAATTCAACTATCAATGAGCTCATGGTTATTATTAGTAGTACTAGTTTGTAAAAAAAATGGGAAAATTTGTTTTTGTGTAGATTACTGGGAATTGAATAGAGTAACAAAAAGAGATAGCTACTTAACTCCAAAGATTCAAGAACTGTTCAACATTTTTAAAGAAAAAAAATGATTCTTGATCTTAGATTTAAAGAGTGGTTACTGAAAAGTAGCCATAAAACCAGAAGATAAAAAAAAACAGTTTTTACAACACAAGAAAAGAATTTTGAATTCGAAGTTATGCCATTTGGCTTGATAAATGCTCCTGCCATATTTCAACAACTTATAAAAATTGTCTATACTGGACTGCTATGGAAATCAGTAGTCATATACTTGGATAACACTAATGTGTTCTCCAAAACATTCGATAATTATCTATACCATCTTTAACAAGTATTTGAAAGACTAAAAAAAGCTGAATTAAAATTAAACACAACCAAGTGTTTTTTTGAAAAAACTGAACTCAAGTTTTTGAAACATATTATGAGCAAAAATAGTATCAAAACAGATCCAAATAAGATTGAGATTGTTAAGAACTTTCCAGTACCAAATAATCTCATGAAATTAAAAACATTCTTGGAATTTGCTGAATACTACTGCTGTTTCATTAAGGACTTTTCCAAAATAACACAGTCATTACACCAGCTCCAAACAAAAAACACCAAATATGAATAGACTGAAACCCAACAAAAAGCCTTTGACACATTAAGAAGAAAACTTATTCAAGCTCCAATATTAATCTATTTAGATCATAATAAGCCATTCATAATCACAACAGATGCATCAGGTCAAAGATTGGGAGCAGTACTATTTCAGAAAAGACTGAATAAATGAGAACACCCAGTAGTGTACATCAACAGAAGCTTAAGTCCAGCTGAAAAAAACTATGGAACTCTAGTGCTAGAACACTTAGCTATTTATTGGGCTGTTATCAAATAGAAAAAATACTTGAGTCAAAAGTTTGATGTTTACACTAATCATAAAGAATTGACTTCAATCCAGAAGCAAGAATTTGGAGATGATTGCCATGCTAGATGAAAAATAAAACTTTCACCATTTAATTATTCAGTACATTACAAAAAAAAAAAAAAAAAAAAAAAAAAAAAAAAAAAAAAAAAAAAAAAAAAAAAAAAAAAAAAAAAAAAAAAAAAAAAAAAAAAAAAAAAAAAAAAAAAAAAAAAAAAAAAAAAAAAAAAAAAAAAAAAAAAAAAAAAAAAAAAAAAA
>JAAOMT010000678.1:166388-417350 GCA_016748015.1 Geosiphon pyriformis | reverse complement strand
AAAAAAAAAAAAAAAAAAACAGAAATGCTAACAGTTTGTCAAGAATAAAACAAATCTAAAAGAACATTTCAACCCAAAAATATAACAAAATCTAAACAAGTTGAAAACAAAAATATAACAAAAAATAAATGCACAAAAATATTAACAACTCTAGCACTATTTAAATACTCAACAGTTTAAAAAAAAATTATCTAAAAAGGAACAAAACAACATAAAACAACAATCAAAATATTTTATCAACTACCAAAATATACTTTACCAGAAAAACAAAAAGAATTCAGATGAACCAATCAGAGTTATCACAGAACCAGAGAAAGAAACAATATTATTCAACATGCACTCAGATCCAACAACAGAACATTTTCATAAAGAAGCAACCATAGAAAAAACCAGAAAAAAATACTATTAGCCATCAATGTATTCAGATATTATCCAATATGTTCAAAATTGTGATGCTTATTAGAAAAGAGGAGAAACAAAACCCAGTAAACCATTAAGACCAATCAAAGTGAGACAACCATTTGATTGCATTGGAATTAACTTAGTCAAACCACTAACAATTACTAGCAGAAGCAACAAATATATTGTAATAGCCATAGATTATCTCACTAAATGGCCAAAAGCAAAAGCCATTCAAAGAGTAGATGCAGAATTCATTGCCAAATTCGTTCATCAAGATTTGATCTGTTGACATGAATGACCAAAAAAACTATTATCAGATCAAAAAACTCACTTTGTAAATAGAATATTGGAAGAATTAAGTCAAAAATTTAGAATCAAAAGACCATTATCATCATTATATTATCTATAAACTAACAGATTAATCGAAAAATTCAATAGAACATTGTGCAAAACAATTGCCAAAATCAGCCAAGAAAATCAAGACAAATGAGATTTGTTTATACCATTAGTATTATTCACTTATCAGACAATAAAACAAGATACTACACAAAAAACACCATTTGAATTAGTATATGGTAGAACAGCAATATTACTAGTTGAGATAAAAGTTAACACTTATCCAACAGAACCAATAATTGAAGACAATTTTCAGGAAACATTGTTAAGAAGAACATATGACTTGATAGAAACTCTAAAAAATAAATGATGAAGAGCAATTGATAACATCCAAAAGTCACAAAAAAAACAAAAAAAAAGACATAATAACCAACTACCAGATAAACCAATTGAATTCAAGATTGGAGACAAAGTACTTTTACATTGTACTAAAGTGAAAAAACAATAAAGTGAAAAATTTGATCTCAAATGGGACAGACCATTTTACATAAAAGAAATTCTTGGAAATAGAGCTTATAAATTAAGATGAAACAACAAAATTTTAGCCAAAGTAACATATAGAGATCGACTGAAATCATACTACAGTATAATATTATCATCCACCACTAATATTCTGCAATTGGGAGTACAAAAAATACTAGTCAAACCAGATGAGATTCCATGAGATCTAGAACCAATCATTATCATCAACACAAACATGTCAAGTTGATCAACCAAAAAAATATATAAAGACATAATAGATACAATGAAAAACAGTAAAAAAATGGAAATTACTGATGACATTCACTCACTAACACAACAATTCTTTCAACTGATCCAACAACAAGAAATAGAAATTACAATCAATCAACAAACCATTAAATACAAAAACACCAAAAAAAGATCATGAGATAAAGTACAGAGAAAAACAAAAAACACTGTTGACAAAATAATTACAAAAGTGAAATTGACAATAAAAGCACAACCAAAAATCACCCAATATCAAGAGTTGATTATCAAAACTTGTAATTGGTAGATACAACAATTTCCAAAAAACTTTTGTTATTTTTATCTGAGACAATACTTGAACATTCAAAATTTATACATGGATAAAACAAAATAATTATTTGATACAACAATACTGCAACAACTGGAATTATTTGTGGAGAAAAAAAATTTGACCACACAAGCAAGAGCCATTTATTGGCTATATACCAAATTTCAAGACTGACCAGAAATTCTACTTAATCCAGCAATAAACACTATTACCATTAACCAAATGGGAAAAATAACCAATGCCCAATTTGAAAAATTACAAAACAAGATAACTTAAGTAATTCTCAAAAAAGAAGTTCAAGAAATGCTCAAAAACAGAGAATTAGAATTAGAAGATTTTGACAAAGCTTAATATTAAAAAGAAGGAAATAATGTTACTCATAAAATATAGGAAGTATATTAGCATATAAATTAGCCAATCAGAAGTAGCTGTAGTAAATGTGAAATTCTAAGAATTTCAAAATTCTTGTACAGGGAATTACAGAATTCTAGAATTTTAAGATTTCTCTCAAAAAAAATTACAGAATTCCAAGAATTCCAGAATTTTTGGTGTAAAAAATTGAGAAATTGAGGAATCTCAATTATGTATATATAACAGTAGTGTCAGAAATAGAAAAAACAGATCTCTCAATTTAGATTTAATCTAAGCAACCTTTTATATTACAAATAAAATAAATAATTATTCACTACTTCAAATCCTCTCTTCACTATCAACACTTTATGTTGATAGTAATTGATACTTAATTACATTAAAACAATAGCTTTTGATCATAACTATTGACAGAATACTAACATACAAATTGCTTTGGCTTATTTTCTTATTTTTTTTTCTTGCTTTATTTTTATTGTTATTTTGCTAACTTGATTAAAAAGATTTACATACAGAGATACTGATATCAGGATATAGCACTAGTAAAAAATCCAGAAATAAAGATAGACACTCAGAATTGAAGATATCTTACCAGGAGAATTACTGACTATTATGTTAAGAAAAAAATTAACAAAACTGTGGTTTCAGGAAACTACAGATAAAACTATTAATTAAATCTCTGTCTATTATACAAAAAACTCTACCAAAACCTTCAGATCACGAAAACCTTCAAAAATCAACATCATTATAATTGATTGAGCATCAAGTTACAGGTTTGTTATTTGCTTTGAGACTCCAAATAATCATCTGTAATATCAACTTTGTCAACACTATCTATTTCTCTGTGATTTTTAATATTGTAATGAGTGTAATCTCATTTACAATTTACCACCATGCATAATCTATACTATTTCTGGAAAAAAAAAACCAATCAATAGCTACAAAATAAAATTGGAATTACCATTTAATCTCAATTCAAACTCTGACAATGATAACAATAACAATAATTTCAGCTCTGTTTAAAATAATAACAACAATAATAACAACAATTCAAACTCCAATTCAAATCCCAAACAATACATTACACTTTTTGATCTTGCTAAGGAGCAGGAATTAAGATGGTTTAATAATAGTAGAAAAAATATTATGCCAGAATGTGTTGTTATTTATAGAAATATAGGAAATATATTAGTATAATTATTAGCCAATCAGAAGTAGACATAGTAAATATAAAATTCCAGGATTCCTCTCAGGAATTGCAGGATTCTCCGACGAGGAATCACAGGATTCCAGAATTCCAGGATTCCTCTCAAAAGAATCGCAGAATTCTAGGAATTCCAGGATTTCTGTCATAAAGAATTAAGGAATTGAGGAATTTCAAATATGTATATATAACAGTAGTATTAGAAACAGAAAAGACAGAATCGATATCACAGAATTCTTAGCCTAGAAACAAAATCATCAAATAAATAATTATTTCATATTTCAATTCACTCTCCACTATTAACATTTCATGTTGATAGTAATTAATACTTAATCATGCTGAAACAATAGCTCTTGATTATGGCTATTGACAGAATACTAATCTACCAAATGCCTTGGCTTATTTCTTTACATTTCTTTATTTTTTGTTATTTTCTTTATTTTTTGTGATTTTGTTATTGTGCACTAACCAATTGATTAAAAGTGCTAATTACTAACATTAAGAATTGCCTGGTAAAAAACCCCTGCGAGTGGGTAGGACACATACAAAAGATACGAATTACTTATTAGAGGATTGCCGGCCACCAAGCTGAGAAAAGAATTGACAGACTTACAAATCTGGGAAGCTATAGATAAAACAACTATTGAATCTCTGTCCATTATACAAAAAACTCATTGGAAAAACCTTCAGATCCCAAAATCTTTAGTTTATCATCAACACAAATAGCTTTTGAGCACCAAGTTATGGATTTGTTATTTGACTTGAGACCCCAAATAATTACTGTAACATTTGGTGCTTCTTGTGAGGTATAATTCTACAGAGAACCAGTACCAACAAACACTATCCAAAAGTGGCAGAATTAGAAAATATAGGAGCAAACCATTTAGGATTCACAAAATCCTTATTTCAATACTATTGTCAATACTTGAGATTAAACCACAATCATATATCTGCCAAATCAGCCTTCAATTTCTACGTCAATGAAAAGATTTCCTCTTTGTTAGGAACACCAGTAAATACTGAATCAGCAAGGGAAACTTTCTATAGAGAATTAATTCAAAACACCAATCTACCAACAAATCATAATTTTGCATCCATTATCACTGAGATCAACCAAAAAATTGAACATCACACTCAACAAAGATATCTAATTACATATGCTAATAAAGGCAAAGAAAAACTACAAACATCAGCAGTAATACCTAAAAGAATACAACCACCCACTTGGAAGAAAACAAAAGTTGAATCCTCAACCAATCCATCTTATCACTATACACCCAGAAGCACCATTAACATTTTATCAATAAGTGTGTCCACATCAAACATGGCATCAACATTTGGACAATTTCTATTCCAAAGTAAACAAAAGAAAACAGAATTATTAGGACCATATGGCAAATACTTCAAAGGATTTAAATCACAATCACCAACGCCATCAAGAATTTGATCACCACCACCTCAGCCAGACTTTGGAACTGTTACCCCATGGGAACTATCTGAGGAAGAAGAGGAAGAATCGGAAGATCAAGAATTTACTTACTAGAACCTGATCACTGAAAACCCAGAAGTTGAAACCCCAAATTTTCAAGCTCAGCAAAATCTAAATTTAGAAAATTCGGAAATCGAAACTCCGAATCATCAAAGGCAGAACAATCCAAACCCCGAATTAATTAATCAGCAAAACTTATCTCCAGTAATTGTCATCAAGCAACTGCCAATTAATCCAATAGCTGAATCCATACAACAGCCATTTCAACTACCACTCTAACAACCAGTACAACAACAACTGCTTCAACAGCCACCACAACAACCCAACTTAAATCCAATGGTCTATGTACCAATCGCAAAACTTGACAACTTTACCAGCAAAGAAGACAACATGCAACTATGGCTAAATGATATAGAGAAAGCCATTACTGTGAATGGGTGGAATGACACTCAAGTACTTCAAGCCATCCCATACTTTCTAAGGGACACCACAGATGCATGGTATCAAAGTCTAGCTGTCAAATCTCAAACCTTCAATGACTTTAAGACAGAATTCATAAGATATTTCAGCAACAATAATAGCATCAACAAGTTAGCCAACCTTTTCACCACTATTAAACAAGAAGATACTGAAGTAGTCACTACTTACTTAGAATGCTTCCATAGAAACCTGTACCAGATCCAAGCAATTCAAACTGACTATTTTACAGCACCACAGATTTTAAACCAATTTATTAGAAATTTGCATAGTAACTTCCTTCAGTGAGTATGCCCAATGCATCCAGTTGACCTCCCTACTGCAGTTACACATGCCAGAAATTTTGAAGCAGCTAAGTTAAAAGCCAACCATGCCTAAGCAGTAAACCTAGTAATAAATAGATTATCTGAATTGGATTCCAAATTAAAACATTTTAGCGAATCAATTAATCAGAAATTAGAGGAGTATTTAGCTAACAATCGCGCCATATATCAAACACCACAACAACGCCATAATTCAGGAAACATGAATTGTTTCCAAAATCAATCACGTCCATTATCCTTAACAGCACCTAGTCTGCCGTGGCAGCCAGAAACGCATGTCTGCCACAACTGTGGTAAACAAAGCCATATTCGAGTTAATTGTCATACTTATAGCAACCAACAATCGGAAAATCAATACAGAAACCCTGATTGCCAGTTCCAAACTCTGAATCATTATCCAAATCAAAACCAAGACCAATATCAAAATACTTACCTGCCAATGACGCAGCAATCAATCTATTAACTACTAGTATATCAAATTCCAGTTTATCAACCACAGCCACCGGCAATTTATTAACAGCAGCCTCCAGTAATTTATCAGCCACCGCCCCAAATAATTTATCAGACTTAACCATCAATCCAAACACTGCTCTAAAACTTAGCTACAATGACATCAGGAAATCCAAGATCCAGAATTGCTCAAAATTGGAGATTGGCGATAGTTGTTCATCAACCGATCTCCAATTCCTCTCACCAAAGCTCAGAACTCTGTTCTTGGAATTCGGAAACTGGCACCACCCAACACCTGAATTCCCAAAACTATTTAAGTCTCCTGGTTATTCCAGAAAATGCCACACCCAACAACCAGGAACTCAGACAAACATCTACCAGCAACATTCCACCTGCCACAATCATGGAAGACAAATCTCTGGATGCCATTTTTTCATTCGAACTTGAGGAACTGTCAACCATGCCATTATTTAGTAGAGCCACACTGAAAAAAAAGCCAATTACCGCTATGTACACTGATGTGAAAATTGATGGCCATCCCATCAAACTAATTTTTGACAGTGGTTCAGCAGGCAGCATCATCACACAACAACTCATGGATCAATTAGGTTGCTGAGTTGATTGAGCTGCTAGCACCAGAATCATCATGGCTAATGGAGCAATCAAGACTCTAATCGGCAAAATCGATGACTTACCAATCGAAATTAACAGCATCATAGTACCAATCAAAGTACTCATCATAGAAGCTACCCAATATCAAGCTCTAGTTAGTAATGACTGGCTGTCCAAGACGAACACCACTCTGGACTGGAATACCCAAAAGCTTTAACTCAGCCAGAACGGACAACACATGCAAGTACCAGCAATGTGTGGCCACTTTAAGACTACCAACACCACAGCACCACTAATCGACTTCGAGGAAGAGAAACCAAAACCTACCTGGAAAGCCTACCAAGTGTCATGGGCTGACAAAGAGCACAACAAGCTGCCACCAATACTCTCTTGGGATGACAATGGGAAAGGAAAGCAAACAAACAAACTTACCTGGGAAACCAATGATTTGATTTGGATTGACAACAAACAAGAAGAAGCCTCAAGTTGGGAATAGAACAAAGATAAGGGAAAAGAAAAAGAAAAAAAAGAAAGAACGCCACCAACTGTCACCATTTATAATTCCTACACCCACCACACTCCACAACAATCCAATTATCGATGGCCAAGACTTGTATGCGTCAATTATGGCAAGAAACTGTCATCAATGGGTGCATGCTGTGGTAACAATAAGGAATACCACACTACAACAAAGTTCTACTGTTGTTCATGCCTACTCGAATGCTTTGGGTGACCAAAGAGGCAAGAAAAATAGGATAACCAATCTTGTCTTGCTTGTGGAAAGATCCTACTAGATGAAGAGATGTGGAATGACATTCCTGAATGTAGAAGAATATGCGATGTATTGTGTCAATACACAATTTTAATAAGTGACTGGATAAGGAAAGAAACCCCAATAGAGGCAGCCTGGAAAAGAGCCATGTAGCAACTGGACAGTTGTCCACATGATGATGACAAAATTTGGAGAATAGCAATTACCAAAATAGAAAGAGCAACACCCAAAAAGATCAAAGAAATCAAAAACAATTCTCCAGAGCCCATAGAACTTGACTGGGACCCAGAACCAGTCATAAATTTTCTAAATCTGGAGCAATTCCATAAACATTACCAGGAATTAGCACCCACAAGAAAGAAACAGGAACAACACTTGGGAGAAATAAACACCAGGTTATGTTACCACTGTTTAATTCCATGTAACTTCCAATATTGTGATGAGTGTGACCTCATCTACAATCCACCACCACGCATGATCTACACAATCCCCAAGGAAGAGGAACCAATTAACAGCTGCATATCAGAATCAGAATTAGTTTACAATCCCAATTCAAACCTTGACAATGACAATGATGAAAACACCAGTTCCAGCTCTGCACAATATGGCAACGAAAATATCAATGATTCAGACTTCGATCCTAACTACGAACAATACATTGCTCTACTAGATCTCTCCAAAGAACAGGAGTTGAAATAGTACAGTGACAATGGCGAAGGCATTATGCCAGAATGAGCACATGATATCGATGTAGGGTTTGATCTGAAATATCCTGGAAAAGATGTTATCAAATTGGAACCACATTTGCGCACCTGCATTGATCTGAAAATAGTGCTGGAAATTTCAGCAACAACAATAGTTCAACTAGCATCCCGGAGTAGTTTAGCAAGAAGAGAGATTAATATAAGAGGAGGAATAAATGATGTGGAATATATAGGAAATATCATCGCCATGCTACAAAATGACTCAGAAAAGGCCTATATTATAGAACCAAACAAAAAGATAGCACAGACAATATTCCTGCCTCTGGTTAAAATAGCTCAATTAATGTCAGTGGGAAACAGGGAAGAATTAGAAATAACAGCAAGAGAGATACAGGGATTTGGGTCAACAGGTAGAATAGATGTACCAGTTAATATAGCAGAGGAAAAAATTGTTGGCCAAGGAGAAATTATCTCAACCGGTTAAGCTATTTCCATTTCACCATATAGCCAGTATATGCTAGCAATAAAAAGGAAGAAAAAGGAGCAAGAACAGATTTTTGAAGCTGAAGCAAACCTTTGTGAATCAAGAGAGATTGGGCTGATCAATCTCCACATACCAGCCAAAAGCTATAGCCACATAAAAATTCCCATCTACAACAACACTGGCAATATCATCAATGTACCAAAAAGAATCAACATTGGATATTTAACCACAGAAATAGAAGACCAACCACCAAACCCCATTCCAGACTTTCCACAACTTTGTGGATATGTTGACATTACATCACAAACAATCTATGGACAAGATGAATGTTATTTACTTCAACCAAAACAATTAAAACAAATGAACATAGGAAATCTAGACCCACTACAACGTATGCAGCTCAAAATGTTGCTCAACAATTTTAATAACATCTTTGCCAACGAAAATGAGTTTGGCCAAACTAATATTATCTAGCATCAGATCAAGACTGGAGATGCAATGCCAATTAAACAAAGAGCATACAAAGTACTACCAGCTAGCCACGAGATCATCCATTAAGAGATAAACTGAATGCTTGACAATGGGCTAATTCAGCCATCAATGAGCCCATGGTCATTACCAGTAGTACTCATCTGTAAGAAGAATGAAAAAATCTGATTTTGTGTAGACTACAGGAAACTCAATAGTGTAACTCATGGAGACAGCTATCCAATTCTATGAATACAGGAATTATTTGATGCTTTCGGTGGGAACAAATGGTTCTCAACATTAGACTTAGACAGTAGTTACTGGCAAGTAGCCATGAATTTGGCCAATAAAGAGAAGACGGCATTCACTACTAGAGAAGAAAATTTCGAATTTAAAGTAATGCCATTTGGCTTAACTAATGCCCCAGCAACTTTCCAATGGCTAATGAAAATTGTTTATACTGGCTTATTGTGGAAATCAGTAGTTGTATACTTGGATGACACCAATGTATTTTCAAAAACATTTGATGATTATCTTCATCATCTTCAATAAGTGTTCGAAAGACTAAGAAGAGCAGGACTAAAGTTAAATGCAACAAAATGCTTCTTTAGCAAGACAAAACTAAAATTCTTGGGACACATAGTCAGCAAAGACAGCATCAAAACAGATCCAGAGAAAATAGAGATAGTAAAGAACTTTCCAGTGCTGACCAATATGACAGAACTGAAATCATTCTTGGAATTTGCTAGCTACTATCAATGTTTTATCAAGAACTTTTCCAAAATAGCGCAGCCACTCAACCAACTACAAAACAAGAATACAAAATATGAATGGACAGAAAGTCAACAAGAAGCTTTTGATATTCTGAAAAGAAAGCTCATCTAAGCTCCAGTACTGATCTATCCAGATCACAGCAAACCATTCATCATCACCACCAATGCATCCAGCCAAGCATTGGGAGCAGTACTATTTCAGAGAGGACCAGATGGCAGAGAACATTCAGTAGTATATGCCAGCAAAAGTTTAACACCAGCCGAAAAGAACTATGGAACACTGGAACAAGAACACTTAGCAATATACTGGGCAGTCATGAAATGGAAAGAATACTTGAATCAGAAGTTTGAAGTATACACAAATCACAAAGGATTAATATCACTTCAAAAACAAGAATTTGGAGATGGAAAATGGCACTCACACTATATAAGTATACTATATATTATAAAAAGAGAAAAGACAACAGAAATGCTGATGGTTTGTCATAAATAAACAAATCTAAGAACATTTCAACCCAAAAATATAACAAAACCAGAATAATATCAACGAAAATATAATAAAAGATGAACATACAAAAATATCAACAACTGTAACATTATATAAACACTCAACAGTTCAAGGAGAATTTATCTCAAACAGAATAAAAGAGTATCAAACAACAATCAAAATATTTTATCACTCATCAAAATATACTTTATCGAAAAAATAGAAGGAATCCAGATCAGCCAATCAGAGTAATTACAGAGCCAGAAAAAGAGACAAAATTATTCAATATGCACTCAAATCCAACAGCAAGACATTTTCACAAAGAAGCAACCATGGAAAGAACCAAAAAGAGATACTATTGGCCATCAATGTACCCAGACATCATTTAATATGTTCAAAATTGTGATGCTTGTTAGTAAAGAGGAGGAACAAGACCCAGTGAACCATTAAAACCAATCAAAGTGGGACAATTATTTAACTGGATTGGAATTGATCTAGTCAGACCATTAACAATCACCAGCAGAGGAAACAGATATATAGCAGTAGCCATAGACTATCTTACTAAATGGCCAAAGGCGAAAGCAATTCAAAAAGCGGATGCAGAATCCATTACCAAATTTGTTTATCAAGATTTAATTTGTCGACATGGATGTCTAAAGGAATTATTATCAGACCAAGGAACTCATTTTGTGAACAGAACATTAACAGAATTGAGCCAAAGATTCGGAATTAAGAGACCACTATCATCACCATATCATCCACAAACCAACGGATTAGTCAAAAGATTCAACAGAACATTGTGTGAAGCAATTGCCAAACTCAGTCAAGAAAACCAGGATGAATGAGATTTGTTCATACCATCAGTATTATTTGCTTATCGGACAATGAAGCAAGATACTACACAAGCAACACCATTCGAATTAGTATATAGTAGAACAGCAACATTACCAGTAAAAAAAGAAATTAATACATATCCAGCTGAACCAATAACAGAAGAAAATTTTCAAAAAACATTGCTGAGAAGAACATATGACTTAATAGAAACATTGGAAAACAAACAAAGAAAAGCAGCTGATAATATTCAAAAGTTACAAGAAAAACAGAAAAAAAGGCATAATAATCAACTATTAGACAAACCAGTTGAATTCCAGATTGGAGACAAAGTACTCTTACATCATACCAAAGCGGAAAAACAATGAAGTGGAAAATTTGACTCCAAATGGGATGGACCATTTCACATAGAAGAAATTCTAGGGAATGGAGCTTACAAATTAAAACTGAATAACAAAATTTTAACCAAAGTAGCACATAGAGATTGACTAAAATCATACTACAGTATAATATTATCATCCACCAGTAATATTCTACAATTAGGAGTACAGAGAATACTAGTCCAACCAGATGAGATTCCACGAGATCTGGAACCAATCATGATTATCGACAACAACATGTTAAATTGATTCATAAAAAGAATATATAAAGACACAGTAGACACGACAGAAAATATCAAAAAAATGGAAATTACAGACAACATTTACTCACTAGCATGACAACTCTTTCAATTAATCAGGAAATGAAGATTACAATCAATCAACAAACCATTCGATATCAAAATACTAGAAAGACATTACAACCCAGAACACAGAAGAAAACTGAAAATACAGTAGACAAAATCATTATGAAAGTAAAATTAACAATAAGAGAATCGACAAAAGAGTCACTATATCAAGAGTTGACTAAAGAAACTTGGAATTAGTGGATACAACAATTTCTACAAAACTATTGTTATTTTTACTTGGGACAATACCTAAATATCCAGAATCTATATACGGATAAAACAAAGTGATTATTCGACAAAAGAATACTACAACAATTAGAACATTTTGTGAGAAAAAACAACTTATCCACACAGGCCCGAGCCATATACCAAATACACACAGCATTTCAGAATAGACCAGAAATATTACTTAACAAAGCAATGGATATGGTTATCAGTAATCAATTGGGAAAGATCACCAATGCTCAATTTAAAGAATTACAGACCCAAATAATACAAATAATTCTCGAAAACAAAGTCCAGGAAATACTTCAAGAAGAGGAATTAAATGAGTTGGATTTCGATGGAGCTCAATATTAAAAGAAGAGAATAATGTTACTTATAGAAATATAGGAAATATATTAATATAATTATTAGCCAATCAAAAGTAGGTGTAGTAAATGTGAAATTCCAGGATTCCTCTCAAGAATTCCAGGATTCCAGGAATTTCAGAATTCCCTAACAAGGAATCACAGGATTCCAGAATTTCAGAATTCCTCTCAAAGGAATCACAGGATTCCAGGAATTCTAGGATTCTTGTCGTAAAGAATCGAGGAATTGAAGAATCTTAAATATGTATATATAGCAGTAGTATTAGAAACAAAAAAGACAGAATTAATACTACAGAATCCTTAATCTAGAAACAAAATCATCAAATAAATAATTATTTTATATCTCAATCCACTCATCACTATTAATATTTCATGTTGATAATAATTAATACTTAACCACACTAAAACAATAGCTCTTAATCATGGCTATTGACAGAATACTAATCTACCAAACATCTTGGCTTATTTCTTTACATTTCTTTATTTTTTGTTATTTTCTTTATTTTCTGTGATTTTGTTATTGTGCACTAACCAATTGATTAAAAGTGCTGATTACTGACGTCAAGGATTGTCTGGTAAAAGACCTCTGTGAATGAGTAGGACATGTATAGAAGATATGGATTACTTACCAGAGGATTGCCAGCCACCAAGCTGAGAAAAAAATTGACAGACTTGCGAGTCTGGGA
Organism: Geosiphon pyriformis; assembly: GCA_016748015.1. NCBI lineage: Eukaryota > Fungi > Glomeromycota > Glomeromycetes > Archaeosporales > Geosiphonaceae > Geosiphon > Geosiphon pyriformis. Next base: position 404,070 of record JAAOMT010000678.1, on the reverse strand, counting down.
AGCTATGAATAAAACAACTATTGAATCTCTGTCCATTATACAAAGGACTCATTGGAAAACCTTCAGATCCCAAAACCTTCAGTTTATTATCAACACAAATAGCTTTTGAGCACCAAGTTATGGATTTGTTATTTAACTTGAGACCCCAAATAATCACTATAACAGTGTATATAATATCAATACAGAATTTAATCTGAAATATTCAGGAAAAGACACTATTAAATTAGAACCACATTTATACACCTGTATTAATCTAAAAGTAGTATTAAAAATTCCAGCAACAACAATAGTTCAATTAGCATCTAAAAGTAGTTTAGTAAAAAAAGGAATTAATATTAGAGGAGGAATAATTGACATAAAATATGTAAGAAATATCATTGCAATACTACAAAATGATTCAGAAAAGGCTTATATCATAGAATCAAATAAAAAGATAGCATAGACAATATTTTTGGCTCTGGTTAAAGTAGCTTAGTTAGTATTAGTGAGAAATAAAAAAAATTAGAGATTACAGCTAAGGAGATTAGTAAATTTAAATTTATGGATAGAATATATATACTAGTTAATATGACTGAAAAAAAAATTATTAACAAGAGAGAAATTATCTTCACTTATCAATTAGTTTCTATTCCATTATATAATAGATATATGTTAATAGTAGAAAGAAAAGTAAGAGATCAATCACAGATTTTTGAAACCAAGCCAACTATTTGCAAATTAGGGAAAATTGGGCTTACCAATCTTTACATACTAGCCAAGAACAACAACCATATTAAAATTTCTATCTACAATACAACTGAAAACTCCATAGAAATAACAAAAAGAACCATCATCAGATACTTAACTACTGAAGTTGAGGAGCAACTACCAAACTTCATTCCAAATTTTCTACAACTATGTAGATATGTTAATATCATATTACAAACAATCTACAAACAAAAAGAATGTTATTTGCTCCAACCAAAACAATTAGAACAATTAAAACAAATGAACTTAGAAAACTTGGACTCACTTTAACAAATACAACTCAAAATGTTACTTAATAATTTTACTGACATTTTTGCCAGTGAAAACAAATTTGGCCAAACTGATATCATCCAGCATTAGATTAAAACTAAAGATATAATGCCAATTAAACAGAAAGCATATTGAGTGCTACCAGTCAGTCATAAAATTATTTGACAAGAAATTAATTAAATATTAGACAATGAGTTAATTTAACTATTAATGAGTTTATGGTCATTACCAGTAGTACTAGTCTATAAGAAAAATGGAAAAATCCGTTTTTGTGTGAATTATAAAAAACTCAATAATGTAACTTGTGGAGACAACTACCCCACTCCACATATTTAAGAATTATTTGATGCTTTTGAAGGAAAAAAATGGTTCTCAATATTGAATCTAAATAATGATTACTGGCAAATAGCCATAAATCTAACTAATAAGAAAAAGACTGCATTCACAACCAAAGAAAGAAATTTCAAGTTTGAAATAATGCCATTTGGTTTAACTAATGCATTGGCAATCTTTCAACATCTAATAGAAATTGTCTATACTAAATTACTATGGAAATTAGTAATCATATATTTGGATAATACCAATGTGTTTTCAAAAACTTTTGATAATTATCTTTATTATTTACAATAGGTGTTTGAAAAACTAAAAAAGACAGAGCTAAAGTTAAATGCCACTAAATGCTTTTTTAAAAAAACAGAATTGAAATTTTTGGAACATATCATAAGCAAAGATGATATCAAAACAGATCTGAATAAAATTAAGATAGTAAAAAACTTTTCAGTATCAACAAACTTGACAAAACTACAGGTATTCTTAGAATTTGTTAGATACTATCACCACTTCATACAGAACTTCTCAAAAATAGCTCAATCACTCCACCAGCTTCAAGCCAAAAATGTGAAATACAAATAGACTGAAAAGCAACAAAAAGTTTTCAATACTTTAAGAAAAAAGCTTATCTAAGCACCAATATTAATCTATTCAGATTACAGCAAGTCATTCATCATTATTACTGATACATCTGGTCAAGCATTGAGAACAGTATTATTACAGAAAAAACCAGATGAAAGAGAACATTCAGTGGCATACACCAGCCAAAGTTTGAGTCCAGCAGAAAAAAATTATGGAATACTAGCACTAGAACACTTAGCTATCTATTGAGCAGTCATGAAATAGAAAGAATACTTAAGCCAAAAATTTGACATATACATTAATCACAAAGGATTAACATTAATTTAGAAGCAAAAATTTAGAGATGATTATTATACAAGATAGAAAATAGAACTTGCACCATTCAAATATATAATACATTATAAAAAAGGAAAAAAAAATGAAAATACTAATAGTTTGTTATGAATAAGACAAATCTAAGAACATTTTAACCCAAAAATATAACAAAAAGATGAATACACAAAAATATCAACAACTTCAACACTATATTAATACCCAGTAGTTTAAAAAAAATTATCTTCAAAGAAATAAAACACTATTAAACAACAATTAAAATATTTTATTATTTATTAAAATATATTATATCAGAAAAACAAAAAAGATTCAGATTAACCACTCAAAGTAATCACAGAAGCAAAAAAAGAAACAATACTATACAATATGTACTCAGATCTGATAGCAAGACATTTTCATAAAGAAGCAACTATGGAAAGAACCAGAAAGAAATATTATTGGCTATTAATGTATCTAAATATTATCTAATATGTTCAAAATTGTAATGCATATCAGAAAAAAGGAGAAACAAGATCTAGCAAACTATTAAGACCAATCAAAGTGAGACAACCATTCAATTGAATCAGAATTGACTTAGTCAGACTATTAACAATAACCAGTAGAAGAAATAAATATATCACAATAGTTATGAATTATCTTACTAAATGGTCAGAAGCAAAAGCAATTCAAAAAACAAATACAAAATCCATTGCCAAATTCATTCATCAAAATTTAATTTGTTAACATGGATGTCCAAAAGAATTATTATCTAACCAAAAAATTCACTTTGTAAACAGAATATTAGTAGAATTAAGTCAAAAATTTGAAATCAAAAGACTATTGTCATTACCATATTATCTACAAACCAATAACTTAATTGAAAAATTTAATAGAATATTGTATGAAGCAATAGTCAAGATCAGCCAAAAAAACCAAAATAAATAGAATTTGTTTATACTATCAGTATTATTTGCTTATCAGACAATAAAGCAAGACACTACACAAACTACACTATTTGAATTAGTATATAATAGAACAATAACAATATTAGTCGAAATAAAAGTCAAAACATATCTAGCAAAACCAATAACAGAAGAGAATTTTCAAGAAACATTGTTGAGAAGAACATATGACTTGATAAAAACACTAAAAAACAAATGGTGAAAAACAGTTAATAATATTCAGAAGTCACAAGAAAAACAAAAAAAAAGATATAATAACCAACTACCAGATAAACCAGTTGAATTCAAGATTGAAAACAAAGTACTTTTACATTATACCAAAGTAAAAAAACAATGGAGTAGAAAATTTAATCCCAAATGGGACAGATCATTTTACATAGAAGAAATTCTTGAAAATAGAGCTTATAAATTAAGATAAAACAACAAAATTTTAGCCAAAATAGCACATGGAGATTAACTAAAACCAGTATAACATTATTATCTATTACTAATATTCTACAATCGGGAGTACAGAAAATACTAGTCAAACCAAATAAAATTCCACAAGATCTAGAACCAATAATAATTATCAATACAAACATGTTAAATTAAGACATCAAAACTCTATATAAAGAATCAACATATGACAAAAGATACCAGAAAAAAATGGAAATTACTGATGATATCTACACATTAGCACAACAACTTTTCCAACTAATTTAACAACAAAATATGAAAATTACAATTAATCAGCAAATCATTTGATATAAAGATACAAAGAAGAAATCCCAATATGAAATACAGAAAAAACCAGAAAACATCATTGACAAAATAATTCTAAAAGTAAAAATAGCAATAAAAATACAAACAAAAACTACACCATACCAAAGATTGACCAAAGAAACTTGGAACTAGTGAACACAACAATTTCTAAGAAACTTTTGTTATTTTTACTTGGAATAATACTTGAACATTCAAAACTTATATATGGACAAAACAAAGTGATTATTTGATACAAAAATACTACAACAACTTAAACAATTTGTGGGAAAAAACAATCTAACCACACAAGTACAAGCAATATATTGATTACAAGCTGAATTCCAAGACTGACTAGAAATACTACTCAATTCAAAAATAGATACAGTTATTACTAATCAAATAGATAAGATAACCAATACCCAATTTGAGAAATTACAGATTAAAATAACACAAGTAATTTTCGAAAAAAAAGTTCAAGATATAAGTCAATTTGAAGAATTAGAGAAATTAGGAGATCTCAATAGAGCTCAATATTAAAAGGAGAGAATAATATTACTCATAAAATATAGGAATTATATTAACATATAAATTAGCCAATTAGAAGTAAACATAGTAAATAGAGAATTTTAGAATTCTTCTTAAAGAAATTGCAGGATTCCAGAATTACAGAATTCTTATATAAAAAATTGCAGGATTTCAGGAATTTCAGGATTTCTGGTGTGAAAAATTAAGGAATTAAAGAATCTCAATTATGTATATATAATAATAGCATTAGAAGCAAAAAGAAGAAAACATCTGAGTTCTATTTTCTAATTAGTATTCATACATTCACACTATTAATAAATATATTTATTAATTATATTAATTCAATTGTTTATTATCAACACTTTATGTTAATAGTAACTTATACTTAATCACACTAGAACAATAGCTCTTAATTATGGCTATTAATAGAATATTAACTTAATTGCCTTGGTTTCAGTTTCTATATTTTCTTTTATTTTTTTTATTTTTTTTTGTTGTTTTTTGTTGTTTACTAATTAATTAAGAATTAAGCATTAAGTTATTAACATTAAGAATAGTCTGGTAAAAGACCCAAAAATAAGGATAGAGAACTCGGAAATTGAAGATAGCTTATCAAAAGGACATGACTGCTAGAATAAACCAGCCACTACACTGAAGAAAAAAATTTGATAGAATTACAATTCCAGAAGGCTACTAATAAAACAATTATTGAATTTCTGTCTATTATACAAAAAACTCCAACCCAAAACTTTCAGATTAATAAAACCTTTAGATCATGAAAATCTTTAAAGATTATACCATCATATTAGCTATTAAGCACCAAATTATGAGTTTGTTATTTGCTTGAGATCCCAAATAATTATCTATAATATCAGTCTGTTATCTATGTGGTCTTTTAATTTATGTTATAGTTTTAGTATTAGATTAGATATTCATGTTTGCTTTGGTTTATATTGTTATTTGTTCAGATTAGATTTTAGTTTTTTGCATAATATTTTTTTGATAAGTAATTTAGATGTATAGTACTGTTTTAATTAGCTTGAGTGACTGGTTACATATAGAAAGTGTATAAATCATACTTAACTTAGAATTTTGTCTGATTTTATATCTTTAGGTAGTAATTAGACTGTGCTTATTAAATATTTAATAAATAAAAAAATTTTAACAAATACAATATTATTGCTATTATTTAAAAAATATTATTGTTTATAATTAAATTAAAATTCATATTTTAAGTCTTAAATTTTGTTATTAAAATTTACTTGTTTTTTTATATTCAAAGCCAAATATAATTTATATATGTTATTAAAATTTTTATAAATTAATTTAATTATTTTTAATTATAATAATTAATAAAATATTAATTTTATTTATTTATTTATTTTTTATTCTATTAAAAATTTATAATTTATCTAAAAATAACCAAAAATAGTATAAACAAAACATTAATAATTTAATTATTATAATAATTTAATCTTATAATAGTTTAATAAAAAAAAATATATAATCTAAAAATTTTAATTTTATAATAAATTATAACTTACTGCAAAAACAAAAAAACAATATTAGACTTTATTAATTATAATTAAATAATATAAATTAATTTAATTACAGTTAAACCCAATTTATATTTTATTATTAAGAAACAAAATAAATAATATCACTAACAAAACTTTAATACTTTTGTTTTTTATAAAAAAATTCAATAAATAAATTACTTAATAAAAATAATTAAATTTTTTAAAAAAATAAAAATCTTATATTTAAAAAAACTTTTTAGAAACTAAGAATAATATTATTATAGATAGTTGTATAAATAATTAGTTTATAAATTGGTATTATAATTTGTTGATTAAATTTAAAAGTTTTAATATATTTAAAGATTTAATATTCAAGTTTTTTGTATAATAAACAGAAATTTAAGTTGTAATAACAGCAATACTTAATGTTTCATTTTTTTAGCATAATAATTAATTTATTTTGGCATTTTTTACTCTTTTAATAAACAATCTTATTTATTAATAAATTAATTTTATATTTATTTTTGTATTAATTAATTAATATAAACAAAACAAAACAAAACAAAAAAATAAAATATATAAAAAATAAAAAATTAATACTTTATTAATAGTCATAATTAAAAGTTATTGTTTTAATGCTGTTAAATTTTTTAAATAAATATTATTAATATTAGTTAAAAATAAATAATTTAATAAAATATATATTAATTCATAAATTTAAATAGTAAATAATTTATGATTTTTAGTATTATATATAATTTTGGTTTGTTTATAAACATTAAATCTTATTTGTTTGTTTTAAAAAATCTGAAATTAAAATGCAATTTTGCTAACTTTATAAAACAAATTAGTAAGTTAATAAAAAAATTAAATAAATTTGTATTAATAATTTTTTAGTTTTATTTTTAATATAAGTTATAAATAATTTTTTAAACAGAATTTAATAAAAAATATAGTAATAAAAAAGAATTTAAATATGTTTATTAATAAGAAAACTATTAATAAAAATAAACTATTTAAATAAAAAAAATAAAAAATTAACAATAATAGTAATAGATTTAATTAAAAAAATAATCAAGTTTAATTTATTTTTAAAACTAAGTAATTTATAATAGTTTTTGTAAATATACAAAAGTTTTTAATTCTGTAAATACATAATATAATTTTAATTAATTTAAATAATTAATTACATATAGAAAAAATATAAATTATAAAATTTTTATAATTGTATTATAATTAAATTAAATTTTTTTTTAATAAATACAGTCTAATTATAGTTTAGCATATATAAACAAATTAAATATTTATAATTAAATATAATTTATATATTTATTACATATAATCAATTATTTAAACTAATTAAAATTATACTATACATTTATATAAATACTAATACTATTATTTAAATTAAAAAAAAATTAATACTTATTGTATAAACCAAAATCAATTACAAAAATCTTTTTTAATATTAAACATATAAATTACTTTAAAAGACAATTTATTTAATAAACTATATAAACTATATAAAACAGTTTTATTATAATTAATTAGATTATTTTTTTTATTGTAATTCTATATTTAGTTTTATATAATCATATTTTTTTTTGTAATTTGATATCAATTATTATATATAATTAATTATATATAAACAGACTAATTTAATATTTTTAAAAACTAATATAATTTTAATAAACCAAATTTTAAAAACAAAACTTTTACAAAAAACAATATATAAAGTATTATTAAATACATAAAAAGATAAAATTTGTAAAATTAAAGATAATAAAAACAAAACATTTATAAATAACTTTTAAAATTCAACTAGATTTATTAATAACTCTATATATATTATAGTATATAATTTGTATTTTATTACTAATAAAAATTTGAGATATTATTTAATATAAAAATATTTTTATAATTTCTATTGTTAATTAGTATATATTATTATTTGACTTGAAATATTTCAAATTTTAACTAACATTTTAAAATTAATTAACTATCAATTTCAGTAATTTGTTAGTAATTTAAGTTTAAACAGAAAAAAATTTCTTAAAAAAATTTTTTTATTTTATATTTTTTATATTTTTATTTTTTTTCAAAAAATATATATATCAAAATAGTCTACAAACAAGATTTCTGTAAAAAGTTAATTTTTATAGCAAAATAATTACATATTTTTAGTAAGTTTCTAAATAAGCATTTTCTGAAAAAAAATTGATTTTTATTACAAAGTAATTATACAAATAACTAATACAGAATTGGCCATTCTATTTATAAACCCAATAGTTTAAATTATAGGAGATAATTTAAAGATAAATTTAGTTATTAAAGATTTAATAACTTCTAATAATTAGGAATTAACAGCAAAGCAATAACAACAACATTCAAAAAAAAAGACCAAAAATCTCTGATAATAATATAAAAACATAATTTAAAAACTTCATTTTTTTACAATAAAAACAAAAAATTTTAAGATAATATTTATTATATAAATACTTTTAAATAATAATAGATAATTGTTTATAAACTGTTTTTATTAATACTTGGTTTAATTTTTTATTAAATATAATATACTGTTTAATATATATTGTAAATAAAATATTATTATTATCAGTTTGAAAATTTTTTTATAAATTAAAATAAAAAATACAAAGATAAATAAGAAACTATATTAGCAATTTATTAATAATAATATCAAAGTGGTTTTTAATTTTAGACCAAATAACTAAAATGTTTTTTTTATAAATAAAATTAACAATCTGTTTTTTTTTTTTTTAACAATAATTACAAAAGTCGAATAATCTCAAAATAAGCTCAAAAACACAAGTGTTTAAAACAGTTTAATTATTAAAATAAATTTTTATAATATTAAATACTAATATATATTTAAGTATTAAAAAAATAATTTATAATTTGACAATATTAATAAAGTTAAACCAAAAATTTGAATATTAATACTTATATTTAAATTTTTAAAAAATATTAAAATATTATTGATTATTTTATGTAAATTTAAATTTTCAATAAATTATTTATAAAAACACTCGAGTGGCTGGTCACGTGTAGAAAGAGCATGAGCCACACTTAATTTAGGGTCCTGTTTGATCTTATGTATTTAGGTAGTGGTTGGACTGCACTCATTAAATAAAATAAAATAAAATAAAAAAAACACTTATAATAAATAAATTTATTTTTACTAAATATTTATTAATTACTTAAAAACAATTCAAACTATATATATTTTAACAATTAAAACTATAACCAATAAATAAAACAAACATGTTTGAATCTTTAACTTAAAAAAATTTAACAATAATATTAAATTAATAAAACATAAAACTTTTTAAATTTAGTTTTTTTTAATAACAAAAAGTTTTTAAATTAAAAATTTAACTGTTTTTATTAATAAATTGTTTATTAAAAGTTACATTAAATTTTTTTTATAAACTAATTACTTTATAATACAGTATAGTACTTAAAATATTTAATATAAAAATATTATCTATTATATAAAATATTATAAACAGAAAATTTGCTAAATTAATATTATAATTCAAAAAAATTCTGATCATTTTAACTAAAAAATTTTTTATTAATCTGATTTTTAACTTAACAAAAAATTGTAATAAATTTTTAAAGACTTAATTTATAATTTATAATCTAAAAATTAGTAATTAAACAACTAACTAATAATATTTAAAGTATTAAAAAACCAATAATAACATAATTTTACTCTTAGCTTAAATCTGCTCAAATCATACCAAAAAAAATAATATAAAGTTTTATTTGAAAAGTTTTTTGGAAAATTAGTTTTTAGTTTTAAGTTTTTTTAAATTATTATATTTTACTTTTAACAAATATTTTTAAAAACAAAACTAAATTAAGATCTGTAATTAACAATTAATTACAAAATAATAAAAACTAAATATGAAAATTATTTGTCTAAAACAGTTTTTTTAAATTATATTTGCAAAATATTTAATATTAAAATAAGTTTTGATTAAATTTGACTTAAAAAAACTGTTTATTAACAAAAAAATATTAATATATTTATGTAATTTTTTTTTTTTAGTAATTATAATCAATAATTTATTAATAAACAAAGAGACATTAATAATTTATTAGTTAAAAAATATAGCTGTAGTTTTATTAGTATTAATTAAAAATATTATTAATTTTAAAAAATTTACCTATAATATTAAAAATTTATTAAATAATAATATATTATTGTTAATTTAAATAGTATTATTAATAATACTTACAGTTAAATAAAACATAAGATCAGTCTAATTTTTTATTTAATTTGTTTTAGTTATAAATTTAATACATATTATAATTTTTTGTAAATTATTTTTCAAGTAGAATTAATTAACTAAATTATATGCTTTATATATATTTTATAAAACCAATTACAATTTATGATTTTTTTAAGACATTTTTTATAACTTAATTTATAGCAAAAATTTGTAAAAAATAAAAATGTTTTTTAAAACTAAAAAGTTGTTTTTTTAAAAAATATTAAACTTATTATAAACAGTTAAAATACAATTTAATAAAATTTTTAACAAAATTTTTTTGGTAGTCTTAACTAAAACAATTAAATAAAAATTAATTAAAATATTTTTTTAATTATAAAATTTTAAGATTATTAATACTTAAATTTTTTTTATTAAACAAAAACAAATTTTAATATTAAACAAAAATTTAACAAATTTAATAGTAAATTAACAATATATTTATTACAATATTTCTAAAGCTTATTTAAAATATTAAACAAATTAATAACTTTACTATATAAAAATTTATTTTATTTAAATTTAATTATAATATTAATAAAAACAATATCATAAATATAATTAAAAAAACATATAAATATTTGTTAAACATGATATGTTTTTTGGTTTAATTTTTTATAATTAAATTAATAAATAACTTAATATTATTAGAAATAATTAAATAATTCAAGATTATTTTGTAAAAAAAAACATTTCAAAATGGTGTAAATTATATGACATTTATTATTAATAAAATTTTTTATATGTTTTTTATTCTTATATTAATTTTATTTAACTTAATTTTATAAAATTTATAAAACTTTAAAAAATAATAATTTTTTTTAATCTTAAATAGTATTAATTTAACAATTTCAAATCTAAATTTATTATACACCAAAATTTAAATTACAAAAATTTTTAAAAAATTCAAAATTAACTATTTATATATAATATAATTAAGATTAAAACTTAAATATAAAACAAATAATTTAAAAATCTTAGAAACTAATAGCTTTAAATTATAAAAATACAATATATAACAGTTTTTTGTATATAAAAATTTATTATATTAAGATTTAAAAAACATATAATTAGCAATAAAATATATAATGTTTTTAAATAATCTTATATAATATTTAAATTACTAATTAAATTTGATTTTTTAAAAGTATTCAAAATAATTATAGTTTAAAACAAAAAAACTTTTCTAAATTTAATCTATTTAGAATTATTAATACTTTTAAACTTAAATTTTTAATGATTTTTATTGGTTTGTTTATATAAAATAAATAACTATATATTTAAAAACCACTTAAATTAACAAAAATTATTACAATATTGTAATTTATAAGAAAAACTTTTGTATATTATAAACATTATAAATAATCATAATATTACTAAAAAAAAACCAAAATAAAATTAATTATTTTTTAATACTATACAAGTTTTTTTAAATTGTAATTTTAACAAATAAGTTATTAAAAAAAATTAACCAAATTTAAATTTAAATATTTTTTAAAACTAATATTATACTTTAATTTATTTTTATTAAAGTTATTATTCAAAATAACAAAAATATTTTTATTAATTGTTTTAATAATAATTAAGTTAATAATAGCAGTTTAATTTAAATATATACTAAAAAAGTTTAGTATTTAATTCTAATATTAAAACTAAAAAACTATTTTTAAATAATAAATAAATTAATAAAAGTTAATTTAATATCTTTAAAACTTTATAAATATGCTTAATAATATTATTGTTTATAATAATAATAATTCTAAATTTAGAAAATTCGAATTTAAACTAGATATAAACATGTAAATTTTTTTAAATTTGTTTATAATTTAAAACTTAATACTATAATTTAATTTAATTTTTATTATAATAAAAATAAGACTATTACTTTCTTTATACCAATAAACAATATTATTTTGTTTTGTAAAAAAATTTATATTCTTAATATTATATATATAACAATTTTTTAATTAAAACTAATTATTAAGAAAAAAAAAACCCCCCAAAATTAATACACAAATAATTTAATCTTATTAAAATTATATTTATTAAACTTTTTACTAATATATTGATTTTTAAACCACTAATTTTAACAATAAAAACTTTTAAACTATTAAAATTTAACAACAAAAAACTATTAATAATATTAACTAAAAAAAAACACATTTAAAATACTTACAATTATATTTAAACTTATAATAACTAAAAAAAATTACAATTATAATATAACATGATAATAAAAAAAGATACAAAAAGAAATAAATTTAATTTACAAAAAATATTAAAAACCTGATTTATTAATAATTTCAAAAAATATTTAAGAATATTTAAACAAATATTTTATAAAAAAACAATCAATAAAAAAAAACAATTAATAAAAAAAAACAATAATACTAAAAAAATATTATAAAAAAATAAATTAAAAAAAACACCAAAAAAGTTATTACTAGCTATTTGTTTTTAAAACAAATTATTAAAAAGATTGATTAAGTAATTAAAGTTGTTTTTTTAATATAAATAACAAAAAATTTATATTTATCTAAATCTAAAAAATGTTTTTTGGTCTTAACTTTAGATTTTAACAAAATATTAGTATTATATGTAAATTAAACATAACCAAATTTTTTATACATTAGACAAAAAAATAATTTTAAGTTTGTTTATTTTAAATAAATTTCTTAAAAACTAAAATAGCAAATAAAATTATCATCAAATTATTTTTAAACTTAAAACAAATAATTATATATGTTTTTTTATTAATTAATTTTAAAGATTTTTATAAATTATATATAGTTGGTTTTATTAAAAATATATAAAACAAAGCTTTATATATATTTTTAATATTTTATAATAATTTGTTAATATTATTTTTAATTATATAACCTATTTTTTTTAATAAAAATAAACTATATAGCTGTTGAAAAATTAGTTTAATCTTAATTATTAAAATTATTAATGTTTTTTATTATAGCTTTACAAATTATATTTTGATTAACTTAATTATTCATAATTTAAATAATATAATATATATAATTTTTACTAATATTTTTATTAAGATTTTTTAATTACTGTTTAATTTATATAATTATTTACTAATCTTTTAAGATTAATACTTATTATTATATTTTTGTTGATTAATTTTGTAGTTTTTATTATGTTAAATTTAAACATAAAAGTTGCATAAACAATTTTACCAAATTTTAAAAAAATTAAAAACTTTTTTCTTTTTTTTGTCTTAAATTCCCAAAAAAAGTCAAAAAGTTTTTTTTAAAAAAGTTTTTACAATTCAGTATAATAAATTCAAATTTTTTTTGCTTAATTATAAGACCACTATTGGCTGTAGTATTGCTGTAATAAAGAAGTTTGTTAAAGGCTTTGGTGCTGATACTATTAGTAAAGATATTGCCTCTAAAAAAAAGAGAAAAAGTGGTGTTCTAAAAAATAGTGCTGCTTATGAGGTTGTTCTGTCTGAAAAGATATTTAGCAGTTCTTGGGAGTCTAAAGCTGGTAATACCACCAAATTTGATAGTGTTAATATGGAAAAGAAGTATTTAGTAGAAAAAACCAGTGTGGATTATAAGGAAAAGAATGTGTTCAATAAAAATGACTCTGTTTAAATACCAAAAGATCTGAGATTGGTAATGAAAAAGACTTTGAATACACCATTGAGGAAAATAGATTTCTTGAATGATATTAATGATAGTGACATTTTCTTGGATGCTTTTGTAATTCTTTTTCTGCTTCTAAAAAATCTGGTTAATGTGTCTATAAGAAAGCTTTTTACTTTAGATATTGGTCTAGACAAAGTAATTGGAAAATCTTCTCTGAAAAAACTTGTAGCAATTAGAAAGTTATTTTTAGGAATCAATAATTTTGGAGAGACCTCTACTCTCTCAAAATTTACTGGAATTATTTGTGCTTTCTTCACTTCTGAATCAAGTTTGGCACAGGCTATAGAAAAGATAAGAGTAACAAATGTTTTGGTAAACACTAATCTTAAGAAATTCTCTGATCATTTAGATTGGACTGTGGTAATAAAAGAGATTCCTGTTAGTACATTGGCTAAGGCTGTGTGTATTGTGCTTTCTGAGTTTAGAGATATTGTGTTGATCAAAATGCAGCTGATAAAACTATAGCAGAAAGCTGTGATAGAGTTTACCTATTCTGATTATGCTGATTTGGTTATAGCTAAATGGTCTGTCTTAATCAGGAAAGATGCTGTGAGAGTGGCTAAGGCTAATTTGGGCAAAAAATCATAAGATACAAGAAATTAACACAAGACAATGCTCTATACACTGCTAATGAGTATTAATGCTCATAACATTTGGAACTTTATTGGTTCTGTGAGTGGGAAAACATGTGTCATTAATCAACATTCTATTACATATGCCTGAGCCAGATGTGCTGTTGTTTGTTTTGATTCATCTAAGTTACTGAACACTATTATGGGAACTACATCTGTACTAAGAGGTGTTAGTTTGCACTGGTCTTATCTGGTATCTGCTAAGTATACTAGAGTATGAAAAATTGGGTCACACCTCTTTGAGCTGTTCTATAAGTAAGAAATTATTTCTTGTTAGTGCATTCTGCAGGATATTGTCAAATAATAATAAAAGCAGATTGGCATTAATTTATGCTAAACATTTTGCCCCAATCTTTTGTCTTGTTTTTTTTGGTGGTGTCTTTTGGGCCAAGATTGTTGGTGGGTCTTCTTTCTCTCCTCTTTCTATATATAATGGCTCAGCTGATTTTGGTTTCTCTTTGGAGATGAACCTATTCCACTGCTATCTATGGAGTTGAATAATAGATTTGCTGCTCTTGAGTATAGTCTTGCTAGTCTCATGGAATGCATTAACAAGTTGGCTAAAAGATTGGACACACTTGGGCCAATAGTTTTCCAGTCTAGTTTTGAATATTAGCCATTGGTGATCTTTTTATCACAGAATCAAGGGGCAGATATAATAATAAGTAAGGGTTTAAATGTAACTACTAGTGGTAAAACTATTGCAGAAGCAGTAGTTTTTAATTCTTCAGTTATATTAAAGTTGGAAAACACAGTATTATAGGTGTTTATTTGGAGTTTTAAAGCAAATAACAAACCCATAACTTGGTGCTCAATTAATATACTGATGTTGATTTTTGAAGATTTTGATAGAGTCTTTTGTATAATAGACAGAGATTCCAATAGGATTTTCTTTTTAATGGTGTTTCAAGTGTCAATCTGCAAGTTAAAGTAGTTGTTTGTCTGTCACTTCCCAGAATCACAATTCCATCAATTTTTTTTTGGCATGGTGGCCAGCAATTTCCTGGTGAGCTATCCTCAAATCTGAGTGTCTATCCTTATTTTTGGGTTTTTTATCAGTGCTATATCCTGACGTTAGTATCTCTATGTGTGAATCTTTTTAAATCAAGTTAGCAAAACAAAAAAAATAATGCAAGAAAATAAAAAAAATAAGAGCATAAGCCAAGGCAATTTGTGCATTAGTATTCCATCAATAGTCATGATCAAAAGCTATTGGTCCAGTATGGTTAAGTATTAATTACTATCAACATGAAGTGTTGATAGTGGAAAATGAATTAAGATAATAAATAATTATTTATTAATATTTGTAAAGAAAAAGGTTGCTTAAATCAAATCTAAACTAAGAGATCTGTCTTTTTTATTTCTAATGCTACTGCTATATATACATAATTGAGATTTCTCAATTTCTTAATTCTTTACACCAAGAATTCTGGATTTTCTGGAATCCTACAATTTCTTATACAAAAATCCTGAAATTCTTGAAATCCTGCAATTTCTCTGAAAAGAATCCTGGAATTTCATATTTATTATGGCTACTTCTGATTGGCTAATTTATATGTTAATATACTTCTTATATTCTATGAGTAACATTATTTCCTCCTTTTTAATATTGAACTCTATCAAGATCTCCTAATTCTAATTCTCTGTCTTTGAGTATTTTTTGGACTTTTTTTTTGAAAATTACTTGAGTTATTTTGTTCTGTAATTTTTCAAATTGGGCATTGGTTATTTTTCCCATTTGGTTGACAGTAATGGTGTCTATTACTAGATTAAGTAAAATTTTTGGCCAGTCTTGAAATCCAATTTGTAATCAATAGATGGCTCATGCTTGTGTGATTATATTGTTCTTTCTCACAAATTGTTCAAGTTGTTGTAATATTTCTGTGTCAAATAATTACTTTGTTTTATCTATATATAAGTTCTGAATATTTATGTATTGTCTCAAGTGAAAGTAACAAAAGTTTTTTGGAAATTGTTGTGTTCACTAATTCCATGTTTTTATTATCAACTCTAAATATTGAATGACTTTTTGCTGTGCTTCTATTGTTACTTTCACCTTTGTAATTATTTTTTCAATAGTGTTTTCTGTTTTTCTTTGTATTTTATCTTGTGGTTTCTTTTTTGTGTTTTTGTATCTGATGGTTTGTTGATTAATTGTAATTTCTATCTTCTGTTGTTGGATCAGTTGAAAGAATTGTTGTGTTAGTATATGGATATTGTTGATAATTTCCATTTTTCTGTTGTCTTTTGTTATATCTATTATGTCTTTATATTCTTTTAGTTATTCAATTTGACGTATTGGTGTCAATGATAATGATTGGTTTTAGATCTTATGAAATCTCATCTGGTTGAACTAGTATTCTCTGTACTCCTAATTGTGAAATATTGGTGGATAGTGATACTATATGGTAATATGATTTTAGTCAATTACTATGTGCTGCTTTGGTTAAAATTTTGTTGTTCAATCTTAATTTATAAACTCCATTTTCTAGAATTTTTTCTATGTAAAATGGTTTGTCTCATTTGGGGTTAAATTTTCCACTCTATTGTTTCTCCACTTTGGTACAATATAAAAGTACTTTGTCTCTAATTTTGAATTCAACTGGTTTATCTGGTAGTTGGTTATCATGTCTTTCTTTTTGTTTTTCTTGTGATTTTTAAATGTTATCAGCTGCTTTTTGCCTTTTGTTTTCTAGTGTCTCTATTAAGTTATATGTTCTTCTCAACAATGTTCTTTGAAAGTTCTCTTCTGTTATTGGTTCTGTTGAATATGTTTTGATTTTTATATTAACTGGTAATGTTGCTGTTTTACCATATACTAATTTAAATGGTGTTGCTTGTGTAGTGTTTTGCTTTATTGTTCAGTAAGCAAATAATACTAATAGTATGAACAAATCTCATTTGTTCTGGTTTTCTTAACTGATTTTGGCAATTGCTTTACAACAATATTTTACCAAATCTTTTTACTAACCCATTTGTTTGTGGATGGTATGATGATAATAATGATCTTTTTATTCCAAATCTTTGACTTAATTCTGTCAATGTTCTATTCACAAAGTGAGTTCCTTGATTTGATAATAGTTTTTTGGACATCCATGTTAACAGATCAAATCTTAATGAATGAATTCAGTGTTACTAGAGGTTTTTGGTCTCTTTTCTTGAATGTTGTAACTGTCTGTTGATTACAAATTCACATTTTTTAGAAGTAGTTGAATCTCCAATAACTGAATTTATCTTCAAATTATCTCCTATAATTTGAACTGCTGGGCTTATAAGTGGAATGGCCAATTCCTTGCCAGTTACTTTATGTAGTTGTGTTGTAGTAAATGTCAACTTTTTCCCAGAAATTGCTCGTCTGGAAGCTCACTAAAAATGTGTAGTTACTTTGCTGTGAAAGTCAACTCTTCTACAGGAATTTTGTCTGTAGGCTACCCTAATGATTGTAATAAAAAAAGAAAAGAAAAATAAAAAAAATGTAAAAAAAATAGGATTTTATCAAGAAAAACGTTTTCTATTCAGGCCTGGAGTCACTAACAGTTTATTGAAATTGGTAGCTAATCAATTTCAAAACATTAGTTGGGTTTTGAAAATTTTCCAAGTGCAATAATTAAAGAATTTGGTTTTTCGAATTATTTGATATTTATTTCTTTTTTTTGTGTATAGGAATGGTTCTAAGTGATAAATCTAAAGTAAGATACATTTTCTTGAAAAAAAAAGCTCTTCTTTTATACAATTTGTTGTAGTACTAGTCTATGGACTTGCACTTTTTCTTTTTGCTCAAATTTTGGCGAACTAAAGATATATTTTAATGAACTACAAGTTATTTTGCTGAACTATTGATTAATTTGGGTGAACTATTCATAATTTCGACGAATTTCTATAAATTTCGGCGAATTTCTGTAAATTTCGGTGAATTTTAGAATGTTACAAAGTTCAGAGTATTGTGTAATTTGATCATTCTACTTTCTGTCATACTAATTGTATTATTTAATTGAATCGTGATATGTGATAATTGATTAAATAATAAATGATAATTTGAAATGATATTACTATACTAATTAATTATAAGAATTATAAGGGTAATTTCATGCTAATTAATAGCTAAAATTCTACTGGTAACATTGGCAACAGATTCTGCATCTGCTCTTTGAATGGCTTTTGCTTCTGGCCATTTTATAAGATAGTCTATAATTACTGCGATATATCTGTTGCCTTTGTTGGTTATAATTAATGATCTGACTAAGTCAATTCTAATATAATCGAATGATTGTCTCATTTTGATTGGTCTTAATGGCTCACTGAGTTTTGTTCCTCCTTTTCTCTAACAAGCATTACAATTTTGAATATATTGAATAATGTTTGGCCAATAGTATCTTTTTCTGGTTTTTTCTATGGTTACTTCTTTATGAAAATGTCCTGCTGTTGAATCTGAGTGCATGTTGAATAATATTGTTTCTTTTTCTGGTTCTGTAATTACTCTGGTTAGTTGATCTGGATTTCTTCTGTTCTTCTAATAAAGTATATTTTGATAATTGATAAAATATTTTAATTGTTGTTTTATGTTGTTTTGTTTTTTTTGAGATAATTTCTTCTTGAATCATTAAGTATTTATATAGTGCTGGAGTTGTTAATATTTTTGTGTGTTCATTTTTTTGTTATATTTTTATTTTCAATTGTTTGTAAATTTTGTTATATTTTTAGTTTAAAATGTTCTTAAATTTGTTTCATTTTCAACAAACTATTAGCATTTCCATTATTTTTTTCTTTTTTGTAATGTACTGTATAATTAAATGGTGAAAATTTTATTTTCTATCTGGCATGACAATTGTCTTCAAATTCTTGCTTCTGAATTGAAGTCAGTCTTTTATGATCAGTATATACATTAAACTTTTAGCTCAAGTATTTTTTCTATTTCCTGACTGCCCAATAAATTGCTAAATGTTTTAATGCTGGTGTCCCATAGTTCTTTTCAGCTGAACTCAAACTTTGGCTGGCATATGTTACTGGATGTTCTTTTCCATCCAGTTTTTTCTGTGATAGTACTGTTCTTAATGCTTGGCCTAATGCATCAGTAGTGATAATAAATGGTTTGCTGTAATCTGGATATATCAACACTGGAGCTTGAATAAGTTTTCTTCTCAGTATATTAAAAGCTTTTTGTTGAATTTCTATCTATTTGTATTTGGTGTTTTTTGTTTAAAGTTGGTGTAGTGATTGAACTATCTTAAAAAAGTCTTTGATAAAGTGGCAGTAATATCCAGCAAATCTCAAGAATGTTTTTAGTTCTGTCAAGTTGGTTGGTACTGAAAAGTTCTTGACTACCTCAATCTTGTCTGAATCTGTTTTGATATCATTTCTGCTTACAACATGTCCCAAAAACTTGATTTCAGTTTTTCTAAAGAAATACTTGGTTGTATTTAATTTTAATTCAGCTCTTCTTAGTCTTTCAAATACTTGTTTAAGATGATGCAAATAATCATTGAATGTTTTGGAGAATATGTTGGTGTCATCTAGATATACAACTATTGATTTTTATAGTAGTTTAGTATAGACAATTTTTATAAGTCATTGAAATATTGCTGGCACATTCATCAAGCCAAATGGCATTACTTCAAACTCAGAATTTTCTTTTTAGGTTGTAAAAGTTATTTTCTTCTTGTCTTTTGGTTTCATGGCCACTTGCCAGTAACCACTATCTAAGTTTAATGTTAAGAACCATTTTTTTCTTTCAAAAGCATCAAAAAGTTCTTAGATTTTTGGAGTTGGGTAGCTATCTTCCTTGGTTATTTTATTAAGTTTCTGGTAATCCACACAAAAGTGAATCTTTCCATTCTTTTTATGAATTAGTATTACTGGTGATGACCATAGACTTATTGATGGCTAAATTAGCCTATTGTCAAGCATCCAATTGATTTCTTAATGAATAATCTCATGACTGGCTAATGGTACTCTGTATGCTCTTTGTTTGATTGACATTGCATCTTCAGTCTTGATCTAATGCTGAATTATGTCAATTCTACCAAATTTATTTTTACTGGCAAAGATGTCATTGAAATTGTTGAGTAACATCCTAAGCTGCATATGTTGTAATGAATCTAGATTTCACAAGTTTATTTATTTCAATTGTTCTGGTTAAAGCAGATAATATTTTTCTTATCTGTATATTGTTTGAGATGTAATATCTACATATCTGCACAGTTGTAGAAAGTCTGAACTGGTGTTTGGCCATTGGTCTTCAATTTTAGTAATTAAATATCCAATAGTAGTTCTTTCTGATATCTTAATGATGTTTTTCATGTTGTTGTAAATAGGAATTTTGATATGACTGTGGTTCTTGGCTGGTATGTATAGATTAACTAACCCAATTTTTTCTGATTCATAAAGTGTTGCTTCTGCCTCAAAAATCTGAATCTGATCCTTTACTTTTTTCTTTATAGTTACCATGTACTAGTTATATAGTGAAATAAAAATTAATTAATGGGTGGAGGTAATTTCTCTCTTGTCAACAATTTTTTTCTTTGTTATATTAATTAATATATTTATTCTACTTGTAGATCTGAAACCCTGTATCCCTCTAGCTGTAATTTCTAATTCTTCTTTGTTTCTCACTAACATTAATTGAGCTATCTGAACCAGAGACAGGAATATTGTCTGTGCTATTTTTTTATTTGGCTCTATGATATAGGTCTTTTCTAAATCATTTTGTAACATAGCAATAATATTTTTTATATATTCTGCATCAATTATTCTTCCTCTAATGTTAATTTCTTTTTTTGCTAAGCTATTTCTAGATGCTAATTGAACTATTGTTGTTGCTGGGATTTTTAGTGCTACTTTGAGATCAATGCAGATGTGTGAATATGGTTCTAATTTGATGACATCTTTTCTTGGATATCTCAAATCAAACTCTGCATCTGTATCATGTGCACATTTAGACATAATGTCTTTGTTATTATTACTAAACCATTTCAGAGTCTGCTTCTTGGTGAGATCAGAGAGTGCGATATATTGTTTGGGGTTTAAATTTAAGTCTGAATTGTTGTTGTCATTGTTGTTGCTAATTTACATAGAGCTAGATTTGTTGTTTTCATTGTCATTATTGTCAGAATTTGAATCGGAGTTAAAAGTTGATTCTGATTCTAATGCACAGCTGCTGATTGGTTTTTTTTCTTCCAGGATTGTGTAGATTATGCATGATGGTGGATTGTAAATAAGGTCACACTCATTACAATATTGGAAGTCACAGAGAATCAAACAATGGTCACATAATTGTGTGTTTAGTTCTTTTAACTGTTGCTTTTGTTTTTCTTGAGTGAGTGCTAATTCTTGGTAGTGCTCATAGAATTGTTCTGGGTTTATCAGCTCTATAATAATATCTGGGTTTGGGCCTTAGTCAAGTTTTATGAGTTCTGGTGAGTTATTTTTGATCATTCTTATTTTTTTTGCTTTTTTCCAAGCAGTTTTTATGGAAGTCTCTTTTCTTACCTAATCATTGATTAGAATTGTGTATTGGCATAATTTGTTACAGATTCCTCCTCGTTTAGGAATGTTGTTTCACATTCTTTTATTTAATAAAGTTTTTTCACAAGTGAGACAAGATTCATTGTCCCATTTTTCTTGTTATTTTGGTCATCCAAAGCATTTTATTACACATAGGCAGCAGTAAAATTTGGTTGCTATAGAGTATTTTTTATTGTCATCACAGCACACACCCATTAATGACAATTTCTTACCACAATTGATGCATACGAGTTTTGGTCAGCAATAATTAAATGATTGTGGTAAAGTATAGGTGTATGGACTATAAGTGGCAGTAATGGCTGGCACTGATTCTTCTTTTTTCTTTTTTTTTTTTTTTTTGTCTTTTTAAGTCCAAATTGATGGCTGCTTACTTTGTTTGTTATTATCCTAATAACTTTGGTTGGTTTCCCAAGTAGGTTCTTCTTTTCTTTCTTCCTTTCCTTTGTCATTTCATGATGGTATCAGCAGTAATTTGTTGTGGTTAGCATCAGCACAGGAAACTTGGTATGCTTTCCAAATAGGTTTTTCTTTTTTGTCATTGAACTCAATAAATGGTGCTGGCATGTTGTTACTGGATTTGAAATGATCACACATTGCTGGTACTTGTGTGTATTGTCTGTTCTGACTAAATTGCAATTCTTGGGTGGTCCAGTCAAGCATTGCATTTGTTTTGGACAGCCAATTATTACCAATGAATGCTTAGTATTATGTGGTTTTCATAACTAATACCTTGATTGGTATGATAATGCTATTAACTTCTATAGGGAAGTTATCAATCTTACCAATTGGAGTTTTGGTCACTCTATTGGCTGTTATAATTCTGGCACTAACAGCACAATTAACTAGGTGACTTAATTGGTCCATGAATTGTCATGTGATAATACTGTCTGCTAAACTACTATCTAGGATCAGTTTTATGGCCTGACCATCAACTTTAGCATTAGTGTACATAACAGTAATAGGTTTTTTTTCAAGTACAGCTCCACTGAACAATAGTGTTTGTAATGGTTTCTTGAATTCAAATGGGAAAATTGCTGCTAGTAATTTATTATTGGTTACAATGGCTGGAGGTATGTTGCTAGTAAGTGATTTGTTTTGGTTGAATTCTTAGTTGTTGGATAAGGCATCTTCTGGAGTAATCAGAAGACTTAAATAGTGTTGGGTATTTGGGTTTTGGGCATATCTAATTTCCAAATTCTGAGAGTGTGATTCTAATTGTTGGGTGGAAAAGCTGGGAATTGGTTAATAAACAACTATTGCCAATCTTTAGTTTTGTTGTGTTATTCTCAGCCTTTGTGTTCTGGTTTAAGATAAGTTTTGTGGTGGTGTTTAAATTTGTTGAGGCTGGTATATTACTTGTGGCTGTGGCTGGTAAATAACAGATGTTGTCAGCTAATAAATTGGAGCTTGATATACTAATGGTTAATAAATTGGCTGTTGTGTTATTTGGGTGTAATGAGGTAAGTATTGATCCTAATTTGAGTATTGATTTGGAGTTTGTAATCAGTAATCGGGGTTTCAATATTGATTTCCCAATTGTTGATTATTAATTCTAATGTGGCAGTTAATCCTGATGTGTTTTTGTTTACTATAATTGTGGCAAATATGTGTTTCTTACTGCCACAATAATCGTGTTGTCACAAGACATGACTAATATTGTTGCTGATTAATGTTTTTAAGATTGTCGCAATGTTTTGATAGTTAATATATGGTCTGATTATTATTAGCTAAGTATTTTTTTAGTTTTTGATTAATTGAATCACTGAATTGTTTCAATTTAGAATCCAATTTAGATAATCTATTTATTACTAGATTGACAGCTTGGGCATAATTTGCTTTAAGTTTGGTGAATTTAAAATCTCTTGCATTGGTAACTGTATCTTGAAGAGTTTGTGAGTGTATTAGACATATGTACTAGAGGATGCTACTGCATAATCTATAGATAAACTGGTTCAGAATCTGTGGTGCTGTAAAATAATTTGTGTCAATCACTTGTATTTGGCACAAGTTTCTATAAAAGTGTCCTAAATAAGTAGTGACTGCTTTAGTTTTTCCTTGCTTGATGGTGGTAAAGGTATTGGCTAAGTGATTAATACTGTTATTGTTGCTAAAATATCTTAAGAACTCAAGCTTGAATGTGTTGAAATCCTGAGGTTTGTTGACCAAGCTCTGATATTACAAATCAGCAGTATCTTAGAGGAAGTATGAAATGGCTTGCATGGCTCTTGCATTATTTCATCTGTTGGCTGTGATAGCTTTTTTCACATTGTTCAATCACATTTGGGTGTTGTTCTCTTTGCTGGTGAATTTTTCAATTTTGGCAATGGGTACATATGCCATTAGTACTAATGGTAGTTGTTGTTGCAGTTGTGGTTATTGTTATAGTTATTGCTGAGGTGGTGGTTGTGGCTGTTGCTGTTCATTGATTAGTGAGGCTGGTAGTGGATTAATCACAATTACTGGAGATAAGTTTTTCTGAGTAATAGTGTTGGAGTTTGAATTGTTCTGATTTTTTAGAGTTTGATTAACTGGAGTTTTGGTTTCTGAATTTTCTAGAATTGGGTTTTGCTTGCTAATTTCTTAATCGCTATTTTCTTCTTTCTTGGAGTTGGTTATTTTCCAAGGACTAATGGCTCTGAAATCTGGTTGTGGTAGTGGTAATTGAATTTTTGATGGTGTTAGAAATCATGATTTAAATTTCTTAAAATCATCGCCATATGTTCTTAATAACTCTGCTTTTTTTTGTTTACTTTAAAACAGAATTCTGTTTAGTGGTGTTGTCACATTTGCTGTAGTCACACTTATTATATTGATAGTACTTTTGGGTATATAGTAATATAATGAATTAGCAGGTAAATCAAATTTTTGTTTCTTCCAAGTGAGTAGTTGGATTTGTTTTGGTGTTTTTGCTGATGTTTGTAATCTTCTTTTTCCCTTGTTAGCAAAAGTGATAGGAAATCTCTGTTTATTTCTGTAATTAGGGGTGCAAATAAGTAGTTTTGTAGAAAAGTGGTGCTTTGGAGTAGTTTATTGAAGAAATTGTTAAAAGCAGATTCTGGATCTCTTTGGCCTCCCAAATAATATATTATTTTCTTGTTGATGTAATAGTTAAAAACTGATTCTGTTGGCCAACTATTATTTGTTAATTCAAGATAAGTGTGATAGTGTTGGAATAAGAATTTTGTGAATCTCAAATGGTTTGTCCCTGTTTCTTCAGATTCTGTTACTGTTTCAGATAGTTGTTTGTTGGTGCTGGTTCTCTGTTAGATTATACCTTACAGAAAGCACTAAATGTTCCAGGTGTTTATTTGGGGTTTCAAAGCAAATAACAAACCCATAACTTGATGCTCAATTAATATACTAATGTTGGTTTTTAAAGATTTTGATAAAGTTCTTTGTATAATAAACAGAGGTTCTAATGAAGTTTTTTTTTAATGATGTTTCAAATGTCAACCTGCAGGTTAAAGTAGTTGTTTGTTCATTGCTTCCCAGAATTGCAATTCCATTAATTTTTTTCTCAGTGTAGTGGCCAACAATCTCCTAATAAGCTATTCTCAAATCTGAGTGTTTACCTTTATTTCTGGGTTTTTTACCAATGCTATATTCTAATATTAGTACTTCTGTATGTGAATTTTTTTAAATTAAGTTAGCAAAACAAAGAAAGTAAAACAAAAAAATAAAGAAAATAAGAGCATAAGCCAAGGCAATTTGCACATTAGTATCCTGTCAATAGCCATAATCAAGAGCTATTGGTTCAATATGATTAAGTATCAATTACTATCAACATAAAGTATTGATAGTGGAGAATGGATTAAGATAGTAAATAATTATTTATTGATATTTGTAAAAAAAAAGATTGCTTAAATCAAATCTAAACTAAGAGGTCTGTCTTTTCTACTTCTAATATTACCACTATATATACATAATTGAGATTTTTTAATTTTTCAATTCTTTATACTAGGAATTCTGGAATTTCTGGAATCCTGCAATTTTTCTTAAAAGGAATTCTGGAATTCTGGAATCCTGTAATTCTTTGTATAAAAATTCTGAAATTCTTGGAATCCTACAATTCTTCTGAGAAAAATTCTGGAATTCTACATTTACTATGGCTACTTCTGATTGGCTAATTTATATGCTAATATACTTCCTATATTCTATAAGTAACAATAGTAAACAGTTTATTGATTACAGTTATAGACCTGTTAGCCAAAATGGACAATGCTGGTTTGACTTTTTTTACTCATACTTCTTAATGATAAATCTGGTATAGAGATTTGTTATGTGTAATGTTCAGAGTATTAATATTCTTACAAAACAGGAAGACAATATTTGTTGACACAAAAAGTTAGGTAATTTGGTATTTATTATTACAAAGACAAAATTGAGATCAAACATTAGGTCTTAAATTATACATAAGTTTAATAGAGTTTGAATTTTTATGTCTGGATTAGATGTAAATTTTCTTGGTGTTAAGATTGTCATAATTATGGACAATTTTTTGGCTCAACATGTTTTAAAGATAGAAGAGATTTTTGGTAGAATTATTTCAGTCAAGCTTCTGTTTAAGAGCAAATTGTCAATTACAGTTTTGGATTTATATGTTGGTGCTTCTGCTGAAGCAAGATTTGGTCAAGCAACTGTTATCAACTTATTTATTCCCAAAACAGTCAATTCCAGCACTTTTGAAGTATTGTGTGAGAATTTCAATAAAGACAGTACAAAGAGAAGTGCTAGTTTCAAGTTTTGTGTAGATTTGGAGTTGGTTAACTTGTTCCATGGACATTTTTTAGTTACGACACCTATTTAGAGCAATTCTAAAAGCAGTAAGAAAGTCATTGATTTTATTTTCATAAGCCAAAATCTGGCATCTGCTGTTGTTAATCACAGTATCTATCCCACTTTTGAGTTTTTTGACACTAATTACAAAGTGGTTTCAATTGCTGCTGGTCTGGGTGGTCTTCTAGATATTCACCTCAACAGTATATGCAAACAAGCTAATAGAGATAGATGGAAGTTCTTGATCAAAAGTGCTGATAACAATAAATGATTACGTTTTAAAGAGTGCTTTTTGAGGCTGTTTGTAGGCAAAAAGTGGATTTTAATGGTGTCAAGAGTAGTGGTAACTTGGATTCAATGTGAAAAATTCTCAGAGAAGTGATAGTCAGTTCTGTTGATAATGTGTTTTCTAAACTGTGGTTTTCTGAATTCAATGATTCAAAAAATGTGCAGTCTTTGAAGTTTTTCAAACTGGAATTGATAGTGGCCAAACTAATAAAGAGTGTTAGTTTGAATCAAGATTTGGAAACTGGTTATTTAATCAATGTCTGGGCTGTCATTAATGAGAGAAAGGCTGTTAAAGTTTGTTCTATGTTATGTGCTGGTGTTAGTTTAAGGAAGATTTTGTGTTATTTATCAAGTGTTAAGAAGTGATACTGCAAATCCAAATATTTTGAGTCCAGATCTGCCTGAAATGATTTTATCCAAAGATCTATTGAAAAATACATGGAGAATTTTTGTTCTGATAAGGGTAAAATAATTAAAAGTATCTTGGACTGACCATTTTGGAAGATAGTGCTTGATCATTTAGTGGTTGAGAATGAGTTGGTTCTGAAGCCACAGCTGGTTAAGTTCTTAATTAATATTATTATGAAAGGTTGGACAAGAAAGCAAGTGGTGTCAAATACTTTGTTTAGTTATTGGCATGATCAATATGCTCTTTTAAATCATTTTGATAACAAGATTTTTTCTGGCATTATGTATAAAATTAAGTTTAACAAATTTTTGCAGGTTGTTAAAACCTTGTCTAATGGGAAAACTGCTGGTTTATTTGGTATTCTAAATAAGCTCTGGAAAAATGGAGATGAGCAGATTTTGGGTGGTTTGTTAGACATTTTAAATGGGTGTTTATCACTAAATGCTGTTTCTGAACAATAGAAAAGAACTTGAGTTTCCATAATACCAAAGCCTTATAATTAGGAAGAAATCCTAACAAACACTAGACCAATAGCTTTAATTGAAATGGCACATAAAATACTGTTTAAGATTCTCTCAGATAGGATCTTTTTGGCTTGTAGTGAATTTGATGTTTTGTGTAATGACAACTTTTCAGTATTAAAAAACATATTTACTCAATCTCTTATTTTTGCTGTTAGTTCTGTCATTGAAGATGTATTAGAAAAAGACTATAAGCTGTGGCTTGTGCTACAAAATATGTACAAGACATATGATTTTGTTGGTTGGCCCCATTTAAAAAACAGTCTAATTAGGATTAAAATATGTCTTTGCTTTATTAAGTTTTTTGAGACTATATACAATAAGTGGTTTAATCATGTAATGACAGACTTTGGGCTCATTGATAAATATACTGTTTATGATGGTCTAGATTAGGGTGAAGTATTCTTATCTTTGTTGTGGAGAATTTTTTATGATCTGCTGCTTTGTGAAGCTAAGAAACATGAAAATTTATATAGATATAGGTTAGATTCTAAGTTCTTTACATATACTGGCAAGCAAAATTATAGAAGTGGTTTGACTTTATATCTTGCAGCAGAAGTCTTTATGGATGATACTATTTGGGTTGGAAATAGTATGTCTATCACTTAGTGTATTTTCAACTTGGCTAGTGAGTTTTTTCATATCAATGATATTTTGATCAATACAGATAAGATGGTAGCCATATCTATCAACCCAAAAGTAGAAATTTCTTGGCTGCTAATAAGTGGATCTTACATCTCAATTGTAAAAAAGAGTGAATCTCACAGATACTTGGATATCTTTTTGTTCATTAATGGTTTTTCAAAATCCAGTCTTGCTAAAGCTTAGTCTAATGTTAAGTTTTTTGTGAATTTGGTTTTGAAAAAAGCTGTGTCTGACAAGCAATTTTTGTATTTGGTGTCCACTGTTTTGCAACTAATAGTTAGTTACAGATTACAATTTAGTCATGTTTCTGCAGATGTTTGTAAAAAATAGAACAGGTTGCTAAAAAAAGAACTTAAGCTAAAGGCCAATTTGCCTATTGACTTTTTTATTAAAGTTATTTTTTATTCTGAATTGTATGATTTAAAATCTTTTAGACAAGTGCTGGCTGAAAACTCTGTAGTAAATTTGGTGAATTTTGCCAATTCAAAAAGCATTCTTAGCAGATTATTCAAACATAGAGCCATGAGTTTGCAGGCTGTCAGTTAAATGTCCTGGCAATCTTTTAGTTTTCCAACTATGTTGTTAATCAATCTTGTGAACTGCTTTCTAGCTGGTGTAACCAACACTTTGGCATCATGTTGTTACCAGTAGAATTTTAGCTATTAATTAGCATGAAGTTATTTTCATAATTTCTATTATTAATTAGCATATATTATTATTATTTTGATTATTACTTATTAGTTAATCAAATTATCAAATATTATTACTCAAGCAATAATCCGATTTGTACTATAGAAGTTAAGATGATTAAATTACACAATACTCTGAACCATTTAACATAGTCAAAATTTGCCGAAATTAATGAAAATTGGCCAAAATAATCAATATTTCAGTGAAATAACTTGTAATTTACCAAAATGTATCATTAGTTTACCCAAATTGTAGCAAAAAAAAAAATGCAAATTCAAAGATTAGTACTACAACAAGTTGTATAAAAAAAGAGCTTTTTTCTCCAAGAAAATGTATTTTCTCATAATATCTTCTCATAGTATCTTACCATAGTATCTTACTTTAGATATCTTAATTAGAACAAATTACCTTTTATATATCTCAAATAAAAATTAACTATTCGAAAAACAAATTCTTTAAATTATTACACTTGAAATTCTCTCAACACAACTAACATTTTGAAATTGATTAGCTACCAATTTCAGTAATCTGTTAGTGATTCCAGGCCTGGACAAAAAACACTTCTTTTGATAAAATTACATTTCTTTTACATTCCTTTTATTTTCTTATTATAATTATTAGGATAGCCTACAGATGAGATTCCTGTAGAAAAGTTGACTTTCACAGCAAAGTAACTACACATTTTTAGTGAGCTTCCAGACAAGCAATTTTTGGGAAAAAGTTAACATTTACTACAACATAACTACACAAAATAACTGGCACAGAATTGGCCATTCTACTTATAAACCCAGCAGTTCAAATTATAGGAGATAATTTGAAGATAAATTCAGTTACTGGAGGTCCAACTACTTCCTGAAAATATAAATTCATAACAAATCAACATTAACAATATCCAAAAAAAGAGACCAAAAATTTCTGGTAATATTTGGTGCTCTTTCATGGAAATAATACAGCAATAACAACTTCAAAATAGTGACCACACCAGACACAACAACTCTAGAGTATTATCAGTCAATTTACACCCATTGCAAACTGAGATTCAACATTCCAGATGGAATTGAAATTGTTAAAAAGACACTTTACCAGTATATTAAAAACTGCATTAACAAT
Source organism: Geosiphon pyriformis (assembly GCA_016748015.1). NCBI lineage: Eukaryota > Fungi > Glomeromycota > Glomeromycetes > Archaeosporales > Geosiphonaceae > Geosiphon > Geosiphon pyriformis. Next base: position 373,523 of record JAAOMT010000678.1, on the reverse strand, counting down.
TATCTTTTTGGAAATTACAATATTTTAGAAGTTAGAAGCAACTTCTACAATAATTTAATACACTATTCACAATTGGGAACTAAAAACCTTAACAGTAAAATACTTGCCACTTACTTTCAAAAACTTAATTTTAATATTATCAAGTATTGCAAAGAAACATATCCAGTACAGTTTAAATACTCTATTGACTTTGAATCAGAGACAGAAACAAGCAACAAAGACAAACAAAAACTGAAACAACACTCAAGTACTACCCCAAATACTCCAAAAACACCAAAAACAACTACCAAAAACTTACAAATATCTGAACAAGGAACCAGTATCAAATTACTACTTTCTATTACACTATTTTCAATTTCACTTGCTTAATCACAAATACCAAATTCATCACTTAACCACTTCTCCAGACCAGAAAATTTTCAGTCACCTAAAAATCCTACTCAATAGCAAAAACCAATATCAACCAGCACCAATCTTTTTGATTACTTACAGGAAAACAAAAGTAATTATTCAGAAAACTTAGAAAGTAAAGAAACTGAATTAAAACTAGAAGAAATTACAAAAAACAAAAAAAAAATGATAACTGCTTATATTGCAAAAATTCCAGAATTTACTGGTAAAGATAATGATACCAGCTCTCAAAAATGACTTGACAAAGTTCAAAAAACAGGAGATACAAATGGTTGAAATACAGCAAAAATGCTCAAAGCAATCTCATACTTTTTTTAAAGAACTACAAGAGAATAATTTAAAAACTTAAAAGAACTATTTGAAAACTAGCAAGCATTCAAAGATGTTTTCTTACAACAATTCACCAATAACAACACATCTATTACTCTCCACAATCACTTTTGCAATATCAAACAAGAAATATCTGAAACTGTCATAACCTATCTTGGAAGATTCAACAAACTTTTTTGATGAATTTAACAATTGGAAACCAATGAATACTATTCCAATACCCAGATTATGGATCAGTTTATAACAGAATTGAAAGACAAGTTAATCAAAAAAGTTCACCCACATGCTCCAGAAGACTTAGCAACAGCCATTAGACATGCAAAAAACTATAAAATGACAATAGAAGAAGCAGATTATACCAAACTTGTGAATCTTGCTATTGAAAAAACCAGTTCAACAGCTGAAGAAAAAATTAACTAACTTACAAAGAAGTTTGAAAACTATTTCACTAACCAGCAACAATAGCAACAATCACAAAGATATTAGCCACCACAACAACAAAACCAAACCAACTACTTATTATTATCAAACAGTCAAAACCAAAGTTGTCATTATTGTGGGATTCCAGAACATTGGAAATGAGATTACAGAAAGCTACAAAGAGACCAACAAAACAGAATTAATCAACATTACTTTTCAACACAGCAATCTCATTATCAGCCATTATCACCAGCCTACTATTTTTTAAGACTCCAACAGCAAACCAATTACTATTAATTTGCTTTACAGCAACAATATCAACAACTCTCACCAATCCAACAGTATTAACAGCCACATACACAACAATATTAAGTACCTGCCTGAAGATTGGTTCAACAAAACCAATTCACATCTTAAAATTAGTTTCATAATAATAACAGCAGAATCAATCTAAACAACCAGTTGGTTTCCTAAAATTCTGGTCAGCAAAGACCCAACCACTATTACACTCAACCCAGTTATCTTACAATGCCTGAAGAATCGAATTTTTAACAAACTGCATTTTTTGAAGGTGAAGTTGCAGCACCAAGATCAAACCCTTCCAATAATACTATTCCACCAGTCCAAATTGCTCAAAATACCAATCTTTCAGATATATTCCCATTCGAATTTGAAGCAAATAAATCACCATTCTTGCTTAGCAATACAGCAGTCAATAAACAAAAAGCAATTACTACTATGTATACAGAAACTGAAATAAAAAAAAAACCAATTCAGTTAATCTTAGACAGTAGATTAACTAGAAATATTATCATCTACCAGTTAATGCAACAGCTTCAAAGAACTGTTAACAGACCAGTCCAAACTGTAATTGTTATAGCAGATAATATAAAAAAGACACCAGTAAGAGAAATTGACAATTTCTTATTTACCATTGATAAAATTACCATTCTAGTCAAAATTCTAGTCATGAATACACTCCAATACCAAGCTTGTGTCAGAAATGATTGGCTTTTCAAGACCAATGCAAATTTAGATTGGAAAACCCAGGAATTGAAGATTTCATACTAAGGACAATACACTAAAGTACTTGCCACCTGTGGTACTTTTAATAAAAAATCTGAAGAAGTCCCAGTATTCGAATTTGAAGAGGAAAAAGAACTACCAATCACTAAAACCTTTATAGCTCTTAGATCACCATCCAATTGGGCTGAAGAAACAGAACAAGAAATCTTTGAGGAGACCAAAAGATGGAATGTAGTTAGATATTCTACACCAGAACCATGGAAACAACCACTCTACATCCCACTTAAATACAAAGATTACAACAAAAAACTTTTATTAATGGGAGCATATATTTCTCCAGAAGAAGAATATAAAACTTTGCACCTATTACTACTGTAAAGCATGTCATAGGGAACAGTTTAAATATTCCAAAAAAAGTGGAAAATAGGACAACACTTCTTGTTTTACATGTGAAAATATGTTACCAGAAGAATGCAACTGGATTGATATTGCAATAAGAGGAGGAGTATGTGATCAAACCTGCCAATATGCCTTATTAATTTCGAAAAAAATTAAAAGAGGAACATCTTTTGATGCAGCATACAACAGTGCTTTTAACAAACTCTATCACTATTTTTATAATGCTAAAATAATCTTTGATTTAGCAATGGCTTTAATTAATAGAGCCACACAGAAAGATATCCAACAAATGAAAGAAGCTGAGTACATTGAATACACAATGGAATTAGCTGGATTCAACTATAAAGATGAAATAGAGACATATCACCAAATTGCAAGCCACACATACCCAACCCAAAAAGCTCAAATTCAATAATTAGAGCAAATAAACATTCAATTGTGTGAAGAATACATCATGCCTTGTAATGACAAATGGTGTTCAGAATGCTATGCTCTTAGCATTCTTCTGCCCAGTAAAAATAACCAGAAAGAAATTAAATTTGGGAAATCTGAAACAAAAGAAGAAATCACAACAACACCAATCTATCTTACTAAAAACCAGCCTGCTATACAACTTAAATACTTTGACAACAATAGACAAAGAATGAAACCAGAAAAAGCCCATAAAATTGATGCAAAATATGACCTTAGATATCTTGGCAAAAACACTTTGGTTCTTTAACCAAAATCCTTAACCAAAATTCTTAACCAAAATCAACCTTAAAATTGCTTTTGAAATACCACCAGGAGCAATGGTACAAATTGTTTCTTGATTATCATTGACAAACAAAGAAATCAATATTAGAGGAGGAGTTATAGATACAGGATATACTGAAGACATTACCATCATGTTACAGAATGAAACAAACAAACCATTTAGGATTGAACATGCTGAAAAGATTGCCCAAGCAATTTACCTATTTTTAATTAAAATTTCGGATTTACAATCAGTTAACAACAGAAAACAATTGGGAAAAAGTGATAGAGAAACTCAAGATTTTGGTTTAATTGAACGATTTACAGTTCTAGTAAACATAGCTCTCAATACACAAAATGAATTTCACCAGATTTTTCAACTTCTCCAACCAATTACTATTTTACTTTTTGGAAAACATCACAAAATTTACACTTGCTCAAAACTCACTACTACTCAACAAATCTTTGAATTCAATAAACAAATTTGTTTAAAGCATTAAATCTCAATCCCAAATGTTTATATTTCTAAAAGAATGAAAAAATTTTGAGTTATATTTTACAATCCCAACAACTACCTTATTGTTCTATTAAATAAATTAAAAATTGAAATTATATATAGTAATATCTTTCAGGATAAAAACCCTCAAATTGTTTCTAATTTCATCGAAATTGTAAAACATATTCTACTTTCCAATTCAAACATCATTGCTACTACTGAAAACTACCATCTTTTGGAAGAAAAACTTTCTCAAATCAACATGAGTCCCTTAAAACCTCAACAACAAAAACAATTGAAACAGTTAATAGCTGAATTTGCTGACATATTTGCAAAAAACAACAATGATCTTAGAAAAACTGATATTGTTCAACATTAAATCCACACAAGAGATGCTCTACCAAAACATCAACAAGCTTATTGAGTGCCACCTGTCAGCCACCAATTCATCAGAAAAAAAGTTCAGAAAATGCTCAATAATGAATTGATTCAACTATTAAGAAGTCCTTGGGTCTCACTAGTAGTTCTTATTAAAAAAAAATGGAAATATTAGATTTTGTGTTAACTATTACTAACTAAACAATGTGACAATTGGAAATGCCTACCTTTTTCTAAGAATTAATAACATGCTAGATGCTCTAAGAAAAGCCAAGTTCTTCTTAACTTTAAACTTGGAAAGTAAATACTGACAAGTCGAAATGAACCCAAAAAATCAACCCAAAACAGCATTTACCACCCAAGGAAGAAATTATGAGTTTAATGTTATGCCTTTTGGACTCTGTAATGCACCAGCAATATTCCAGTAACTTATGAATATTGTATATAAAGAATTTTTATAGCAATTAATAGTTGTCTATTTTGATAATACTGATGTATATTCACCAAGCTTTGAAGCCCATCTTATCTACTTGTGAGAAGTTTTTTAATGATTATGGAAAGCAGAATTAAAATTGAATATTGAAAAATGTCACTTTAGAAAAACAAGCTTAAATTTTCTTGAATACATTGTCAGTAAAGATGGAGTTAAACCAAATCCTGGAACAATCAGTGCTGTCAAAAACTTTCAAACTTCTAAAAATATTACAAAGTTACAAGAATTTGTAAGATTAACCTCTTACTATCAAAAATTCATAAAAAAATTCTCAAAAATTGCCAAACCACTTAATTATCTTACCAACAAAAATGTACCATACAAATAGACTGAAAAACAACAAAAAGCTTTTGAAACTCTCAAAACAAAATTGACAACAGCCCCAATTTTTGCTTATCCAGACTTCAACAAACAGTTCCAACTAGCCACTAATGTTTCACATATAGTTTTTGGTGCCATTCTATCACAATTGGATAAAAATAGCCAGGAACAAGTCATTGCCTATGCTAGTAGAACACTCAAGCTAACAGAACTCAAATATGGCTCAACTGAATTAGAAGCTGCTGTAGTTATTTGGGCTATTAAACATTTTCAACAATATTTGAAAAATAAAAAAGAATTTGACATCATAATTGACAATATTGGCTTCAAATGGTTCAATAAAAAGAAAACTGAACAAAGTATCAAACAGTCTTAATAAAATAACTTTCTAGCAGAATACAAATATATTGTATATTACAAACCAAGAAAACTACACACCAATGTTAATAGTCTTTCAAGAATGAGACAAGATTAACACCAACAACAAATTCACTATGACTTACCAATCTACTAACAAAATAACCAAACAACAATAAATCCCAAAAATTACAACAACATTAAAAACTATTTGGAGACTCTTACCATGCCAAAAAATTGGTCTCCAAGTAAAAAACATTGATTACAACACCAATTTAAACAATATTTCATATATCATAACAAAATTTATTACAAAAATCACAGAAACCTAAATCAATCACTCAGATTAATACAGGAAAATAAAAAAGAAACAATTCTATACAACATGTATACAGATTTTTTTTTAGCATACTTAGAAAGAGATAGAACAATTCAAAAAACTCTTGAACATTATTTTTGGCCTTACATGCAAAAAAACATTCAACAATATGTAGAATTTTGTGATAATTGTCAAAAAAAAGAAGAAACTTGCCCCACAAAATCTTTAAATCCAATCAAAGTTGAACAACTTTTTAACAGAGTTGGAATTAATTTAGTCGAATCATTATCTATTACAACCCAAAAAAATCATTATATTACAGTTGTAGTAGATTATCTTATTAAATGGCTTAAAGCTAGAACCATTCAAAGAGCAAATGCAAAATCAGTAGCAAATTTCATTTATGAAGACATTATTTGTAGACATAAATGCCCAATTGAACTTTTATCTGATCAAAAAACACATTTTGTGAACAACTTAATACAAGAAATTTGTGAACAATTCAATATTAAAAGATTTTTATCATTATCTTATTACTCTCAAACAAATGGACTTGTAGAACATTTCAACAGAACATTATGTGAATCTTTAGCCAAAGTCTCAACAGATTCTGAGCAAGAATGGGATATATTTATTCCATCAGTGTTACTAGCATACAGAATACTAAAACAAGATACTATGAAACACACACTATTTGATCTTATTTATGGAAGGACAGCAACATTACCAATTAATTTCACAGTAGAAACATATCCAGTGCAACCAATCAATAAAGAAAACTTTTAAAAAACACTCCAAAAAAGAGCCTATACTTTTTTTAATATATTAGAAGAAAAAAAACACATAGTAGTTTCTTATATTGAACACTCTCAAGTCCTACAAAAAGAAAGGCATGATAACAAACTATTACCAGTTACCAACAAATTTAAAGTTGGAAATAAAGTTTTCTTACACAGAACTAAGGCTGAAAAACAATAAAGTGGAAAATTTGAACATAAATGTGATGGACTATTTTATATTCACGAAATTTTAAGCAATGGATCATACAAATTAAGACTTGATCACAAAATATTAGCAAAAGTTGCACATGAAAATCAATTGAAACATTATCATTTCAAAAACATTTCTGAACCATTAATTCTACAAATTAGTACACAGTCCTCTTTAATTAATCCTAAAGATATTCTCTAAAATTTAGAACCAATAATTATAATAGAACAACAACCAAACTTGAATACTTAATTTAACATTTTTCATAATAACTCTTTTAAAGAATACAAAAACATAAAAATAGTAAATAATTACAAAGAAACATTTAAACCCAAAAACAAATAAAAACTCTATACCCAAAAAAAATAATTTTCTTTATTCTTTTCAAATTACTTATTAATTAGTTATTATGATTATTCCTCGAAATATTCAACAAAAATCCCAAAAATTAATGTTAGCCTTGAAAACACTTTCTGACTTATCTATAACAATTAATGGAAGTCAAATTAATTATATTCAAAAAGAAACCACAGCCCCAGTAGTAAATAATTCTCAGAATTATCATCTTTATAGAAGAAAAACAAGAAGTTACTCTGGAAATCAATTACCAAAACTCTTAAAGCAAGTACTAAAAGAAAATCTTTTATCTGCTCCTATTGACATTTTACCAAATATTACAATTCAACAAAAACTTCTACTATTCTTCAATGAACAGAACAATAAACATATTCTTATATATAGATATTTTTATATTAAAAAAACACTTTATGAACGAAAACTGGAACTTGAAGCAACCAACAGCACTTCTGAAGCTATACAAAAACAAATTCACAATGAATCAAGACAGCAGCTAGACCAACAAACACTCACTACAAACTTAGAGCAGCATTTAGATTCTATGATTTATTCAACACTTGTGAAAACGTCCTACAAAATCCAATACTTCATCCAATAAAAATTCAATACATTAGAAAGCTTACAGAACTAAAATTTCAACAATTTTCAAACTAAATCACTGAAAATTCGCCGAAATAATCAATAGTTCAGTGAAATAACTTGTAATTTACCAAAATGTATCATTAGTTTACCCAAATTGTAAAGAAAAAAATACAAATTCAAAGATTAGTACTACAACAAGTTGTATAAAAAAAGAGCTTTTTTCTCCAAGAAAATGTATTTTCTCATAATATCTTCTTATAGTATCTTACCATAGTATCTTACTTTAGATATCTTAATTAGAACAAATCACCTTTTATATATCTCAAATAAAAATTAATTATTCGAAAAACAAATTCTTTAAATTATTACACTTGAAATTCCCTCAACACAACTAACATTTTGAAATTGATTAGCTACCAATTTCAGTAATCTGTTAGTGATTCCAGGCCTAAACAGAAAACGTTTTCCTTAATAAAATTCTATTTCTTTTACATTTTTTTTATTTTCTTTTATTTTCTTATTATAATTATTAGGGTAGTATTACTTATAGAATATAGAAAGTATATTAATATATAAATTAGTCAATCAAAAGTAACTGTAGTAAATGTGGAATTCCAGAATTTTTCTTAGAGGAATTGCAAAATTCCAGGAATTTCAAGATTCTCATACAAGGAATTGTAGGATTCCAGAATTTTAGGATTTCCCTCAAAAGAATTGCAAGATTTCAGGAATTTCAGGATTCCTGGGGTGAAAAATTAAGGAATTGAGAAATCTCAATTATGTATATATAATGATAGCATTAGAAATAAAAAAAACAGATCTCTCAGTTTAGATTTAACTTAAGCAACCTTCCAATTCATAAATATTAATATATAATTATTTAATATTTCAATCCACTCTCCACTATTAACACTTCATGTTGATAATCTTAAATACTTAAAAACTACACTAGAACAATAGCTCTTAATTATGGCTATTGGTAGGATACTAATTATTATTGCCTTGGCTTATTTCTTATTTCTTATTTCTTTTATTTTTATTTTTTTTCTGTTGTTGTTATTTACTAATTGATTAAAAGATTAAGTGCTGAAATACAAACGTTATAGGGACTGGTAAAAAACCCATGAAACAAGGGTAGAACACTCATAGATTTGAGAATAGCTTACCAAGAGAATTACTAGTTACCATACTGAGAAAGAAATTTGATGGAATTGCAATTCTGAAAGGCTACTGAAACAACTATTGAATTTTTGTTCATTATACAAAGAACTTAACCAAAACTTTCAGACTACAGAAACCTTTGGAAACCAAAATAATTATATCAATTGAGCACCAAGTTATGGGTTTGTTATTTGCTTTGAGATCCCAAATAATCACTTGTAACATTTGATGTTCTCTATAAGGTATAATTCTACAGAGAACTAGTACCAACAACAACCATCCAAAAGTGGCAGAATCAGAAATAATAAGGACAAACCATTTAGGATTCACTAAATCTTTATTTAAACAGTACAGTCAACAATTAGACTTAACCAACAATCATTATCCAGCAGAATCAGTCTTTAACTTTTATGTCAATGAGAAAATCACGGATTTTCTAAGAAGACCAGTTGACATTGAATCAGTAAGAGAAAATTTTTATACAGAATTAATCCAACACACCAGCTTACTACAAAATTACAGTTTTGCACCAATTATCAGAGAAATTAATCAAGAAATTGAAAGATACATTCAACAACAATTCCCCATTACCTACACAGATAAGGGTAAAGAAAAATTACAAACACCAGCAGTAACATCAAGAGGAGTACAATTATCAATGTAGAAGAAACAAAGAATCAAATTCCCACTATATCCATTATATCATTATATACCCAGAAGTACCATCAATATCACATTAACAAGTGCATTCACATCAAATGTAACATTAAAATTTGGACAACTTCCATTTCAAAGTAAACAAAAAAAAGCAGAATTACTAAGAACTTATGGTAATTATTTTGAAAAATTTAAATCCCAATTGCCAATGCCATCAGAATTTCAATTACCACCATTTCAACCAGATTTCGGAAACACAAGTCCTTGAGGGATAATGACATCAGAAGAAGAGAAAAAAGAGGATCAAAAATTTAATTATCAAAATCTGATTGCAGAAAATCTGGAAGTTGAAATCTTAAATATTCAAACCCAGCAAACTCCAAATAATCCAAACTCCAAGTTAATTAATCAGGAAAACTTATTTCCAGAAATTGTCATCAATCAGCAACCAATTGATCTAATTGTTAAACAACTTTAACAGCCACCAATATCACCTCAACCACTATCTCTTTAACTATCACAACAACCAAATGTGAATCCAATGGCCTATGTTCCAATAGCCAAACTTGAGAAATTCACAGGCAAAGAGGATGACACACAAGTGTGGCTAAATGATGTATAAAAAGCCATTACAGCCAATGGATGGAATAATGTCAGGGCACTCCAAGCCATCCTCTATTTCTTACAAGATACCACTAACTCATGGTATCAAAGTTTAGCTGCTAAATCTTAAATATTTCAGGAATTTAAAATTGCCTTCTTAAGATACTTTAGTAATAATAACAGTATTAATTGCCTAGCCAATACCTTCACCACAATCAAACAGGAAGAAACTGAAGCCATTACCACTTACTTGGGACATTTTCACAGGAACTTGCACCAAATTTAAGCAATCCAAGCTGACTATTTTACAGTACTACAGATTCTAAACCAGTTTATCTGTAGACTGTACAGTAGTATTCTCCAATACATATGCCCAATGCACTTATAAACTCTCCAAGATACAGTTACCAATATACAGAATTTCAAATCCACCAAACTTGAAGCTAATTACACTCAAGCTGTCAATTTAGTAATGAATAGATTATCTGAATTGGATTCTAAGCTGAAACAATTCAGTAATTCCATTGACAAAAAATTAGAGGGATACTTAGCTAACAATCAAGCAGTTTATTAATCTTCACAATGACACAATAATCAGGGAAACATGAATTACTCCCAAAACCAGTTACATCCTCAACCATCATCCAATCAGCTATGACAGCAGAAGACATATGTTTGCTACTATTGTGGTAAACAAAGACATTTGAGAATTGACTGTAGGTTAAAACTAGATAACCAACAATCAGGAAACTAATATTGACACCCCGATTGCAAATTTTAAGCTCCGAATCAATACCCAAATTAGGATCAACACTTACCTCATTACATTCAAATGACACAACAACTAATTTATCAACCACCCATATATTAAGCTCCAATTTATTAGTTAACAAAACCCATCATGTATCAATTGCAATTCTAGCCTATCTATCAGTCACAGTCTCAAGTAATTTATCAACCCCAACAAATTCAAACACCACCACACAACTTACCTTAAAACAAAACTCAAAGACTGAGACTAACACAACAAAGCTAGAGATCATTGATGGTAGCCCATCAACCAATCCCCAGTTCCTCAATTCAGCCATCAGAATCTTGACAATAAAATTCGGACACCAGATACACCCAAAACCTGAATACCCAACACTATTTAAGTCTCTTGGTTATCTCAAAAAACACCTCATCCAATAATGTGGAAACTAATCAAATACAACTACTTACCACCAACAATATCCCACCAGCCACTATCATGGAAGATGAGTTACTTGCAGCTATATTTCTTCAAAATTGAAGAACTGTCAGAAATCCCTTTGTTCAGTAGAGCTGCAATAGAGAAAAAAACTATTACAGCAATATGCACTGACATCAAAGTTAATGGACAGGCCATTAAATTGATCTTGGATAGTGGATCAGCAGGCAGCATCATTACACAACAATTCATAAACCAATTAGATCATCGAGTTAATTGCACTACTAGTGCCAGGATAATAACGGCTGATGAAGTAACCAAAACTCTTATCAGTGAGATCAATAATTTTCCCTTTAAAGTAAACAGTATTATTACTCCAATCAAAGTTTTGGTAATAAAAGCTATGCAGTACTGAGTATTAGTTGGTAATAACTGGCTAGTCAAAACAAATTCTGTGCTCAATTGGAACATGCAGGAACTACAGCTTAGCCAGAACAGTTAACACACACAGATACCTGCCACATGTGGTCACTTCAAATTCATCACCATGCCAGCAGTATCTCTCATTGAGTTTGACAATGAAGAAAAAAAACCTATCTGGGAAGCATACCAAATCTTTTGGGCTGATAACAACTACAATGAGCTATCACCAATTCTAGACTAGAAAGAAAAAGACAAAAAAAAAAGGAAAGAAAAGGAAGAAGACATACCAGAAGAGAACATGGACAATACAGAAACTAGTAATTGGAGAAGTTTATATTCCACTAATACCAGGCCAGAACCACCTTATATTTTACTCAGATGTAAAGACTACAAGAAAAAATTGTCTTCCATGGGAGCTTGGGTTGTGCCAGACAAAGATTACTGGACAAAAACCTATTATTATTACAAGTCATACTACCAAGAATAGTATGGCTATCTGAAATGACAAGACAAGTGGGACAATGAACCATGTCTCACTTATGGAGAACAGTTGCTTGATAAAGGAATGTGAAACAACATTCCTGGTCAAGAAGGAATATGTGGCACTTCATGCCAATACACAATCCTTATAAGTGACTGGATCAGTCATGGCACTCTTATTATTACAGCTTGGCACCAAGCAATAACCCATTTGGATGGTTATCTACATAACAAGAATGAGATCTGGCAGATGGTGAATACCAAAGTCAAAAGAACCACATCCAGTAAAATATTAGAAATCAAAAATAACCCTCCAGAACCAGTCAATGTTGTCCTCATCTCAAATCCAGATGCTTTTCTCAACATAGAAACAGGTCCAGAAGAGTTTCATGAGCACTATCAGAACTTGGCACCAACAAAAGAAAAGCAAGAACAATATTTGGAAGAAATAAACACAAGACTATGTAACTACTGTTTAATTCCATGTGACTTTTAATATTGTAATGAGTGTAACCTTATTTACAATCCACCACTACACATGATCTACACAATCCTGGAAGAGAAAAAACCAATCAACAGCTGCACATCAAAATTGAGATCAACTTTCAATCCCAATTCAAACTCTGACAATGATGATAACAAAAATAACAGTTCCAGCTTTGTTTAAAATGGCAACAAAAATTATGATAATTTAAACTCCAATTCAAATTCCAAACAATACATCGTGCTTTCTGATCTTATCAAGAAGCAAGAACTTAAATGGTTTAGCAATAACAATGAAGACATTATGCCAGAATGTGTGCATAATATTGATGCAAGATTTGATCTAAGATATCTGGAAAAAGATGCCATCAAATTGGAACCACACTTATGTACCTGCATTAATCTTAAAATAGCACTGGAAATTCTAGCAACAACAATGGTTCAATTAGCATTCAAGAGTAATTTAGTAAAAAAAGGAATCAACATCAGAGGAGGAATAATTGACACAAAATATGTGAGAAATATCATTGCTATGTTGCAAAATGACTCAAAAAAGGCCTATATCATAGAGCCAAATAAAAAAATAGCACAGGCAATATTCCTGCCTCTAATTAAAGTAGTTTAATTAGTATTAATAGGAAACAGAAAAGAATCAGGAATTACAGCTAGAAGAATACAAAGATTTAGATCAACAGGTAGAATAGAGATACCAGTCAATATGGCAAAAGAAGAGGTTATTGACAAGAGAGAAATTATCTCCACTCATCAATCAATTTTTATTTCACCATACAATTAGTACATAGTAGTCATAAAGAGAAAAGTGAAAGATCAGATTCAGATTTTTGAGACAGAAGCAACAATTTGTAAATCAGAAAAAATTGGATTAGTTAATCTACATATACCAGCCAAAAACCACAGTCACATTAAAATTTCTATTTACAACAACATGAAAGATATCATCGAGATACTAGAAGGAACCAACATTGGATATCTAACCACCAAAATTAAAGACCAACTGCCAAACCTTATTTCAGACTTTCTACAACTGTGTAGATATGTCAATATTACATCTCAAACAATATATGGATGAGAAGAATGTTATCTACTCCAACCAAAACAATTGGAACAAATAAACTTGGAAAATTTAGACCCACTATAATATATGCAACTCAAAATGTTACTCAACAACTTTAATAACATCTTTGCCAGTGAAAACAAATTTGGCAGAACTGATATCTTCCAGCATCAGATTAAGACTAAAAATGTGATGCCAATTAAACAAAAAGCATACAGAGTACCACCAGCCAGCCACAAGATTATTCATTAAAAAATTAATTGGATGCTTAACAACAGGCTAATTTAGCTATCAATGAGCCCATGGTCATTACCAGTAGTATTAGTCTATAAGAAGAATAGAAAAATCTGCTTTTGTGTAGATTACTGGAAACTGAATAGAGTAACAAAAAGAAATAGCTACCCAACTCCAAAAATTCAAGAGCTTTTCGATGCTTTTAGAGGAAAAAAATGGTTCTCAATATTAGACTTAAACAGTAGTTACTGGCAGATAGCCATGAAACCAGAAAACAAAGAAAAAACGGCTTTTATAACACAAAAAAGGAACTTTGAATTCGAAGTTATGCTATTTGGCTTAATGAATGCTCCAGCCACTTTCCAGCAACTTATAGAAATTGTTTATACAAGACTATTATGGAAATCAGTAATTGTATACTTAAATGACACCAATGTGTTCTCAAAAACATTTAATGATTATTTGCATTATCTCCAACAAGTATTTGAAAGACTCAGATAAGCAAGATTGAAATTAAATGCAAACAAATGTTTTTTTGGCAAAACTGAACTCAAGTTTTTGGGACATGTTATAAGCAAAGACAGTATTAAAACAGATCCAGATAAAATTAAGATTGTTAAAAACTTTCTAGTACCAAATAATTTCACAGAATTAAGAGTATTCTTTGGATTTGCTGAATACTACTGCTACTTTATCAAAAACTTTTCCAAAATAGCTCAATCACTATACTAACTCCAAATAAAAAACACCAAATATGAATGGACAAAAACTTAACAAGAAGCTTTTGACACATTAAGAAAAAAACTTATTCAAGCCCCAGTACTGATCTATTCAGATCATAGCAAACCATTTATAATTACAACCAATGCATCTGGTCAAGCATTGGGAGCAGTATTATCTCAGAAAGGACTAAATAGACAAGAACATCCAGTAGTTTATGCCAGTAAAAGCTTAAGTCCAGCTGAAATAATCTATAGAACTCCAGCACTGGAACACTTAACTATCTATTGGGCTGTCATCAAATGGAAAAAATACTTGAGTTAATAGTTTAATGTGTACACTGATCACAAAAGATTGACTTCAATCCAGAAGCAAAAATTTGGAGACAATTGCCATGTTAGATAGAAAATAGAACTTTTACTATTTAATTATACAGTATATTACAAAAAAAAAAAAAAAACAGAAATGCCAACAGTTTGTCACAAATAAGACAAATCTAAAAACATTTCAACCCAAAAATATAATAAAAGATGAATATACAAAAATACTAACAACTCTAATATTATATAAATACTCAATTATTCAAGGAGAAATTATCTCAAAAGGAACAAAACAACATAAAACAACAATCAAAATATTTTATTAATCACCGAAATATACTTTACCAGAAAAACAAAAAGAATCCAGATTAACCAACCAGAGTAATCACAGAACCAGAGAAAGAGACAATATTGTTCAACATGCATTTAAATCTAACAGCAGAACATTTTCATAAAGAAGCAATAATAGAAAGAACCAGAAAAAGATACTATTGGCCATCAATGTATCCAAATATTATCCAATATATTCAAAATTGTGATGCTTGTCAGAGAAGAGGAGGAACAAAACCCAGTAAACCATTAAGACCAATCAAAGTGAGACAACCATTTGACTGTTGTTACTCATAAAACATAGGAAGTATATTAGCATATAAAGTAGCCAATCAGAAATAGCTGTAGTAAATGTGGAATTCCAAGATTCCTCTTAAAAGGAATTGCAAAATTCCAGGAATTTCAGAATTTTCATACAAAAAATTGCAGGATTCCAGAATTCCAGAATTTCTCTCAAAAGGAATTGCAGGATTCCAGAAATTTCAGAATTTCTGGTGTGAAAAACTGAGAAATCAAGGAATCTCAATTATGTATATATAGCAGTATTGTTAGAAGTAGAAAAAACAGATCTCTTAGTTTAGATTTGATCTAAACAACCTTCTATTCACAAATATCAATAAATAATTATTCTTTATCTCCAATCCATTCTCTACTATCAACATGAAGTGTTGATAGTAATTGATACTTAACCATACTAGAACAATAGCTCTTGATCATGGCTATTGACAAGATACTAACTTGCAATTGCTTTTGTTTATTTTCTTTTATTTTCTTTTATCTCTTTTGTATTTTTTTTTGTTGACTAATTAATTAAGAATTAAAGCATTGAGTTATAGATGTCATAGAGACTGGTAAAAGACCTGTGAAACAAGGGTAAAACACTCATAGATTTAAGGATAGCTTACCAGAAGGATTACCGGCCACCATGCTGAGAAAAAAATTTGATGGAATTGCAATTCTGGAAGGCTATTGAAACAACTATTAAGTCTCTGTTCATTATACAAAGAACTCCACAATCAAACTTTCAAATACAAACAATCTCTAGATTACTAATACCATCATCAATTGAACACCAAGTTATGAGTTTGTTATTTGATTTGAGATCCCAAATAATCATCTGTAACATTTGGTGCTTTCTGTAAGATATAATTCTACAAAAACTAGCACCATCAACAATTATCCAAAAGTGGCAAAATCAGAAATTATAGGGACAAACCATTTAGGATTCGCCAAATTTTTGTTTCAACAGTACAGCCAACAATTAGGATTAAACAATAACTACTTCCCAGTAGAATTAGTCTTTAATTTCTATGTCAATAATAAAATTACAGACTGCTTAGGAGGAATAGTTAACATTGAATTCACAAGAAAAAATTTCTATACAGAATTATTTCAACATACTAGTTTACCAAGAAATTACAGTTTCATACCAATCATCAAGGAAATCAATCAAACCATTGAAAGATACACACAACAACAATTCTCCATCACCTATGCAGACAAAGACAAAGAAAGATTGCAAACACTAGCAGTAACACCAAAACAAATACAACCACTTACTTAGAAGAAAACCCAAGTTAAATCACCAACCAATCTATCATATTATTATACACTAGGAAGTGCCATTAATATCTCATTAGTAGACACATCCACATTAAATACAATATCAACCTTTGGACAATTCCCATTTCAAAGTAAACAAAGAAGAGCAGAGTTACTAGGATCATATGGCGAATATTTTGAAGGATTTAAATCATGATCACCAACACCATTAGGATTCTGATCACCACCATTTTAACCAGATTTCAGAAACGTGAGTCCCTGGGAAATAACAGAATTAGAAAAAAAAAAAAAGCTGAAGATCAAAAATTTAACTTATCAGAACCTGATCTTAGAAAATTCGGAAGTTGAAACTCCAAACATTTAAACCCAGCAAACTCAAAACAATTCAAACCCCAAAACAATTAATCAACAAAACTTACCTTCAGTAATTATCATCAATCAACTACCAATTGAACCAATTATTGAACTGATTCAACAGCAATTATTTCAACCATCTCAACAACCACAATAGCTGCTTCAACAGCTGCAACAACAACTTCAACAACCATCACAACAGCAAATCATAGCACCAATGGCATATGTTCTTATTACCAAACTTGAAAAATTCACTGGCGAAAAGGATGATGCCCAAGTGTAACTAAACAATGTGAAAAAAGCCATCACAGCCAATGGATGAGATGATGCCAGAGCCATGCAAGCCATTCCCTATTTTCTCTAGAATACTACCAACTCATGGTATTAGAGTCTAGCCAACAAATTCCAGGATTTTAATGCATTCAAGCTTGCATTTTTACAATACTTCAGCAATAATAATAGTATTAATTGTCTAGTAAACATCTTCACCACTATCAAGCAAAGAGAAAATGAAGCAGTCACCACTTACTTAGGATGCTTCCATAGGAATCTGCACCAAATTTGGGCAATTCAAACTGATTATTTTACAGTGTTACAAATTCTAAATCAATTCATTAAAGCTCTATGCAGTAGCATCTTCCAGCAAGTATGCTCAATGCATCCAGCAGACCTTCAAGCCACAATTACAAATGCCAGAGATTTTGAAGCAGCTGAACTTGAAGCCAACTACCAAGCCATTAATCTAATAATGAATAGATCATCTGAATTGGATTCCAAATTGAAACAATTTAGTAATTCTATCAATCAGAAATTGGAGAGATACTTAGCTGATAATCATGCAATTTATCAACCATCACAATGACACAATAATTCAGAAAATGCGAATTGTTTCCAAAATCAGTTGTGTTTATTATTTTCGACCAATTAACAGTGGTAGCAGAAGACATGTGTTTGCCACTACTGTGGTAAACAAGAGCATTTAAGAATTGATTGTAGGTTAAGAATAGAAAACCAATGATCAGGAAATCAATACCAAAACCCCAATTACTGATTTCAAACTCCAAGATATCAATCCAATCCAGAAATATATCAATCAAATTACCTACCAGTAATGCAGCCACCAATTTATCAACCACAAGTATATCAAGTTCTACTCTATTAACTGGTGTTACGGGATGGTTTTCTTGTTATATTTAATTGCTGATATCCTGCTTTAATTGCAATCAGTCTTTCGTGAGTTCCTCAATTCTATTTGTGTGATAATATTACTGTTACACTGAAGGCTTTCTTTTTACTGTTGTGATGTAAGTTATTCTTTAATTCTTGATTGTTGTGTGTGTTTATGTACTCCTTCTCAGAGGCTGAACTGAAATCTACCCACTGTCTGGGGTCTTCTCTGAGGCTATCCTTGCAATTGCCTGATGTGTTTCTCTAATCTAGAAACACAGAATGTTAATGGTCTTTTAGCGCTTTTCTAATTCTCACAATAAAGCTTTTATCAATTAGTAACAATGTGAATAATCTTGATCAAGATTTATTCTTTCAAGGGATTCAGTTGATGAATGATAGTTTCATTCAATAAATAATACAAGTAAGTTTCTTAATACTTTGGGTTGTGATAGTTCCGTTTTAAATATTTTTTTTCATTTTTTTTTGATTTTTAAAGGTTTCTTGGGATATTTAATTTGAAAGTATGATTTAAAGTGGAGTTTGTTGGATAAAATTGGATCTGTTGCTTGATAAGTTATGATTTTTATTACTTGATTGATTATTTCCCAATATTAAAACTACTGTATATATACATGTTTGTAGTTCTACAAGAAAATACTTTTTTTTTGATATTTCAACCTGGTGTTTGCTGCTATTACCAGTTGGTGTTGACTGCTATTGTGAACTGGTGCTTGCCACTATTGCGAGATGGTGTTTGCTACTATGTTAATCATTACCTTTCTAAGATTATTACTGTACTATATTATGATTGAATAGTTTGTATTATTTTTATGATTCTTTTTGCTAAATTCTTAAACTGTAACACTGGCAGTACCAGTTATTTATCAACCATAGTCACAAGTAATATATCAACAATCACCAATTCCAATTCTGTTATTAAACTTAATTCAGATGACATCAGGAAATCTCAGGTCAAGAGTCACCCAAAACTGGAGATTGGCAATAGTTGTTTACCAACCAATTTTCAGTTCAGCCAACCAGCCATCAAAATCATGCCAGCAGAGTTCAAGAACTGGTTATACCCAAAACCCGAGTTCTCAGAACTATTTAAGTCTTCTGGTTACCCCAGAAGATGCCTCATCCAACAACTTAGAGACAAACCAGAAATTACTTATCAGCAACATATTACCAGCCACCATCACAGAAGACAAGTCACTTGCAGCTATATTTCCCTTCAAAATTAAAGAATTGTCAGCAACTTCTTTGTTCAATAGAGCTGTATTTGAGAAAAAACCAATCACTGCCATGTACACTGACACTAAAGTAGATGGCCATGCTATCAAACTGATCCTAAATAGTGGATCAATTGGCAGCATCATCACAAGACAGCTCATAGACTAATTAGATTGCTGAGTTGATCAAGCTGCTAGTGCAAGGATAATTACTGCTGATAGAACCACTAAGACTTCAATTGGTGAAATAAATGCCCTACCCATTGAAGTCAATGGTATTATTGTACTGATCAAGGTATTAGTCATGGAAGCCACTCAGTACCAAGCACTCATTGGCAACAACTGGCTGTTCAAAACCAATGCAATGCTTAATTAGAACACCCAAAAGCTTCAGCTTAGTCAAAACAATCAATACACACATGTACCAGCCATATGTGGCCACTTCAAGACTACCACTCTGCCAGCACTATTGATTGAATTTGAGGAAAAAAAGGAGAAACCTATTTAGAAAGCCTATCAAGTGTTCTGGGCTGACAAAGATTACAATGAGCTACTATTAATACTCTCTTGGGATGACAAAAAAAAAAAAAATGAAAGGAAGAACCTACCTGGAATGCTGACCAAGCCTGAGTAACTGACAATGATTAGAACAAACTAACAACTTGGGAGTAGAAAGAAGATAACAATAAGGGAAAAGGGAAAAAAGAGGAAGAAGGTTCAATACCAACCACCACTTATAGTCTATATGCTTACTTTTTACCACTGCCATTTAACTATTGCTAACCAAAATTAGTATGCATAGATTGCAGCAAGAAATTGTCATCAATGGGCACATGCTGTGGCGATGACGAGGAATACTCCACAACAACAAAGTTTTATTGTCGCCTATATATCATAGAACAGTTTAGATGCCCAAAAAGATAAGGAAAATAGGATAACAAACTTTGTTTCGCATGTGGAACTATTTTCTCCAATGAAGAAATGTGAAATGACATTTCTGGACAAGGAGAAACATGTGACAAGACATGCCAGTATACCATCCTGATAAAAAACTGAGTATGCAAAAGAACTTCAATTGACAACATCTGAAAAAAAGTGTTGTGACAGTTGGAAGGATATCCTCATGACAAACATGAAATCTAGAGAATGGCAAGTGCGAAAGCAGAAAGCACCACTACCAGTAAGTTATTAGAAATTAAAAATAACTCACTCTTACTGCCCAAACCTGAATATGTCTTCATCTTCGACATCTTTAGTAACATTAAAGACAATCTGGAAAAATTCCACAAACATTACCAATGATTAGCACCCACTAAGAAAAAATAAGAGCAGTGTTTAGAGCAGTTAAATACTTGATTATGTCAATATTGCTTAATTTTCTGTAACTTTCAATACTGTAATAAGTGTGACCTTATTTACAATCCACCAATCCACATAATCTACACAATCTCAGAGGAAGAAGAACCAATTAGCAGCTGTGCATCAGAATTGGAATCAAATTTTAATCCCAATTTAAACTCCAACAACAATGATAACAAAAACAATGATTCCAGCTCCATTTCATATGGCAATAAAAATGGCAATGATCTAGACTCAGATTCAAACTTCAATTTAAACCACAAACAATATATTATGCTCTTCAATCTCACCAAGGAGCAAGAACTAAAATGATTCAGTAATAATAATGAAGATATTATGCCAAAACATGTACATAATACTGATGCAAGATTTAATCTAAGATATCTGAGAAAAAATCTCATCAAATTGGAACCCCATTTGCACACCTGCATTGATCTTAAAATAGTACTGGAAATTCTAGCAACAACAATGGTTCAGTTAGCATCTAGGAGTAGCTTGGCCAAAAAGAGAATCAACATCAAGAGAGGAATAATTAACACAGAATACATAGGAAATATTATTGCTATGCTACAAAATAATTCAGAAAAGGCATATATCATAGATCTAAACAAAAAGATAACACAGGCAATATTATTACTTCTAGTGAAAATAACTCAGTTTGTATCAGTAGGAAACAGAAAAAAATTAGAAATAACAGCAAGAAGGATACAAGAATTCGGATCAATGGGTAGAATAGATGTACCAGTCAATATAGCAGAAAAAAAAATTATTGACAAGAAATTATCTCCACCCATCAACCAATTTCTATTCTACCATATGACCAGTACATAATAGTTATAGAAAAAAAAATAAAAGATCAAGTTCAAATTTTTGAGACAGAAGCAACATTTTGTGAATCAGGAGAGATTAGATTAGTCAATTTACACATACCAACCAAGAACCACAGTCACATAAAAATTCCCATCTACAACAACACAGGAGATATTATTAGAATACCAAAAAGAACAACTATTGAATACTTAACCACCAAAATTGAAAACCAATTGCCAAACATCATTCCAGACTTTCCATAACTTTGCGAATATGTGGATATTATATTACAAACAATATATGGACAAAATGAATATTATTTGCTCCAACCAGAACAACTGAAACAAATAAACATAGGAAACTTAAATCCATTACAACATATGCAGCTCAAAATGTTACTCAACAATTTCAATAACATCTTTGCCAGCAAAAACAAATTTGGCAGAACTAACATCATCCAAGACTAAAAATGTTATGTCAATTAAGCAGAGAGCATACAGAATACTACCAGCTAGCCATGAGATCATTCATCAAGAAATCAATTAGATGCTTAACAACAGACTAATTCAGTTATCAATAAGTCTATAGTCATTACCAGTAGTACTAGTTCAGAAGAAGAATAGAAAGATCTGTTTTTGTGTGAATTATCAGAAACTGAATGGAGTAACCAAAGGAGATAGCTATCCAACTCCAAAGATCCAAAAATTGTTTGATGCTTTTGGAGAAAAGAAATGGTTTTTAACATTAAACTTAGACAGTGGTTATTGGCAAGTAGCCATAAAACCAAAAGACAAAAAAAAACAGCTTTCACAATATAAAAAAAAAATTTCAAATTTGAAGTGATGCCATTCAGCTTAATGAATGCTCCAGCAACATTCCAACAGCTTATGGAAATTGTCTATACTGGATTACTGTGGAAATCAGTAGTTGTTTACTTAGATAACACCAATGTGTTCTTTAAGACATTTGATGACCATCTATATTATCTCCAACAAGTGTTTGAAAGGTTGAAAAGAGTAAAATTGAAATTAAATGTGACCAAGTGTTTTTTTAGCAAAACAAAGTTAAAGTTTTTGGGACATATGGTAAGCAAAGATGGAATCAAACAGATCCAAACAAGATTGAGATTGTCAAAAACTTTCCAGTACCAAATAATTTCACAGAATTGAGAGCATTCTTGGGATTTGCTGGATACTACTGCCACTTTATCAAGAACTTTTCCAAAATAGCTCAACCATTACACCAACTCCAAACAAAAAACACTAAATATGAATGGACAGAAATTCAGCAAGAAGCTTTTGATACATTAAGAAGAAAGCTTATTTAAGCTCCAGTACTAATCTATCTGGATCATAGCAAGCCATTCATAATCACAACTGATGCATTTGGTCAAGCATTGAAAGCAGTATTATCTCAGAAAGAACTGGACAGATAAGAACATCTAGTAGCTTATGTTAGTAGAAGCTTAAGTCCAGCTGAAAAAAACTATAGAACTTCAGCATTGGAACACTTAACTATCTATTAGGCTGTTATCAAATAGAAAGAATACTTAAGTCAAAAGTTTGATGTGTACACTGATTACAAAAAATTGACTTCAATCCAGAAACAAAAATTCGGAGATAATTGCCATACCAGATAAAAAATAGAACTTTCATCATTCAATTATATGGTACATTATAAAAAGGGAAAAAACAATGGAAATGCCAATGGATTGTCACAAATAAAACAAATTTAAAAACATTTCAACCCAAAAATATAACAAAACATGAATATACAAAAATACTAACAACTTCAATATTATATAAATACTCAATTGTTCAAGGAGAAATTATCTCAAAAAGAACAAAACAACAATCAAAATATTTTATCAATCACCAGAATATACTTTACTAGAAAAACAGAAAGAATCCAGGTCAACCAACCAGAGTAATTACAGAACCAGAGAAAGAGACAATATTATTTAACATGCACTCAGACCCAACAACAAGACATTTTCACAAAGAAGCAACCATAGAAAAAACTAGAAAAAGATACTATTGGCCATCAATGTATTCAGACATTATTCAATATGTTCAAAATTGTGATGTTTGTCAAAAAAAAGATGGAACAAAACCCAATAAGCCATTAAGACCAATCAAAGTAAGACAACTATTCAATTGTATCAGAATTGACTTAGTCAGACCATTAACAATTACCAGCAGAGGCAACAAATATATTGCAGTAACCATGGATTATCTCACAAAATGGCCAGAAGCAAAAGCCATTCAAAAAGCAGATACAGAATCTGTTGCCGAATTTGTTTATCAAGATTTGATCTGTTGACATAGATGTCCAAAAAAACTACTATCAAATTAAGAAACTTACTTTGTGAATAGAACATTGGCAGAATTAAGTCAAAAATTTGGAATAAAAAGACCATTATTATCACTATACCATCTACAAACAAATGGGCTAGTTGAAAGATTTAACAGAACATTGTGTAAAGCCATTGCCAAAATTAGCCAAAAAAACCAGAATGAATGAGACTTGATTATACCATCAGTATTATTTGCTTATCAGACAATGAAGCAAAACACTACACAAGCAACACTATTTGAATTAGTATATAATAGAACAACAACATTACCAGTTGAGATAGAAGTCAAGACATATTAAACAAAACCAATAACAGAAGAAAATTTTCAAAGAACATTGTTAAGAAGAACATATAACTTAATAGAGACATTAGAAAACACATGGTAAAAAGCAGCTGATAACATTCAGAAGTCACAAAAAAAACAAAAAAAAAGACATAATAACCAACTACCAGAGAAACCAGTTGAATTCAAAATTGGAAACAAAGTACATCATACTAAAGCAGAAAAACAATAAAGTAGAAAATTTGACCCCAAATGGGATGGACTATTTCACATAGAAGAAATTCTTAAAAATAGAGCTTATAAATTAAGGTTAAACAACAAAATCTTAACCAAAGCAGCACATGATAATCGACTGAAACAATATCACCATATAGCACCATTATCTACCAGTAATATTCTACAATTAAGAGTACAGAAAATATTAATTAAACCAGATGAAATTCCATAAGATCTAGAACCAATTATAATCATTGAACCAAACATATAAAATTAAACAACCAAAGAGTATATAAAAACACAGTATACATGACAAAAGACAGCAGAAAATGGAGATTACTAACAGTATTTACTCACTAACACAACAACTCTTTCAACTGATCCAACAACAAGAAGTAGAAATTACAATCAACCAACAAACTATCAGATACACAAACACCAAAAAAAGACCACAAGATAAAATATGGAGAAAAACAGAAAACACTGTTAACAAAATAATTACAAAAGTAAAATTGGCAATAGAAAAACAACCAAAAGTCATCCAATATTAAGAGTTGACTATAGAAACTTGGAATTGGTAGATACAACAATTTCCAAGAAACTTTTGTTACTTTTATTTGGGACAATATTTGAACATTTAGGGCTTATACATAGATAAAATGAAACAATTATTTGATACAACAATACTATAACAACTGAAACAATTTGTGAGGAAGAACAATTTGATCACACAAGCAAGAGCTATTTATTGGCTACACATCAGATTTCAAGATCGACCAGAAATCTTACTCAATTCAGTTATGAACTCCATTACCATTAACCAAATGGAAAAAATAACCAATGCTCAATTTGAAGAATTACAAGACAAGATAGTACAAGTAATTCTCAAAAAAGAAGTTCAAAAAATACTCAAAAATGGAGAATTAGAATAGAAGATCTCAACAGAGCTTAATATTAAAAAGAGAGAATAATGTTACTCATAAAATATAGGAAGTATATTAGTATATAAATTAGCCAATCAGAAGTAACCGTAGTAAATGTGGAATTCCAGGATTTTTTTCAGAAGAATTGCAGAATTCCAAGAATTTCAGAATTCCAGAATTCCAGAATTCCTCTTAAAAGAAATTGCAGAATTTCAGGAATTCCAGAATTCCTAGTATAAAAAATTAAGAAATTAAGGAATTTCAATTATATATATATAGCAGTAGCATTAGAAGTAAAAAAGACAGACCTCTCAGTTTAGATTTAATCTAAGTGACCTTCTAATTCACAAATATTAATAAATAATTATTTGATATTTTAATCCACTTTCCACTATTAACATTTCATGTTGATAATCTCGAATACTTAAAAACCACACTGAAACAATAGATTTTGATTATGACTATTGGTAAGATACTAATTATTATTGTCTTGGCTTATTTTTTATTTTTTATTTCTTTTATTTTTATTTTTTTTCTGTTGTTGTTATTTACTAATTAATTAAAGAATTAAGTATTGAAATACAGACATTATAGAAACTGGTAAAAAACCTGTGAAACAAAGATAAAACACTCATAAATTTGAGGATTGCTTACTAGGAGAATTACCAGCCATCACACTAAGAAAGAAATTTGACAGAATTGCAATTCCAAGAGGCTATTGAATCTTTGTCCATTATATAAAGGACTCAACCAAAATCTTTAAATTATAAAAACCTTCAGAAACCAAAATAATTATATCAATTGAGCACCAAATTATGGGTTTGTTATTTGCTTTGAGATCCCAAATAATCACCTGTAACAGTAGTCTATAGATGAGATTCCTGTAGAAAAGTTGACTTTCACAACAAAGTAACTACACATTTTTAATAAGCTTCTAAATGAGCAATTTCTGGAAAAAAGTTAACATTTACTACAATGTAACTATACAAAATAACTGGCACAAAATTGGCCATTCTACTTATAAGCCCAATAATTCAAATTATAAAAGATAATTTGAAGATAAATTCAGTTACTGGAAGTTCAACTACTTCTTGAGAACATGAATTTACAGCAAATTAACATTAATAATATTCAAGAAAAGAGACCAAAAATCTCCAATAATAATGTAGACTTTCATTGGACAACAATCTGCCAAACATTTTTCGAGTTGGTGTTGGTATTACTGTTGTTAATGTGTTAGGTTTGGAGTGCTATTTGGGTGTTGTAAGTGCTTTAAAAAAGTTTGGTATCATTTTTGTGCATCAACTTTTGGATTATCAGGTTACATGTTTTACATGGAGTGGTTTCCACAAATAGAAGAGGTTGGACCCCAGAGGACCAGTTTTTAGTTGGTTTAGTCTTTTAGTCAAGTTTATTGGGGATGACAATTTGATTGATAGCCACCCTCTTACTCCTAATTTTGCTCCTAGCTGTTGTTTGGACAATTTTGAGTTAGTTGGTAACTGTCTTTTGAAGTGTGATTCTAATAGTGTGGTCATTTATACAGATGGTTTAATTAAGGGCTTGGGTACTGTGGGTGCTTGTAATGATGCTGCTGCATACTTCCCAGACATTGATGCTGGTGTTAGTATTAAGATATACAGCCTGCTTTCCTCAACTTTGGTGGAAATACATGTTATCACTCTTGTATTAGAATGCATTTCGGCTTTTAGCTCTGTTAATTTGTTCATGGATAGTCAGGCATTATTAGATATGTGTTTGTTATTTGAAAGCAGAATGTATCTAGATTTTTGTGATAGATGTTGGATAGAGAAAAAACATGTTTATAAAATCATTAAATCTAAAAATTTGTTGGTTTGCTGGAATAAGATTAAGGGCCACTCTGGTATCATGGGCAATGAGCATGCTGACTTTTTGGCTAATACTGTTACAGATTTTGATCTTATATTGCCAATTAATATGTCTTGTCACTTTCTCTCTGTCGAAGACAGGCCTGTGTCCAGGAATGCTTATTATTTTGTTAGGCATCTTTTTGATGCTGTTAATTTTGTTGGTTGGAATTCCAAGTGTGTATTTGGTGCTGTGAATGATATACTACACAACTCATTCAATATGAACAGAACATTTCATGTATAATATCTTGATGGCAGATTTTGTGCTGGTTTTACCAGCTTTGTCTCTGCTTTATTTTACTTCTACTTCATAAAAGCTTTTCATTACCATTTGCCTATGGCCAAAAAGAAGTGTTAATACAATCTGAGTTATCCTAGCATAATGTGTATTCAATACAAACTGGTCAAAAATTCTGATTATATATTCTCTTGTGCTCACAATACTGGTGCTAGAGAGGAGTTAATTCTGACAACTGTTAATATATAAGTTGAGATGCTGGGTGTGGAAACTGTTAACAATATGGTGGTCCAATCCTTGCATAAGGCTAGATTTTCAGATAGACTGTATATGGCACTTGCTAAAGACTTTGTATTGAAGACATGAGTGGTTAATGTGAAGTGGCTTATAAGTGATGGTTTCAATAGTGCTGATTTTATTATTAAGTTGGTTTAAGATTTTACCGAAGGTCACAGGTCTGCCATATAATTGCCAACTACCAAGTTAAGGTCATATTATAAGAAACATAGTCTTCTGCCATGTAATGAATCTGAAATACTGTCTGTGGTTGGCTTATTTTTTATTTGGTCCCATAGTGTAATTTTTGATTTTGGTATCAGATTAGGTATTCATGTTTGCTTTGGTTTATATTCTCATTTATTCAATCCTAGTTTTGGTTTTTTATAGAATATTTCTGTAGTTAATAGTTTTAGTACTTAGTGTTGTCTTAATTGGCTTAAATGGCTAGTCATGTATAGAGAACATATGAGTCATACTTAATATAGAGACAATTTTGTTCTATAGTTTTAGGTAGTAGTTGGGCCTTATTTGTTAATTCTTGATAAAATAAAATAAAAATTTATTATTAATTGCTAATAAATTAATATTTAAATATATAATTTTTAACTTTTATATTTTTATTAACTTTGAAAAAAAAATTATTATATTATTATTAATATTTAAATTAATTATATTTAAAGATTTTATAATTATTAATCTGGTTTTAATTTTTTTTTTCATTTAACAATGTTATCAGAGGTTTTTGGTCTCTTTTTTTGAATGTTGTAGATGTCTGTTGGTTGCAAATTCACGTTTTCTAGAAGTAGTTGAACTTCCAGTAACTGAATTTATCTTTCAATTATCTCCTATAATTTGAACTGCTGGGCTTATAAGTAGAATGGCCAATTCCTTGCCAGTTACTTTATGTAGTTATGTTGTAGTAAACATCAACTCTTTCCCAGAAATTGCTTGTCTGGAAGCTCACTAAAAATGTGTAGTTACTTTGCTGTAAAAGTCAACTCTTCTACAGGAATTTTGTCTGTAGGCTACCCTAATGATTATAATAAGAAAATAAAAAAAATGTAAAAAAAATGTAAAAAAAATTGAATTCTGTTAAGAAAAACGTTTTCTATCTAGGCCTGAAGTCACTAACAGTTTACTGAAATTGGTAGCTAATCAATTTCAAAATGTTAATTGGGTTTTGGGAATTTTCCAAGTGCAATAATTAAAGAATTTGGTTTTTTGAATTATTTGATATTTATTTCTTTTTTTTGTGTATAGGAATGGTTCTAAGTGATAAATCTAAAGTAAGATACATTTTTTTGAAGAGAAAAGCTCTTCTTTTATACAACTTGTTGTAGTACTAGTCTATAGACTTGCACTTTTTCTTTTTGCTCAAATTTTGGCAAACTAAAGATACATTTTGATAAACTACAAGTTATTTTGCTGAACTATTGATTAATTTGGGTGAACTATTCATAATTTCGACGAATTTCTATAAATTTCGACAAATTTTTTATAAATTTCAGCGAATTTCTGTAAATTTCGGCGAATTTTAGAATGTTACAAAGTTCAGGGTATTGTGTAATTTGATCATCCTACTTTCTGTCATACTAATTGGATTATTTAATTGAATTGTGATATGTGATAATTGATTAAATAATAAGTGATAATTTGAAATGATATTAATATACTAATTAATTTATAGAAATTATAAGGATAATTTCATGCTAATTGATAGCTAAAATTCTACTGGTAATATAATCTTCTCCTTAAGACTGAGCTCTGTCAAAGTCTAAACACTATCTGTGATATTGAGATAGTGATCCAAAATAATTGAAGTAATCTGGTCTGAAAATTGTTGAAATTTCAGTTCTGTGAGTTTGCCAATGTATTGGACTTTCATTGATTGCAGTATTAGATTTTGTAGAACATTTTCACAAGTATTAAACAAATCATAAAGTCTAAAAGCTGGTCTAAGTTTGTAGCGAGTGTTTGTTGGTCCAGCTGCTGTTTTAAATTCATTGTGAATTTGTTTTTGTATAGCTTCAGGAGTGAGATTTGTTGCTTCAAATTCCAGTTTTCGTTCATAAAGTGTCTTTCTAATATGAAAGTATTTATAGATAAGAGTGTGTTCATTGTTCTGTTCATTGAAAAGTAGTAAAAGTTTTTGTTGCATTGTAGCATTCAGTGAAATATCAATAGGGGCAATTAAAAAATTTTCTTTCAGTGCTTGCTTCAAAAGTCTTGGTAATCTATTTTCAAAGTAACTTCTTGTTTTTCTTTTATAGGGTTGATATTTCTGTGGATGATTTACTACTGGGGCTGTGGTTTCTTTCTGAATGTAATTAATTTGACTTCTATTAATTGTTATGAATAAGTCAGGAAGTGTTTTCAAGGCTAACATTAACTTTTGAGATATTTGTTGAATATTTCGGGGAATAATCATGGTAAAATTGACTACTTATAAAAAGAGAAAATAAAGAAAATTATTTTTGGGTATGGGGTTTATATTTTTTTTTTTGTAATTATTTACTATTTTTGTTTTTGTGTTTTTATTAAAAAATTATTGTAAAATTTAAGTGTTCAAGTTTGGTTGTTGTTCTATTATAATTATTGGTTCTAAATTTTGGGAAATATCTTCAGGATTAATTAAAGGGGAATGTGTACCAATTTGTGGAATTAATGGTTCAGAATTGTTTCTGGAATAATAGTGTTTCAATCTATCTCCATGTACAACTTTTAATAGTATCTTGTTTTAGTGTTCTGTATGCTAGTAACACTAATGGAATAAAAATATCCCATTCCTGCTCAAAATCTGTTGAGACTTTGGCTAAAGATTCACACAATGTTTTGTTGAAACGTTCTACAAGTCCATTTGTTTGAGGGTAATAAGGTGATGATAGAAGTCTTTTGACATTGAACTGTTCACAAAATGTGTTCCTTGATCAGATAAAAGTTCAATTGGACATCCATGTCTACAAATAATGTCTTCATAGATGAAATTTGCTACTGATTTTGCATCTGCTCTTTGGATGGCGCTAGCTTCAGACCATTTGATAAGATAATCTACTGCTACTGCAATATAGCAATTTTCTTGAATTGTGATAAGTAATGGCCCGACTAAATCAATTCCAACTCTGTTAAAAAGTTGTCCAACTTTGATTGGATTTAAAGGTTCTGTGGAGCGAGTTTCTTTTTTTCTTTGACAACTATCACAAGATTTTACATATTATTGAATGTCTTTTTGCATTTGAGGCCAAAAATAATGTTCAAGAGTTCTTTGAATTGTTCCATCTTTTCCCAAGTGTGCTGAAGTCAGATCTGTGTACATGTTATATAAAATTGTTTCTTTTTCATTCTTTTGTACTAATCTGAGTGGTTGGTTTGAGGTTTTTGTGATTTTTATAATAGATTTTGTTGTGATGTATGAAATATTGCTTTGATTGGTGTTGTAAACAATGTTTTTTACTTGGAGACCAATTCTCTGGCATCCAAATAGTTTTTAAGATTGCTGTAGTTTCTGGGATCCATTGTTGTTTAGTTATTTTGTTGGTAAGTTGGTAAGTTATGGTGGAATTGTTGTTGATGTTAATCTGTCATTTTTGAGAGGCTATCAACATTGGTGTGTAGTTTTCCTGGTTTGTAATATACAATGTATCTGTAGTCTGCTAGGAAGTCATTCTATCGAAACTGTTTGGCATTTTGTTCAGTTTTCTTTTTATTAAGCCATTTGAAACCAATATTGTCAATTATTATGTTAAATTCTTTTTCATTCTTCAGATATTGTTAAAAATGTTTAAGAGTCCAGATGACTGCAGCAGCTTCTAATTCAGTTGAGCCATATTTGAGTTCTGTTGGCTTAAGTGTTCTACTAGCATAGGCAATAACTTGTTCCTGGCCATTTTTATCCAATTGTAATAGAATGGCACCAAAAGCTATATGTGAAACATTAGTGGCTAGTTGGAACTGTTTGTTAAAGTCTGGATAAGCAAGAATTGGGGCTGTTGTCAATTTTGTTTTGAGAGTTTCAAAAGCTTTTTGTTGTTTTTCAGTCTATTTGTATGGCACGTTTTTGTTAGTAAGATAATTGAGTGGTTTGGCAATTTCTGAAAATCTTTTTATGAATTTTTGATAGTAAAAGGCTAATCCTACAAATCCTCGTAGTTCTGTGGTATTTCTGGGGGTTTAAAAGTTTTTGATAGCACTGATTGTTCCTGGATTTGGTTTGACTCCATCTTTACTAACTATGTGTCCAAGAAAGATCAAGCTTGTTTTTCCAAAGTGACATTTCTCAATATTTAACTTTAATCCTGCTTTTTGTAATTGTTGAAAAACTTCTCACAGGTGAATGAGATGGGCTTCAAAGCTTGGTGAGTATACATTAGTATCATCAAGATAGACAACTACTGATTGCCACAAGAGTCCTTCATATACAACATCCATGAGTTGTTGAAATGTTGCAGAGTCCAAAAGGCATAACATTGAATTCATAGTTCCCTTCTTGAGTAGTAAATGCTGTTTTGGATCTATCTTTTGGGTCCATTTCGACTTGCCAGTATCCACTTTCCAGGTCTAAAGTTGAGAAGAACTTGGCTTTTCCTAGAGCATTTAGCATGTCATCAATTCTTGGAAGAGAGTAGACATTTCCAATTGTAACACTATTCAGTTGTCTATAATCAACACAGAATCTGATTTTTCCATTTTTTTTTTAACTAAAACTACTGGTGAGGCCTAAGGACTTCTTGTTGGTTGAATCAATCCGTTATTGAGCATTTTTTGGACCTCTTTTCTAATGAATTGGTGGCTGGCAAGTGACACTTAATAAGCTTGTTGATGGTTTGGTGGAGCATCTCCTATATGGATCTAATGTTGAACAATATCTGTTTTTCCCAGGTCATTGTTGTCTTTTGCAAATATATCTGCAAATTCAGCTATCAATTGTTTCAATTGTTTTTGTTGTTGAGGTTCTAAGGGATCCATGTTAATTCAAGAAAGTTTTTCTTTCAAAAGGTGGTAGTTTTCAGTGGTAGAAATAATGTTTGGATTTGGAAGTAGTGTATGTCTTATAATTTCGATGAAATTAGAGACAATTTGAGGATTTTCATCTTAAAAAATGTTACTGTGTATGATTCCAATTTCTAGTTTGTTCAATAAGACAATAGGATAATTATTGGAGTTATAGAATATAACTCGAAATTTTTTCATTCCTTTGGGAATATAAATGTTTGGAATTGATATTTCATGCTTCAAACAAATTTGTTCATTGGATTCAAAGATTTGTTGAGTAGTAGTGAGTTTTGAGCAAATGTAAATTTCGTGATGTTCTCCAAAAAGTGAAATGGTAATTGGTTGTGGAAGTTGAAAAATCTGGTGAGATTCATCTTGTATATTAAGACCTATGTTTACTGGAACTGTAAATCTTCCAGTTAAACCAAAACCTTGAGTTCCTTTTTCACTTTTTCTCAATTGTTCTCTGTTTTTAACTAATTGTAATCCCAAAATGTTGATTAGAGATAGGTAAATTGCTTGGGCAATTTTCTCAGCATGTTCAATCCTGAATGATTTGTCTGTTTCATTTTATAACATGATGGTAATGTCTCCAGTATATCTTGCATTTATAACTCCTCCTTT
Source organism: Geosiphon pyriformis (assembly GCA_016748015.1). Taxonomy (NCBI): domain Eukaryota; kingdom Fungi; phylum Glomeromycota; class Glomeromycetes; order Archaeosporales; family Geosiphonaceae; genus Geosiphon; species Geosiphon pyriformis. The sequence continues at coordinate 339,946 of JAAOMT010000678.1, read as the reverse complement.
AACATTGATTTTTTTGCTTGCCAATAATGATCTAAATGCAATTTGAATCATTACTCCAGATGGAATTTCAAGAGTGATTTTGAGATTGATTTTTGTCAAAGACTTTGGTTGGAGAACTAAAGTATCTTTTCTTGGGTATCTTAAGTCATATCCAGCATCAATTTCGTGTACATTTTCTGGTCTGATTCCTTGGCCATGGTTGTCAAAATATTTAAGTTGTAGAGGTAGTTGCTTTTCAAGAAAATAGATGAGAGTGGTTGGTAGTTCTTCTACCAGTTCAGATACTCCAAATTTAATTTCATTTTCATCATTTTTTTTTGGCAGGGGAATGCTAAGAGCATAGAATTCTGGACACCATTTGTCATCACAAGGCATGATGCATTCTTCACACAATTGAATGTTCATTTGCTCTAATTGTTGAATTTGAGCTTCTTGAGTTGGATATGTGTGGCTTGCAATTTGGTGGTAGGTTTCTACTTCATCTTCATAATCAAATCCAGCTAATTTTATAGTATACTCAATATATTTAGCTTCTTTCATTTGGCAGACATCTTCTTGAGTGGCTTCATTGATCAATGTCATTGCTAGGTCAAAAATCATTTCAGCATTATAAGGGTAGTGGTAAAATTTATTGAAAGTACTGTTGTATGCTGCATCAAATGATGTTCCTCTTCTGACTTTTTTCGAAATTGATAGAGCATATTGACAGGTTTGATCACATACTTCTCCTCTCATTGCAACATCAATCCAGTTGCATTCTTCTGGTAACATATCTCCACATGTAAGACAAAGTGTGTTTTCCCATTTTCCACTTCTTTTTGGAGATCCAAATCGTTCTCTATGGCATGCTTTGCAAAAGTAACAGGTACGAGTTTCATATTTCTCTTCTGGAGAAATACATGCTCCTATTGATAAAAGTTTCTTGTTGCAATCTTTGCATTTGAGTGGAATATAGGGTGGTTGTTTCTATCATTCTGGTATAGAATATCTAACTTTTTTCCATTCTCTTGATTTTTCAAAAATCTCTTATTTTGTTTCCTTAGCCCAATTGGATGTTGATTCAAGTGCCATGTAGGTTTCAGTGAGTGGCATTTTTTTCTTCTCTTTAAATTCAAATACTGGGGTTTTTTCTGATTGTTTGTTAAAAGTACCACAAGTAGCAAGTACTATAGTGTATTGTTCTTGGTATGAGATTTTTAGTTCTTGAGTTTCCCAATCTAAGTTTGCATTGGCTTTAAGAAGCCAATCATTTCCGACCAGAGCTTGGTATTGGGATGCATCCATGACTAGCACTTTGACTGGAATGGTGATTTCATCAATGGTAAATAGAAAATTGTCAATTTCTCCTACTGGTGTCTTCTTCATACCATCTGCTGTAACAATTACAGTTTGGGCTAGTCTGTTAACAGTTTTTTGAAGCTGTTGCATTAACTGGTAAGTGATAATACTTCCAGCTGATCCACTGTCTAAAATTAATCAAATGGGTTTTCTTTCAACTGTAGCTTTAGTGTACATGGCAGTAATGGCTTTTTGTTCATTAGCTGTTGCATTACTAAGCAAGAATGGTGATTCATTTGCTTCAAATTCGAATGGGAATATATTTAAGAGGTTGGCATTTTGAGCAATTTGAGCTGGTGGAATGGTATAGTTGGAAAGATTTGTTCTTGGTACTGCAGCTTTATCTTCAGAAAGTGCAGTTTGTTGAAAATTCGATTCTTCAGTCATTGTTAAATAACTGGGTTGAGTGTGAAAGTAATTTGGTCTTTGCTGACCAGAATTTCGGGGAACTAATTGGTTATTTGGGTTGATTCTATTGTTGTTATTCTGAAATTGATTTTGAGGTGTGAATTGGTTATGTTGAACCAATTTTCTGGCTAGTACTTGATATTGTTAAGTGTGTTGTGTCTAATATTGCTGAATTGGTAAAGATTGCTGATATTGTTGCTGCATTGGTTGTGAAGCTGGTTGATAGTAATTGTTTTGATTTTGGGGTCTTGGTGAATAATAAGTTGGTGGTGGAGGTTGGTAATAAGATTGTTGTGGTGAAAAATAACGTTAATTACTTCTATTTTGTTGGTCTCTTTGCAATTTCCTGCAATCTCGTTTCCAGTGTCCTGGAATTCCACAATAATAACAATTTTGAGATGGTTGTTAGATGATGATCCAAAATTGTTTTGGTTGTGTTGTGGAGGTTGGTATCTTTGTGGTTGTTGCTGTTGTTGTTGTTGGTTTGTAAAGTAGCTTTCAACTTTTTTTGTGAGTTGGTCTATCTTTTCTTCAGCTGCTGAGCTGGTTTCTCCAATTGCAAGGTTTACAAGTTTGGTGTGATTTGCTTCTTCCATTGCCATTTCATAGCTCTTTGCATGTCTAATGGCAGTTGCTAAATCTGCTGGAGCATGTGGGCAAACTTTCTTGATTAATTTGTTCTTTAATCCTGCTATAAACTGATTCAAAATCTGGGCATCAGAATAGTAATCATTGGTTTCCAATTGTCAAATCCGTCAAAGAAGTTTGTTGAATCTTCCAAGATAGGTCATAACAGTTTCAGATGTTTTTTGTTTGATATTGTGAAAGCAATTGTGGAGAGTAATAGAGGTGTTGTTGTCAGTGAATTGTTGTAAGAAAGCATCTTTGAATGCTTACCAGTTCTCAAATAGTTCTTCTAAATTTTCAAACCATTCTTCTGCTGTTTCTTGGAGAAAGTAAGGAATTGCTTTGAGCATTCTTGCTGCAATCCAACTATTTGCATCTCCTGCTTTTTGAACTTTGTCAAGCCATTCTTGAGGACTGGTATCATTGTCTTTACTAGTGAATTCTGGAATTTTTGCAATGTAAGCAGTTGTTATTTCTTCTACATTTCCTGTGATTTCTTCTAGTTCTAATTTAGTTTCTTTACTTTCCAAGCTTTCTGAATGATTATTTTCGTTTTCCTGTAAGTAATCAATGATATTGGCACTTGTTAATATTGGTTCTTGTTGTTGAGTAGAATTTTTAGGTGACTGAAAATCTTCTGATCTGGAGAAACAGTTAAGTAGTGAACTTGGTGTTTGTGGTTGAACAAGTAAAATTGGAAATGGTGTAATAAAAAGTGGTAATTTGACACTGGTTCCTTGTTCAGGTATTTGCAAGTGTTTGACAATTGTCTTTGGTAGTATTGGAGTGTTTGAAGTGGTTCTTAAGTATTGTTTCACTTTTTGTTTGCCTTTGTTCTTTGTCTCTATTTCTGATTCAAAGTTAAAAGAATATTTGGGCTGTACTGGGTATTTTTCTTCACAATACTCAATAATATTAAAATTAAGTTCTTGGAAGTAGGTAGCAAGTGTTTCACTGTTCAGGTCTTCTGTTCTCAATTGTGAATAGTGCACTAAATTATTGTAGAGGTTGCTTCTAACTTCTGAAATGTTGTAGTTTCCAAAAAAATAATTGTTGATGCAATTTTTAATATATTGGTATACTGATTTCTTGACAACTTCAATTCCGTCTGGGATGTTGAATCTTTGCTTGCAGTGGGTGTAAATTGACTGATGATACTCTAGAGTTGTTGTGTCTGGTGTGGTTGCCACTTTGAATTTGTTGTTGCTGTATTATTTCTATGAGAGAGCACCAAATATTACCAGAGGTTTTTGGTCTCTTTTCTTGAATGTTTTAAATGTCTGTTGGTTGCAAATTCACGTTTTTTAGAAGTAGTTGAACCTCCAGTAACTGAATTTATCTTCCAATTATCTCCTATAATTTGAACTGCTAGGCTTATAAGTGGAATGGCCAATTTCTTGCCAGTTACTTTATGTAGTTATGTTGTAGTAAACGTCAACTCTTTTCCAAGAATTGCTTGTCTGAAAGCTCACTAAAAATGTGTAGTTACTTTGCTGTAAAAGTCAACTCTTCTACAGGAATTTTGTCTGTAGGCTATCCTAATGATTATAATAAGAAAATAAAAAAAATGTAAAAAAAATGTAAAAAAAATTGAATTCTGTTAAAAAAAACGTTTTCTATCCAGGCCTGAAGTCATTAACAGTTTACTGAAATTGGTAGCTAATCAATTTCAAAATGTTAATTGGGTTTTGGGGATTTTCCAAGTGCAATAATTAAAGAATTTGGTTTTTTGAATTATTTGATATTTATTTCTTTTTTTTGTGTATAGGAATGGTTCTAAGTGATAAATCTAAAGTAAGATACATTTTCTTGAAGAGAAAAGCTCTTCTTTTATACAACTTGTTGTAGTACTAGTCTATGGACTTGCACTTTTTCTTTTTGCTCAAATTTTGGCGAACTAAAGATACATTTTGATAAACTACAAGTTATTTTGCTGAACTATTGATTAATTTGGATAAACTATTCATAATTTCGACAAATTTCTATAAATTTCGGCAAATTTCTGTAAATTTCGGCAAATTTTAGAATGTTACAAAGTTCAGGGTATTGTGTAATTTGATCATCCTACTTTCTGTTATACTAATTGGATTATTTAATTGAATTGTGATATGTGATAATTGATTAAATAATAAGTAATAATTTGAAATGATATTAATATACTAATTAATTTATAGAAATTATAAGGATAATTTCATGCTAATTGATAGCTAAAATTTTACTGGTAACAATGAGTAAGATTCAAACACAACCTAATATTATATATCAAAGAAATAATCTAAACTAAGTGTAAATTATGCACTTTCTACACATAACCAGTCACTCAGGCCAATTAGAACAATACTATGCAGCTATATAAACCAAAACTAGATCACTTAAACCAGAAAAAAACAAACTGGATTTGCGAAAGCCAAAACAAATACCAAAACCATCAGCAATGCCAAGCAACTTGATCACACCAGCAGAAAATCTTGAAGCCAAACCAGAGACCAAGATATGAGTTAAACCATCAAGTAGAATCAACTTATTCTTCTTCATGTAAGTATGATGCTTAGCATAAACTGACCAAATATCAGCCCTAAAAGCAAGACCAAGAGAATGCACAAATTTGACAACTTTTAAACTAGCAATCTTGGAATCGCGGAAGATAAAGACAGCCTTACAAAACCAGCCATCAAAAACAAAATCTTTATAAAGAGCTGTGGACACAAAAGGATCAGAAACACAGAAAAACAACAGCTGCAGTACACCCAAAGAGAAATGAGAGAAACCAGAAACTGCCTTCCAAGAGCTTATATGAAATTCCAATAAATACTGCTAAGCAGATTCATCAACCTTACAAGAAAACACATGATCTGACACCTCTACCTTATCACAATATAAGCACAACACACTAGGATACAGCCTACTATAAAGACACTTCTAAACAGCAACCAGCAGTCAGTGGTACAAAGCTTTTATGAAATAAATGTGTGTGTCAGCCGAAAGTTTGCTGGTAAAACCAGCAGTCATATGTGAGTTAGAATGTCACACCAATGACAAGTAAAGCCAATCAATCTTTAAGAGCAAACAACTAGCCAAAAACTTAGAACCAGACCCAACCTCTCAGTGCACACGGTAAACTGAATGATAAATATCATGAACAAAATATCTGGAATTGCCAGAAACAATCCCACCATTGGCAATCAAGAAGTGTTCATCCAGGTGGAAAGAAAAGTGCCAATTAGAGAGAGAAGCAGCACCAGCAATCACATTAGCACATTCATTACCCGAGACACCAGAGTGACCCTTCACTTTATGCTAGCTGATCTCCAAATTCTTATTGCAAATAACATTGACTATATGATGACACTTGACCCAATATTGATTACAAAAGTCAGAACATGCCAGACTCAATTCCAATTTACAAGTATCTAAAGCAGATTGACTATCCAAAAAAATAGAACAGAGCTTGATGGGAAAACACACTCAAGAACCAGTGCAATAGCCTGCAACTTCCCCAAAGTAGATAACATCAAACCCAATACACAAACACCCAAACCCAAACCAATGTCCTCAAAATATGCAGCAGCACCAGCTTTACAGCTGGCTGTGCCCAAATTACTAAGGGACCCATCTGTGTATACTGACAAGCTGCTGGCACCAGCTTGTAAGAAATGATCACAAACAGAAACAAAGTTGCTAGATTCAAGAATGTTCAAAGAACTAACACCATGCAAAAACAGGGAGAGAGTAGAAGAGGAGTCCATACCATTAAGAAATGTAACAAAAAGCTTGAACCACTCAGAAACAGAGCCATGAGGGTCCAATTTTTTCCAACACTTGAAGGTATACCAATTAAACACAGCACTATGATGATCATGAAGTTGGTTAACAAAGGCAATACCATGCTGCCAAAGAGAAGGGAAAAACCTGAGAAACTTTGACTCACCCAAAACAGTAGACATTGGAACCCCACTGCAGAATTGAAAGGAAGTGGCCAAAAAACTGTTCAGAAATAAGTTGCAGTCAAGAAGAACACAAACCATGCCTACCAAGAAATTATTAGAAGCACTAATATGAATATAAACAAGAGAACTTAATGGATGAACAGGGTGCCAACACAAAACTTGCAGGTCATGAAACCTATGAGAAAATAAGCAATCCACAACACCACCAGAGTTCGCAAAACTAACAAAAGAGGCAATCTTATTTTCAAACTAAATCTGAAAGAAAGATTTCAAACCATAAAAAGAAGAATAGTGAATTGTATCATTGGAAAAATCAAGTGGTAAACTGGATTTAAGCTTCAAGCCCTTACAAATAAGAGCATCTCACTTGTTACACACTCCAACAGGAACAAAGCTAAACTGTGTTCTATAGCTAACTATAGGATGGAGAACTGCCAAAACCAAATACAAGAGCTGTTTATCTGAGACAGTCTTCCACAGAACCAGATTAGTGAAAAAACAAACATTTGAATTTGCCTTAGCTAAACTAGGCTTTGAAAGACCCTTAGTTGAAAGAAAAATACCCAAATACTAATGAGATTCACTTTTTTTGGCAATAGAGATTGGCGAGCCACTGATAGAAAGAGACAGATTGCCAATCTTACTATTAATGGGAATGGTCACTGTCTTGTTATTATTTATAGAAATGTCATTTATCTGAAAAAATTTATTAACAACATCAAGAATATGTTAAGTGGCATTTTGACTGCTATCAACCCAAATTGTATCATCAACGAAAGTGCCAGCAGTAAAAAAAAAAGAAAGTTCAGCCCAGGATTCAGCACAACTATTTTTGGAAATAAAATAAGAATTCAACCTATACCCACACACACTCTCTTGACACTTGATTTCACATAACAAAGAGTCATAGAATATGCATCACAGTAGAAGGGAAAAGATTTCTCCCTGGTCCAGATCATCATGTACCCAATAGCCACTCATCAAACCAAAATCTGTCATAACACAATTGGTGCAATTTTTATAAATACTGTCAAAAAAACAAATAAACTTGCTATACATCTTAATCCTGGTTAAATTTTTTTCAAGATGCTTCCAACCAACTGAATCATATGCCTTTCTCATATCTTGTAAAACCAACTAAAGCTTCTAATTCTTCTCCAAAGCATTCTTAATAACTGAACCAATTGCAAAAATGGGAGACTAAATTAATATATCTTTCAAAACAGAAAAATTGTCCCCACAAAGAACATCAAAAGTGCTGCATGCCAATGAAATTCCATTTGAGAGAATCTTGAAGAGAATTTTACGAGCTGTCTTAATCAAAGCAATAGGTCAAGTATTCGTAAAAACACCCTCCCATTTATATGGTTTGGGAATTATTGAGACCCAAGTCTCTTTCCAAGAGCTAGGTACAGATTCATCAGACAAACAGAAATTCAAAAACACCAAAAGCATATTTAAGACTGCTTTATCACAATGTTTCTAAAACTCATTCAATATACCCAAAAGACTAACAGCTTTATCATTAGACAAAGAAAAAACCACTTCAAACAGTTTATCAAACTCAATAAAACACATAACACCTGAAAAAGCTTCATCAAAAACATACTCCAAAGGTTGATATTGACAACACCAATCACTAGAGACATCATCAACCACTTGACACTTTCTAGTTCAATCTTTCATGATAACATTAACCTTAGACTTAACCAAATCAAGTTTCAAGACAAGTTCATTATCAACAACCAGATGGTCAAGTACCACTTTATGAAATAGGTGCTCTAACACACTCCTAATAGTATGACTCTTATTAATCTCAAAGCTCTCTATCCTTTTATCTATAGCAGCTCTAATGGTTGCCTTCTTAGCCCTACAAAATTCAGCAAGTTTGGATGTGTGATAAGCTTTTCTAATACCACAAAGAGCAAAACAAACCTGACCAGAGCCTGTACCAAAATCCACAATGTTTTGAACAGCTAAAGCTCCAACACTGTCCAAAAAAACCCAGCACTTCATAAGAAACTCAAAATTCACAGCACTCTTTTTATGCAAAATCTTAACTATTTTAGAAACCAACAGCTCTAATTTGTGATATTTTGAAGATTTCTTGGTAAAAACATCATCAAAGCCTTTAAACTATTTTTTTTTAAACACCTCATTAGCCAAGAGAACCATAACTTTATGAACAACATCCCACATTGCATCTAAATCCAAGAACTTAACAGAGGCAGTAAACTCATCTGAGAACATCACAGCATTTGCCAACATAGCATTCTCAAAATTATTCTATTTAGCATCATCAGTACCCTTGAAATCAAACTTTCATTGGTCCCTATTTGCTTGCTTGTGAAGAGAGTTTAGTTGCACATCCAAAAGCTCACCCAACCCCATAGACACAGACACAGCCTGATGGTCAGTATCAAAAAATTTTTCAACATCAAACACATTGTGACTCACCACAGCATTAGCCAAATTTAAAGAAATGAACAAAAAATCAATAGTTTTAGTCATGCCTTAAGAGTTAGCCCATGTGGGCATTTTGACATAAAAACTTCCACCCAAAGAATTGACTAAACCAAGATCCAAACACTTTCTAAAACTAACACTCTTTCGAAAGCCATCTTTATTGAAGTCATTACCCAAAACAACAAATGAAGATTCATTAACTGCCTTAGCAATCATAGAAGTGATATCATTAGCCTGAGAGAAATGAACAACCAGAAATGTCCCAGCATAAAACCCCAAAATAGACACAGAAAGTTTGTTCTTGAATAGCAACTTGACTAATAGGAGCTGACCAGATACCTCAGTAACTTTACAAACATAATAAGCTAGAGATGTGTTCATAATAATTGCAACACCAGTACCAAGAAACTTTTTGTTCAATCCAGATAAAAAAACCCTAATTCTATTGAACTTATCTCTAATTCAAGGTCTATTGCTAGATCTCAACTTTGTTTCCGTAATGATTGAAACCAAATTCCTAGAATCCCTATGCCAATGAACAATATCCTTCTGCTTGGCAGGGACATTGATACTGCAAACATTACACATTACAATATTCCACACAAAATCACTTATTGAGAAATAAGAAAAGTTGACAAGCCCAAGCCAGAGCACAAATGATCCAATTTTTCCAAAACAAAATCAACTGACACCTCCAAAGCCACCATTTTGGATTCCAATCCACCTACTTTGGATGTCAAAACTTTAGAACTACTCAGACCAAGATCAGAAACTGGGTCAGCAACAATTGACAGTGATAGAGAAAGGGACACTACCATGACATCTAGAGTCATATCAGAGTTCAAATTGGGTGCAACAGATGTGAGAACAACTGGAAGAGGAATAAGAAGTTTGGATGCCAGAAGCACCAATTCCACAAAACTCAATTTTTTCATAATACCAGAAACCTGATCCATCAGAAGCTTTAAAGAACATTCCAGAAAGACCAACCAATCAACCAAATAGAAATCACCAAAAAAACTAGAATCTATTGGTGCAGGCTTTGTGCCCAAAGATGAACTAGATTCTAAAGTATCCAACAAAACCACATGAGAAGAAGAACCACCAGCAACTTGAGCCCAAGTTTTCCCACCAAAAGAAACTGAATAAACAATTGGTGCTTGCTTCTTCCTATATATGTTGGTCAAATGAACCTGATTCTGAGGAGTGACCATCTGCTTACTACAAATACCAGAATTCTCACTCAATGAGCACATTATAGAGATATGACCAAACTGTTTGCAATAAGCACAATGGGCCAAAGAAAAACCAGCCCAGTACAAATTCACACTCTTAAACACTGAAGCAGAACCAATAGCAGCCAATTTAGATGCCTCATCAACAAAGCACACAATTGCACATCTATCACGTACATAAGAGTTAGGATTACAGCCAATAAAACAGGTTTTCTCACCATATGACTTCAACAAGTCCAAAAGATTATGAGCCATAGTACCAACTGAAAGAATATAAAGCAAAGCTCAGTGTTAATCTCTGGATACCCATGTATGTTTATTATCAATAGCTTTTACCACATGAACTGAATTCTTTCCCATGACAACAGACCATCTAGCTGTGACCAAATTAGCTATTTCAGATGACTCAAATTCCACTAAAGCTTTTTGTCACAGGCCAATCAATTGCATCTTGATTGATACAATCTTTCCAAATTTAGAAAAAACAGATTTTACAGCTGATTTGAAAAGATTGACCAGAATTTTTTTAACAACAATTACCCAATTTGAATGTTTGTTTATCTGTCTAACATCAACATTTACCACAATTTTCTTATGAGTTGCCAATTCTCTAATCTTCTTTAGACTCAATTCAGATGTAAAGGAAAATTTAATGATCTCAAGAAATTTTGAGAAAGTCGACGCCCCTTCCAAATCCATCAATTTAATAGAAATTTTTTTTATTGCCATCAATTTATTACTATTTGTCTTTCCAGGTATGGCTGACAATTCAACATCAAGTGCAAAAGATTTGACAGGCCTGAAATTGCATTTATCCAAGACACATGACCCAGCAGCCAGTAAACGCTTAGCACCAGAAAATTTAGAAACCAAAAGTGTCAAAACATCATCATCACCATTGCTTAAATCATTGAAAGAAATCTTGTTCAGCTTACTATCTAAAACATATGTCTTAGTACATGTCTTCCTGGGAGTAGCATCATCCATCTTATTGTCGATCTTCAAAGCATTTGAATCAGTATAATTTGTTTCTTCTGCAATCATATTCTTCATGTTTTTCAGATCTGAAATGCTGCTAATACTGCTTGCTTCACTGTTTACTTTGTTGCCCCACGATCTCATAGGCTTGTTACCATCAGTAAGCATATTTATGAAAACCAGAGGATCGACAGATGTCTTAATAATACTGCTAGCAACAACAGGCTTCTTGGGTTTTTTATAAGATGCATTTTGCAAATGAGCACTCACCTGATGCTTGGTTTTGACACCCAATCAGATTCCTAACCCAGCCAAAATAGACACTGACCCACTAGCAAAAGAGTCTACTGGATTTATATCCACAAACAAAAGTACATTAGAAGAAATAACTGCAAAACTTATAGGGGTAAGAAAGGAAAGAAAATTTACTTCTTCAAAAAAATCAAGCTCTCATTGTGACTAAGGGATCAACAAACGAAAGATTTTTTTTTAATTTTAATTTTTAGTACTTTTAAAATAATATTTATATTATTTGTTTTTATTTTACTGCTATTATTTAAATTAAAAACAGTTTTTTGATCAAGAAATTTTTGTCTATATTAATACTTTTAATATTTACTATATTATTTATATTATTAATTAAAATAACTATTATAAAAAAAAGTATTAATATTATTATTATTAAGTTTTAAAAAAAACACTTTTTTTTTTTTTATTAAGAAAATTTTGCTAGCAAAATTAGTATTTAAACTCTTAAAACTTTTACTAAAATTTATTATATTATTTAATTTAGTAGTACTTATATAATTAAATAAAAAATATTAAATTAAATATTAAAAACCTTTTAACAAAAAAAAAACCTTATTTTTTAAGAAATAACTTTTTTAAAAAATTAAAAATACAAAAAAAGAAAATTTTATTATTATTATATTGTTAAATTAATAAAAAAAAATTTTAAATAGTTTTTTTAATAATATTTAGTTTTTTAATATTTATTATTATTATTATTTTATTTTATTTTATTTTAATTTTTTATTATTATTAAAATTTAATAAATATGATCCAACTATTATCTAGTACTTTAAAACAAACTAATGTTTTAAACTAAATGTAATTTATGTGCTTTTATATATAACCAGTTATTTAAGCCAGTTTAAGCTATATTATGTTAATAACTTACAAAAAAACTTGTTTAAAATAAATATTTTTTAAACTATATCAAACAAAGTAAAACTATTAGAAACCAATCTAACAAGTTACTCAATTGTTTTTATAAGACTGAATCTAATCTCAAGAGATTTGAATTTTCAGAATGCTATTGATTCACTAAACATCTTATCACTTACTTTAATTAAAACTTTAGAATTACCAAACATATTAATATTTTTTATGTCATACTCTGTTTTTAATATCACTATTTCTTTTTTCAACTTATCAACAGATTTGCTAAAAGCATTTAAATATATTATAAGCTTATTAATCTTGTTTTCAAGCTTGTTGTTTAACATAAAATCATCTTTAATAAATTGTTTAAAAGTAGTTATTAATATATTAATAGACTTAACAATAGATTTAACCAAAGTTAACAATTTGACTAAATCAGATTTCAAAAACACCAGCCAAAAAAAATCAAAAGATTATTTTCAACCTCAGAAAAAAAAATAGAGGTCACCAATAAAAGAAATTTAGAAGAATTTAAAAAAGCAAACATCTTAGTATAAGACTTTATATTTACAAAATATAGAGTAAATACTTTGAAAGTCTTGAAAAAAAAAAACGAAAAAATCTTATAATCTACAGCTAAAGGGCCTATTTTTTGACATCTAAAACAGCATCAACAATCAAGAGTTTTTTATCAAATACAATACTTTTTTAGTGTATTAATTTTAATAACAGCAGTTTTTAAATTGATCTGAGATTCAAATGTAATTAGAACAAACTGGAAAAAATAACCAAAATTAGGAAAATAAGGAATAAAACATGTTTAATTATTGACTTAAAAAATCATATTACTAATTTTAAAAGCAGTACAGTTAGAAAAAAAGTTGACCAACTTGGTCTTAAACTTATCACAAAACAGAATAATCTTATTTTAATTTACCAAAAAAAGAATTCTAACACTATTTTTATTCATTAAAATTGATCAATAATTTAAGGTAAATACAACAAAGTTCAGTTTTTTAAAATAAACAATCACATATTGCCAAATGCCAGCAGGCTTTAGCATAATATAAGTAACTTTACCAAACACACCAAAAGCTATCTTAATATTAGCAACAAATATATCTAAAGACATATCATACAATATAACAACAGCAGAAGAAGAACCAGAATTAGAAACCACCAAAAACTTAACAATTTTAAGAGTAGTTAAATAAACAAAGCTTGTAAGCTTAACCAAAAAAGCAGTTTTTAAAGACTTTTAAGAAGCAAACTTTATACAAAAGAGCTTCATATTATCTTTTAATATTGACTTCAAATTCAAGAAACCATGTACAAATTAAAAACCAGTCTTAACATAAGCCAATTTTATTTTAAAAGTAATATTAAGCATCAAAATAGAGACTACTTACTTAGCAAATCTTTAATAACTAAAAATAGTTTTTCAGACATTACCAGTAGTAGCACCAAAAACTAACAATAGAAATAATTCAGTTTCTATTTGGTTAGTTTAGTTCTTAAAAACAGATGACTTCATAGAAAATAATTGCTTTGCTTTTAAAACTAGCAATAATCTGTTGAAAGACATCATATTTGGCAATACAGCCAGTAATTAATCTTGGTCTATTTTGGGCAATGTGCTGAATAATATAACAGAAATTTTATCTAAGATTTTATTAGAAACCACAAAAAAATTCGGTGCAACAATAGCAAAGATAACCAACTGTTTCCATTTTTTTGAATCTTTGATCTTTTTAATCATATTTTTGAAGAGATGGTATTAGCAGTACTAAATATAAAAGCTATAGAAAAGAAAACCAGTTTGTTAACTAGTTTGTTATTAAAAACTTTTGGGCTTTTAAATAAAGTAAAAGCAATACTAAGACTAATTTAAATGTGTCTTTTTGAGAGAATTTTAATTGATAAAAAACCAGTCAAAGATAAAGAAAATGTTTTAATAGTTACTAAAAGCAGCTTTTCACGATTACTAGGTAAAAAAAATGCTTCTAAAACGTTTTGTCTAGCAGCTTCTATAACAAAAAAAGCTTTTTTGGTTGAAATTTTATTAAATATCTTAAAAAAAATATTAGGTACAGCTTTTTTACTTTTGCTCTGATCATGATTATAAAACTAAGGAGACAAAAAGTTTTATATTAAATAGTTTTTTTTTGTTTTAATTATTAATAACAAAAATATTTTTTAATTTTATAAATTTTATTAAACAAAAAACAATATTTAAAATTTTTTTTAATAATAAAAACAATTAAATAAATATTTTAATATCATTCTTAATAATACAAATTTAAAGCATTTTTTAATTATTTTAAAACTGGTTTTTTAATAAAAAGTTATTTTACAAGTAAAGTTTTTTTATGTTTAAAATAAATATTATTTATCTATTTTTTAAATAAAAATCACTTAATATTTTTGTTTTATCAAAGTAATTTACAAAAGCATTTTTAGTTTTAATAACTGTATATATTTATATTAGAATTTATTTTAATAATTATAAAAAAACAAAATTAATTTATTAAAGTTTTAATTTTTATAACTATAAATTCAACTAAATTAAATAAATTTTTTAATTAATAAAAACTTTAAATATAACAAAAAATTTAAAAAATATCTTAAAAAATCAAAAAATACAATTTTATAATTTAAAACCAAATAATCTAAATTTTAATATCTAGAATTTTTTTTAAATATAGCTTTTTTTTTTATTAAATAATTAACAAGTAAGGCCCAATCACAAATATAGCTTTTATGCAAAATATTAGTTAAACTTAAAAATAATAATAATAAATTAATAATAATAATAATTAATATTAACTTAAAAAACCAAATTGTTAATTTTAAAAACTATATAACTAAAAAGTAATTAATTAACTTAGTTTTAAATATATTTTATAAATCAATTAACAAACAAATACAGTTTTAATAATTTTAAAAAACTTAAAATACATAACAATATATTATTATAAATTAGTAAATTTTAATTTAATACCAAAATTTATTAAATATATTAAGAGCATTTTTGTTTTTATTAATAAAAATATTTAAAAAATATAATGTAAAATTACAATAATAAACAAATTAAAATAGCAAAAAAGTTAATAAATACAACTTTAAAAAACTTAAAATAATATTATTTTAGTAACCAATTTTAAACCAATTAATATTTGTAATTTTTTCAAATACCAAAATAAAAATTATTTAGTTAAAAAATTTTTAAATATTAATAATATTTTTAAAAAGCAATAAAAAAAGTGTTTTAGTTTTTATTTAAATAACTTAATTAATTATAATTTGTTTTGCTTTTAGAATTAACAATAAATAATTAAAATTAATATATTAAGCAATTATATTATGAATTAATTTTAGTAAATATATTGTTATTATTATTTTTATTATTTACAATAAAAAAAACTATTATTTATAACCAAATTTAAATTAAATACTATAATTAATATAATTATAATAAGATTAGTAAAAACACCAAAAAAATAAAAAAAGCTAATATTTTTTTTTAAAAGAAATTAATTTTTTGATATTTTAAAAAATTAATTGTTTTAATTTTAAGATTGTTTTTAGTTACATTTTAAATAAATTAATATAATTATTTTTTTATAGCTTAAAAAATTATTACTTATATATTTAACAAGAATTATTAATTAATTAATATTAATTATTATTATAAATTAGTTAATTATTAAATAATTATGTTAATAAAATAAATAAAAGTAAATATTTAACTTAATTCTTAATTTTATATATTGTTTATAAACTAAAACATTTTAAAATTGGTTATTTTATTCTTTATTTTTTATTTATAATAATAAATAAAAAACATATAAATAATATAATTTATGCAAGTTAATTAATTTAATAAAATCAGACAATAAATTTTGTAATATTAATTATATTAATTATATCAATTAAAATTGTAATTTATAAAATTATACATATATAATTATAATAATTAATAAAAACTTGTGTTAATTAAATAGTTAAAAAACAATGATTTAATAAATAAACAAATTAACATCAATAGTTATTATATTATTAATAAAACAAATGTAATATTTAATAAATTAATACTGGCATTTAGAAATAATTCATTATGAGGTAAAAACTAGCACTTGAATTCTTTTGATTCTTAAAAAAGTTCAGCAAAAATGAAGGTAAAAAAGCCGAACTAACAGATATTTTGGTTGAAAAATAAGGTGTTTTTGTTTGAAAAAATATTTCTTGTTTTCTCTATATGCTAATATTTTACATGTGTTTTATCTAAGTGAACGACTGGTCAGCCAAATAAACTTTTCGGCAAAGTATGAGGCAGTAAAGAAATAAAAAATTGCTTTATCACATGCCAATATATCAAATAAATTTTTCTAATAATGTTCAAGCCAAAGAGGATAACATATATTATATTATATTTATAAAGTAAGGAAAATGTTGATCAAATAGTAGATTTTTTTAATTCTCGCCTATGTAACCATCCTATAAAAAGAGTAATGAGGTTAAAATGTATCTAAATTTTGAAGACTAAAAAGGACATTATAAATCTTTACCTTTTCAACTAGCAACAAAATCTGATGACAAATTTCATTGATACTTTGTCTACTCACGTCAACCACAATATCAGCGATCTGTGGAGGCTCATACGGATCATCGACACCGGTGAAGCCTTTGATCTCGCCCGATTGTGCTTTCTACAAAAGGAGCAAAAGGTAAAATAACTTTCTCATTCGAAGAAATCCGATTAATGAGCATAGAAAATACTGAAATACTGACCTTGTAAACTCCTTTTCGATCCGTTTTTATGCAATAATCTAAAGGTGTATTGACATGTACTAAATAAAATCCTCCATAAGTTTCTACGTGAGCCCTAGCATGAGCACGTGCTTCAGTAAATGGTGCGATTGGTGCGGCAATTACCGCGGCACCAGCTTTGGTTAACTCAGCTGATACAAATGCTATTCTGGCAATGTTTTGGTCTCGGTCCTTTTTTGAAAATCCTAATTCTGCAGAAGGAAGAAATAATGAAGAAAATTTACATGATTTGAGAATATCAATCAATTGAAGTTGATTCATACCTGAAGATAATTCATTCCTCACCGTTTCACCCAATAATAATGTGACGGATCTTCCACCTTGTTCATTTAACTTGACTTGCAGAGCCTTACCAATTGTATCTTTTCCAGAATTGTAGTAACCCGTCAAGAATAAGGTAAAGCCTTGCCGCGACCTTGGTGGGTGAGTATCTCTTAATACTCTTACCACTTCTGGATATGAAAACCACTCGGGTATATTGCCACCTGTGCGCAACCGACGTCGTAATTCTGTACCAGAGATGTTGAGTCGAGGAGTACCCTCTGGAACTTCGTCAAGCGGTAAATATTCATCAGAGTCTGGAATATAGGTAACCATTTGGAATGGTACGACCTCGATGTGAAGCTCATCCCTATAATTTTCGACCAGGTGCTAGTTTTAAGATAGATGTATTCAGCGTTATTGATATTTTTCTTGATTTGATCACCAATTTTTTTTGCGATAGTATTTTCAAAAATCAACCTACTTGGGCGTCATACGGCCCATAAAAATCCTCTCCTTTGGAATTCTTGCCGGGTCCGGCGTGATCTCTACCAATGATGAAATGTGTGGCACCAAAATTTTTTCGTATGATTGCATGCCAAACAGCTTCACGTGGACCAGCCATTCGCATTGCCAATGGTAAAAGACCAAGAGTAGCCATGCCATTTGGATATTTAGGCATGAGTGCTTGATAAACACGAACTCTAGTATAGTGATCGATGTCCCCAGGTTTCGTGAGGCCTACGACAGGATGAATCAGAATATTTGCTTGACGTTGACGGGCTGCGCGAACAGTTAATTCTCGATGTGCTCTATGCATCGGATTGCGTGTTTGGAAGGCGACGACACGTGTCCAGTTAAGCTTTTTAAAATGGGTACGAAGTTCGCTTGGGGTATCTATAAAAGTGTATACTCTTTGAAGTCAGATTTCAAACAATAACGAAGTAGGCCTTAATATTTTACCACAATCAAAAAGTAAAGAATATTTATTAATCTAGGCTGGGACGCGAATTTTGTAAAGCCCAAAAACAATTTTTTTAACAAAGTATTACCGTACAAACCCTCACAAATTCAAAAGCCTCTTTGATAAAACTCAATAAACTTACATCTATGTGCAACATAATCATAATGTGTAGGTGAGTTTAAGGCTTCGATGGGACCACCAATATAGAATTCCTTGACTCGAGAATGCAAATACTTTACGCTTGGATGTGCAGGATCATTATCCCCAAATACATTGATGGCTTCGGCTATCTTGTCTGGTTTGTAAAGATCTTCCACGGTTAGAATTGCCAAAGGTATATCGTCGCGTGAGTCGCGCAGAACGATTCGTTTTGAAGGGTAGAGTTCAAGATTGTCAATATCTTTTTGTGAAACATCGAGAGTGACCGGTATTGAGAATAAAACTCCGCTTGTCAAGCGAAGTTCATGAACAACTCTATAGAGCGTGAATTATAATGAATTTTTTAGTGCAAACTCCACGCGACGCTGTTCACCAAAATTGACAGTTGATACAAGATGATGATCAACACTATGTTTGATATCAAATGAATGGTCACATAAAAAAAAATACTGAAGTTTCAGGAAATTTATTATTTGGCAACCTTTCATAATTTTTTTGATTCATAAAACCTTCGAGTGGCGAAAAACCTCCATTCATTAATAGCTCGAGGTCACATAACTGACGATCGGTCAAGGTCAAAGAAGGGAGAAATTCAGCCTCTTGGAGCAAAGTTTCGCGCCTATAGGCATCTCTCGCGTGAAGGTCTTTAAGTTCACCACCATGAGGGCTATTTGCCATGATCAACAAACACTTTAGGGAAGTATTTAAGTCAAAAAAAGCTGTAAACCTGTAATTTTTTATATTGTCTTGCTGTTCCAATTAACTATATATTGTATACACTATGTACAAAATTATATTTTTGAAGAATGTGTGGGTTTTTTTTGAATTATGACCGTTTTCTCATTCAAAAAATTTTGCGCGCGACTTATATTATAGTCACAACGGCAAATCACGTCTTATCATTAACGGATGAGTAATATCTCTTCTTTTCATTGCTCATAAAAGAAGTCGCCGTTGACGAGCGCGAGCACGCAATATTTTTTCAAAATGTCGATTTTAGTGTAGATTTTTCCAAATTGATCCGATGTGCCAATAATATTTACTCTATTGTACAACGAGTGACGTTTTTATCATTTTGTGCATCTAGTGCTTTCGCGAATTTGGTAACGTGTCAGTTAATAAAGCTTTTACCATTATGTCTTTAATAATATTCTTTTTTGACTGGAATCAAGGAGATCTTGGAGAACTAAAGATCATAGACAAAATAAATTTACCAAAAAAAAAAGTTGATGTCAATATTAAACTTTGACCTCAAAAAAATTTGATTAATAGCAACGCGTTTTTTCCGAATTATTTTCATAGTGGACGCGTTTTCGTCTTGTGAAATTCCCAAAATGGATTTTGTAAGTCGTTGCAGCTTTCTGTTGACCTTGTGAAGTACTATCCGCCTCTGTAAGGAACTGTTTTCGATATTATACCATTCGTTTAGAAAAATGTGCCATTAAATGACGCAAGAAATTTCATTTACGACGTAATTTTATTGGAAATAGGTTTTCCTCTTGCTGTATTTCAATACTTCGACTTATGCGAGTTTCTAATCGTGTTTGAAAACATAATTCTCATTTTGTCATTCAACCCACTTGATAGAAATAGTTTTAAAGTTTGATTGAGAGTATTCGATATGTAAGGGGAAACAATGCAGAGAATCTTCTTTTCAGATTGTGTCTCAATGATTGTTGTAAGTTACCATTGGAGCTTTTAAATCATCTAATTAAGACGCGATTGAACCCTAACTGCGGCGAAAAAAGACGAGATAATGAATTTCACAATTACAAATCTAAAAGTTTGATATTCACAAAAATGATAGAAAATTGAATTGCTTTCATTTTTAGATTCATATCTTCTGGAAATTAAAGATTAAAAAACGAACTTTTAGTAGTTAGATTATAGGGAACTCTGTTTAGTGCCCAGCAATTATTCAAATTCTTTCATTGGCAGTCCCGACTTGGATCAGCCGATTTTGCATTTGGCATCAATTTTAACTTTTTAAATATCAATCACATCAAATTTGACTGATTAATAATATATACGATTTAATTTGATATGAATTATAATTAATTAACTTATTTTACATATTAGTTATAAACAATAAAATTTAAAAAGTTTATTGCGTACCAACGTGATCAGCCAAAAGATTTCATTATTCTTACTTAGAAATCCAAGACTTTTAAGAACACGTGGTTTTTACTATCCCATTTTCAGTCATGGCGGGATTAAACCCAATTGCATTCTGTAGTCTGTTTAATAAAATCTCCCTCTTTTGACATTCCTAATATTCTCAATTGCTTGAGGATGGCCAGTCGCTTTGCAACCTCTCGTTTTATGGGCCTTTTGACAACACCTTCTCGTTCTTGCTGTTCACGACGTGGATTTTCCGCGCAGGTACCTGCTGGAAAGGTGAATCCTTTACTTGCTGAGCAAGAGGCTATTGAAGAGCACGCTCGGCGTAAGTGAATCAACCTCAAGTCGAATTACATGTAGCTGTGCTCTAAATTTGTCATCGTCCTGCCTCCCGCAAAGATCAAAAGATGAATTCTATCCAGGGAACTGTTTAAGACGATTGTTTGTCAAAGGGCAACGATTAGTGTAACTGATCTTGATAAATTTCATTTTTTATGTAAGAAAAGACGCCGCTCAACTTTGGAGAAAAATTTCCCTCTATGTTGCAGGTCCTGGGATTCTTCTAACGGCTTGGAACGCGTATAGAATAGCTAGCGAACATGCTGCTCATCATCATGAAGAGGAAACTCCTCCGTATCCTTACCTACGTCTCAGGACAAAGGTTTGTTGTCGTTCTAATTTTCTCCTTTAACCATAAGTTTAAAAGTAACCTTCATACTTGCAATAAAAAATAGCCTTTCCCCTGGGGTGATGGTGACAAATCGCTGTTTCACAATCCAAAGGTTAACCATTAGAGACTAATTTTGTAAGTATATAATCAAATATCAGACTTAATTCTTTATTTCTATTCAATTCAACATTAATAAGGTTCTTTTATGTTTCTGAATCTGAGATTCAAATTTTAAATTTCATGAGATGCATTATGAATAAATAGTCTAGACTTCACAGTATGGGTTTTTACAAATTACATACCATATCCATTGAAACAAAACTAATGTAAATGTATTTTGAGTATTCAAACCTATTTGGAAAATTTTTCATAAGTCGAACTTTGAGTTTTCACCCCCTCGTAACGGAATCTCCATTTCTTTTGGATCAAAAGATTGCCGAGCTCTTTTAATATCTTCGCTCATGTATAAAAGCTCTTCGACTCGTGCAAGCTTTTTAGGATCATTGCGCAAAAGGAATTTGAAATCTTCAACCTTTACTTTGCTTCTTGTTCCTGCCACCTGTGATGCTTTTATGCACTATGAAATCAATAGACTTTTAGGACCCTATCCGAAGTTAAAAACCAGAGCACTTTCCAAGTTGAGGCAGTAAAAAATGTAAAAACAATTTAAATTACCATTTCCGTGATATAGTCAATAACCATTTCCTCAAGCACATTCACAGTATCAGAAGCAGGATTAGGTACGTCACCAAATCCATACATTAGCTGACTTACTAAAAACCGAAGAGAGCAACGTTATTAATAAAAAATGGGGCTTAGGCTTTTATAAGTACCTACGGTCTTTGGCAAAAAGGCCTTTCTTTTCTTTCGGTGGTCTTCCTCGTCGGGCTTCCATCTAAAATGAAAGGAAAATATAACGATGTGAGAATTGCACTTATGGCAAACATTCAAATGGAATATTTATTCTAAAAAGATCTACAGCTTATGTGTCCAAAAAATCTATCCACATTAAGCATGATTTTAATTTCTAAATACATCTATTGGAGAAATTCCAACCTTTTCAAGTATTTGATATCAAATTGTCACTCAAGACATAGTTCCCCAGATATATAAAACATTAACACAGATTTGAAGTTTCCAACTATAAAGGAAATTTATTTTTCACCATTTGAGAGATTCCATGTTCATATCAACCTATAATAAACCATTTTATACAAAATTCAATCCAATATTGTTTGAAGAAAGAATCTAAAAAGATTAGGGTTGTTTGAGTTATTGCTAAAGTTAAATACAGATAAATTACACAGAAAGTTCAAAAAATTTTCCCAACCCCTGGCAAGCTAATACTTTAAAGCTTTCTTTTACGCCCAGCTTCTCCCCTCTACTCCCTTCCCGAGGGTTGGAGAAGCCTTTTCAATCGGGAGAGCCTTTGGGATGGCCCACACCAGGCCCATCCCAAAGGCTCTCCTGAGTGAGGGAAGATCTTTTCCCACGAGAAAGCCCGATTGAATTGCCGAAGCAATCTGGGCAAACTCGTGGGAGAGGTAAGGCGTAAACAAAAGCTGTTTAGCCTCCTTCCCGAGCTCCAAAACACCTCCTACCACAGAACGCATCTCCAAACCTCCCGATATCGCCTGACACATCTCACAATACCACTCCTCATCTTTTCCTACAGACCAAGGGCCTTCCCCAATACATTCTCCATGGTACCAAGCGCGACATATGTCGCATTGGACCATCCACGACTCCTCCTCTCTACTCCTACAGGCACAATGTCGCCCCTGATCCTCCTCATCCAAGCAATCCTCCACCCGCTCCATCCATCTTCCCAAAAATGCATTGATATCAAGGGATGCAGATCGGTATTCACTACACTTGGGGTACATGTGAGCGTCGATCTGCTGGCAAATCGAAAAAGCCTTTTCGGTCCAACTTTGGCATTGGTCGACAAAAGTACCAAGTTGAAATGTGTCGACGGGCATTTTTTTGCCCTCGGCTTCTCGCCACCACCACTGGATTTGTTCGAGGGTGGGAAACCTGGTGTTTTCCCAAAAGTTCAAGAACTTCCCCACCCACTCAGTAGTGGCCTCTTGGGTTCGTTGAAGGGCCGAGACGAGGCTATGATTATTGAATTAAAGGAGTAAAATTTAAATATATATATATTCGATTTGAAAAGCTCAAATAATAAAAATATAATTACCTTCTAAGGTGCCCGTCGACAAATCTCACTCGTAGATATTGACAGCCTTTGCCACATTTACATATTGTAGCCGCATTTTCTGCGTGTTCAAGACAGACGACCTCTGGTTTGCATCGTGATGCAACCTGCGACAAGGCACAATATGCATTACATGCTTTGCATGTAATGTGATCTTCGTCACGGTCGATTGTTTCATATATTGGTTCTCTTTGATTAATTTGTTTTAAAATTTTTTGCCGCATCGCAATTTCATAATTACAGATTTCTTGTACGGGCTCTCTAAGCCTGTGTGTAAATATAAGGGTGATTCGATTTAAACATTCAATATGAAGTTTATTCACATCAACTTGAGTAATTTGCGTGTGACTATTATCTTACCAGGCAACAACCCTTGGATTGTTATGGTTTCGGAGGCCATGGTCTATTAGAAGCCTCTCATGAGAGAATACTGGAAGTCGACCAATCCTTTTGTATGACATAACCGAGTCTCTGCCGTATGGAATCCAATCTGGAAGGGCAAAATTAACTGCTTCGTTTATGTTGAACTAATAATTTAAATATTTTGTGATTTTATCTGCTGGGTTGGCACTTAGTAATAATAACAAGATATTCAGGTGTTGAAAAATACCCTTTGCAGAGAAATGAGTACTTACACCCTGGTTGAACCCGGCATGATATCCTCGTGGATAGGTGACGACAAATTGATTGGGTCTTTGATCAATAGCCACCACTTTCACACCTTCGGCCACTAGCTTACCCGGGCTGATGATAGTTGTTAGCTGATGTAATAAATCGGGCTGATTCTCAAAGAATTCAGGCAATAGAGATCTTGCAGCCTCTTCGAATTTATTGGCATTCGAAGCTGGGATGCCGTACCAAGTCTTTGTTTCTCCACAATGCATGTAATTAATCGAGTAAGTATATTGATCTTCTACATGCCAACAAAAGGCAGAAAAGGCCATTCCAACATAAACCCAGGGCAACATCATTCCTGGGATATCTGGTTGAATAACATGTAGGAGAGAATCATAGAGCCGTGGAAGATTACGAAGATTCCATGGACTGATTGAGTATGGATCTTCTGGTTCTGTCTCAGGATCGGGAAATCCACTAATTACATAAAAGGAATAACAAGTAAATGAAAGATATGGCTAAATAAAACAGTTTTGAAATCCCTCTTTAATAATGTACTCAGAGCTCTTGATCAAATGTAACAAACCTTCCATATTGGGTTGAATTGATATCAGCACCGTATTCAACTTCGAGATTTTCATCCATCGAATTAGCAAGCCGCCAGAATTCTGCTTCCATGTGATCTTCAAGAGAAACACCTGGTTTTGGAGGATGCTTTTTTAGATAGAGCTGTTTGAATGAATTAGCTTTTTGAAGGAATTCGGTGAGGGTATATTCCGAGCCTTCTCCAAACCCATAGTCGTTGCCAATAGCAAGAAGACAGGATGGGCAAGTAAACTGGGTGGATTGGGCGATCTCTTTGCCAAATTTGAGACAAACCCAATGATATTCTTTATTGCAGTCAGCTTTGCAGAGTAATTTCTTTTCATTAGGGTGAATTCTCTCTTCACAAATACCACAATTTATGCTTTCAGGATTTTCCCTTGGTTGATTTTGAAAATTGTGGGTGAACTTTGGAATGTGCATCTTTGACGAAGGCCCATTCACACTTCGCATTCTTGATGAGGCTACATTAAAACTTTGAATTCTTGATGAAGATACATTGGACGTATTATAGACTATACTATCTTGATCCTTAAATGCGAATTTAATATTGCCCATATTTGGATATCGGGATATCGAAAATTTAATTTTAGTATCTTGAGATTTTTGAGAGATCACAGGGCCTAGGTCGCTCTCTTTGTTTTGTGAGTGTGATTGAGATGCCATGTTTACATTTCTGGCGATTGAGAATGATGCCATATTAGCGTGAGATATATTAGGATGTAAAAGGTTAGATGAAGGGGCAATTTGTGGTGTGGTAGAAGATATTTGAAGATCATATATTGTTGAGGTTGATAGATTGCCACTTTGCATTTTAGATGGCGAGTTGTAGCATTGTATAGCAGAGGATGTTTCAATACCTCTGAGATTAGAAGGAGAACCATTTATGTTTTCCATACTATTCGATTCTACAGGATAATCTAATACAACCAAGCCCGGGTGAGCTTTCCGAACGCTTCGCGTTAGGTAAACCGGCGTCTCCAGTGGGTTGTTGACGCTTTGGGGATCAGATAAAACCTGATTTGTTCTGTTGAGTTTGTCTGAGTTAGATATGTTAAAATTTTGGTGAAAGTTCGATATCCTTGAGGGGTCGAAGGGAAGGTTAGAATTTGTTGAAGAATCATTGCAAAGTTTCGGAGTTATTGATGGGTCAATAGAAAAATTCGAATTTGTTGATAAATCCACACAAATATTGAAAGTTCCTGTAAATGTTGGTAAAGTAGGTTGCGGATCAATTTCCATCCATTCCGTATTGGTATTTTGATATTGAGAAGATGAGGCGATACTTTGAGAAGCGGGATCCTCAATTTTAATACATCGACTTTGCTGCTCAATATTTGGGGCGATTTTCTTATCGACATTCACATTCATCAATTTTGCATAGGCTAGATGACGGCGTTCTCTTTCCCAGAAAGTATATTCTTCAAAAGGAAGAATATACTGCATATAGCATTCTTTAATAGCCTTGGATGCACCAGTACATTTGTTAGAGTATCCACCGGGTTTGATTTCACGAGCGACTTGGGCCCATTGCTTATTTTTGGTAACCTAATAGATGAATATATTTTTTCATTATAGCTTGGAGGATCATAGACAACAAGGGAATAGATGGTTTGTATGAATACCTCTATATAACCCAATCTGTTCCGCACAGCTTTAGCAAGCGAGTACAAATCTATTGGAGCTTTGTCTAAATGAGGGAGCTTGAACAGAGACTTAGAAAACATAGAGTGAAAGCGCGTAAGTTGCTCTATATAGTTGGTTCGAATTCGAGTTTGACCTTCCATTAGATTGACTCGTTGAGTTCGTGTTTTGAACAAAAATTCCTATCGTACGAGGAAAAAACAAACCAAAATTAGAAATTATTTATCATCACTATTTATTCTGAAGTAAAGCAGATTTGCTTCTCGGTTTACAGAACTAAGAACAATAAAGGACAACTACCATTTCAAAACTGGTCTTATGTGAAATTCTGCTGAAACATCCAAAAAAATTAATTGTATAAATTAATTATTCCTTCTCCAAACTCATCTCAATAAAAGAAGCCAAGTTGACAATCATATTTTTATCCGTTCATTTCTTTGACCCTATAAATTTCTTAGCCCATTGATTTATTTTTTTGTCCACCCTTTTTCTCCGCCTAGGAGCGTTTTTTTAACAATGTCCACACAAGAGGATATAAAAACCAATAAAAGAAAAAATCCTCACCTCTGCATCTAGAGAGAAGGTAGGTTTCCAACCTTCTGGGGGAACGATTTTAACAATTCCGTATTGTTCGCCCTCATCTTTAATTTGTTCAAAATAAGCGTAGGGATCAGCAAATTCTTCAGCGGAAGGAAAGAAAGTTTTGCCTTCGCTAAGACCGAAATGACGATGCTTCTTTGCGAGATCACGGTGAGGAGCCTGAAACATTACATTTGGAAGAGCTGTTTGGTTTCTTTGAGCTTGCCGCACCTGATAAGATGCTGATTGAGCAGCTGTAGAATGAGGAAGATCTTTAGGAGTTATTGAGGCCTGTCGTGTTGAATGAAGACAATTTGAGTCGGTATATTGTTCTTCGTTAGAACCATTGGTGGTTCTCATTTTGAAATACGAATTGATAAATTTTAAAGGTGAATAATAAATCGATTGGGCTGTTTACATGAAGATTTTTTCCATCAAAAGATCACCTCGATGTTTAAGGTTACATCATTAGGATTAAGTTACACACCAAAGTTGACTCATAGTCTTTAAATTTAATTGGCTAATCATAAAATTAAATTACTTTAATTATAATTATATAATCTGTTATAAAAAATGCCAATGTTATATTACGTTTAGTCTTGTAAATTTATCTCTGCTATTATGACTAAAATAACAACAATTAAACAAAATATTATAAAAATAAATTATTATAAAGCATTATTCTTTTGTAAAGTATTATAAAATACTGTTTTATTATTAAATATTAATAATATTAAACTAATAACCAATTTTTTTAATAGTAATAATAAATTATTAAAAAACAATAGTTTATATTATTTAATAACTTTAATATTGCTACTACTATGTTTAAATTAATTTGATCTAAAAAAAAGGTTTAATTTGATTTTCAATATTCGCAAACTTATTGCAAAGGAACTTTTCCACGCGTCGCCTCCAAGTATGATTTGATTGCCACTTATAGCAAATAGTGCTATGGTGTTAGAACAGGCAACATAGGTCCTAGCTAATAGATGTAATGCTGAATCAACTAAAAATGAATCTCCAAAAGCCATGGATAAAAACAGAAACAGAGAAAATGATGACGTATAAGATTATGATAATCAGTTACATATTGAATCTCTGAGGCTCTTTCGGACTTACTTTTTTAATGTTCGATAGGAAATTTTTTCTTGTGAACCTTTTGGAGTTTATATTCTAGCTGTGGTTCCAGAGGAATTGGAATCAGAGAAATCAAATTCGTTTGAAACATATCATGGCAACTTCTATATATTATTGCCATTTGAGAATTTTCAAGTCTCTACTGTTTTCGATTATTTATCACCTTGTTGGTACTTGACTTTCTCAAGCTTCACCATTCATCGAGGGCAGACGGATTTAATGGTCCATATAGATTATTCCCCAAAACTCGATCTGCTGGATTCGTGTCCCTGAACCTGCTACTGAAACTACAAGTGGTGTCTGATTATCTGGATTACATTGTTTCCTGCAATTTAAGTGCTGTTCGAATCACCACACCTTGGACAAATAGGCATTGCTTTAGTATTTCATGGGTTGTATTCAATTGCAAGAATCTTTCCGCAAATAGCTCTCCTCCTTATCAGCTTTTGTTGGGACCGGTTTTGATTCGTCAACCCTTTTTGCTAAGCAACTTCTCTTTAAATATACCATATTGCCATTCTCAGATAACTGTGTTTATTATAGAATATTTCCAGACATATCAAATGAAAGCTATTTTTATCTGGATAAAATCAGCAGATTTTGGAACCCACGTGATAATAAGTCCTCAACTAATAATCACTTCTTGCTAGAACTAAAACTTTATTCGGAAATATTTCTGATATTGAACATCCACATGGCGAAGAAACTGGAACTCAAATCATAAAAAATCTTTTGTAAACCTTGCTTGACTTTAAATTTTCTAGCCCTCAAACCCTTTATAGACAAAAATGGACGATTTGAATGAGCTGAAGTGGTTTTCTTCCCCTGAGAAATCTGTCATCCCAACAACGAACAACCCCCCGTCGAATTTGCTACCTCGCTCTACGCTGTTTCCTTCTAGAACACCCACGGAAACTTTCAAAAATGCCTCATCATCAGATGACACAAAAGAGACTCCTTCAAGTCACTCCATTTTTCGTTATCAGGCCAAAAATTTCAACTCCCCCGTTTTTAAGCGTTTTGATGAGTCAGATTTGAAAAGTTCCGATCCCACGCCTCTTCCTACTATGCAAAGCAGGGCTTATGCAAGCTCCAGCTCCATCAACCCAGCATCAGCTACTTTCCCTAGTTCTTTTACGTCAACAAATCCAAATTTGCCCCCGATCAAACATAGAGACCTTTTCGAACACCTTGTCTCTTTTGAGGGGAATAGCAAACCCTCAAAAAATGTTAAAATCTCATTAAACAACGAACGTCACATGGGGTATCAACCTCAAAAATTGAATTCAAGCACGGAAAACCCTCTAAAAGAGTCTCAAAGTGAAAATAAAGATCATGAGGCTATTCTTCAGGACACAATTGAAAAAAAAAAGATATTTCAAATTAATACAACTGGGGCTGATATCGTCCCATCGACAAATCTGATTTCTGGGTCAATGAAAGGAAAGAGTCAAAAATTAGAGAACGATGTTTTCGGAGACATTTTAGGTAGCCTAAAAAACAAAACCACACCAGAACATTCACTAAATTACTTGTAAGTATTAAAAGGCTCGGATCTTATAACTTTCAATTCTTTAGACAGTACTTTACTTTTCATTTTTCATCCAAATTCAACAGAAGATCCCAACCGATCGTTGAATCCCCATCTTTAAATACTCACAACTTTTGGAATTTAGATTTTTTATCTGAGAAAAAGGCACAATCAACAATGGTATTTTTTACTTAATATATATATTAATGAATTGTTTTCCTGCTAACGTGAGAGATATTTACTTTACCCAGGAGCCTTCAATAGGTCCAGACATGTCTCTAATAGATTTCGGAATGCCAGAAAGCGAGTTACAAACAAAACTTGTACCCTCGGTAAACGTTATTGAAAGCCAGGATAAACATCCGCTCGGTATATTGGCTAATCCGGTTTCTTACTTTCGGCCAGAAAATCCTACCCCACCCGCAAAACCAATGAGATCCTCTGTAAGCATATTTCTCGTTAAATGAAAAGATATTTGAAGCCTTTCCTATTGAAACTATCAATACTAACTGGGCAAGAAAATATTAAGAGACATCAATCACGAGCTGATCCAGATAATGTCGCAATAGAACGCACCTCGAGACCTAAAGTGAATACCCTTACAGATAAGTACATTGCACAAATTGTAGATATGGGATTTACTGCAATCCAAGCGCAAACAGCCTTGGCCGCAACTCAGACTGGTCAAGATCTAAAGGCCGCTATTGAAATTTTGATTTATCAAAAGGAGGCAGAGGAACAGGTTTTTGCTAATAGAAATGTAAATAAATCTTCAATTGTCTCTGGTCGACGTCGAACAAATACTGGAGATTATAAACGACATTATGATGGTGATAGCAGTGAAGGAGGCTTAACTTCGACTCGGCATTCTTATGTAAAAAATAATAATTTAGAAGTTCCGAAATATAGAACATATGGCAAAAGCAGTTCCGATGGCGAAGGTAGTGACCGTTCAACTTCGTCTGCCTCCTCATTTTCTGGTCAAAATTTTCAACAACAAAAAGAAAAGCTTATTTCTTCAGCTAGTGAACTGGGAATGAGTGCGTTTAAGAAAGCCAATGCTATATATCAGCAATCAAAACATAAGGTCAAAGAAGCTTTAGAAGAATTTCAGCAATCAACTCCTGGTGATGGAAGACCAAAATGGATGCAAGACGCCAATTTTCTGGATTCTGATGAAGATGATAGTGAAAAGAATGAAATTTTTATTGCTGAGTCAAATCACGTGAAATTTCAGGATGTTTATCATGATTCTAGCGATGAAGAGGCGGATTCCTCTGTGAGTAATCCTAGATTAGGGCCTCTATCAAAAAGTATCAGCGGAAAAAACACAGATGAGAGATTCAAGGATCAATCATTCGAAAGATTTGAAGAGAAGAAGCACACTATTTCAAAAGATTATGGGTTACAAGAACCTGTGTATACTTCTTCGGCTCGTCGAAAACCTATTATTTCTCAATATGACTTTCTCGATTCCTCTCATGTCGCGTCCAATAGTCCTATCAAACCGGCTGAAGAATCACCTGAATTCATTCCAGCGCATATCAATATTATACCCGCAAAATCATCTTTGCCACCCAGGCCAGTGATTCAAGTGCCATTGGAAAATATGCGTGCCTATAAAGGGAATAAAGAAAAAGGAAACAAACTTTTCAGACTGGGGCAATTTGTAGAAGCCGAAAAATACTATTCACTCGCCATCAGTTCTCTTCCAACTCAACATCTTAACCTTGTAATTTTGTATAATAATCGTGCGGCAACTAAGCTCAAAAATGGTGATTATCCTGGATGCGTACAGGACTCTTCTTTAGCCCTTCGACTAATCGATGACTATACTCTGCCACCACCACCAGGTGTAGATATTGATTTAAAAGAACAATACTCAAAAGCCTTACAACGTCGTGGATCTGCTTTTGAAGGAATGGAAAAGTATGATCACGCAAAAGATGATTATGAGAAATTGCTGAAAGCTTTTCCTAACGGCAATCACAATGTTAATGATGGGTTACGCAGGTGTCGGAAAGTTTTGGGTATGGTTTCAACTACTAATCTTGATAAAAGGTTTAGTCAACCTGCTACTTCTTTACAACATGGCCAATCTTCGATAAAACAATCTTTCTCGCTCAGTACTTTTGGAGCCCCATTGAATGCATTTGGATTTGTCGATCCAATAAATAAATCTTCGAGAACAATTCAATCCAATTTATCTTCTCTTTCGAGCCAACCAAATCATAATAGCCCTGCGGTCTCCAATTTACGTAATAAAGCTCGCCAACAAGAAATTGAGGATGCTGAAAAACTGAGATATAAAGATCAAGTTGATCAAAAAATCTTGTTATGGAAAGGAGGAAAAGAAACAAATTTGCGAGCACTGCTAAGTAGTTTGAATATAGTTCTTTGGAATAGTTTGGTCTGGAAAGATATCGGGCTGCATGAATTAGTTACTCCCGCACAGGTGAAACTGCGCTATATGAAAGCTATTGGGAAGGTGCATCCTGATAAGGTCGGTTTACACATCACGGAATTTGATATTCTTTTAAGCCTCATTAAAACGATTTTCTCTCTTTTGATCCTCAAAACAAAAAAAGCTCAGTTCAACAACTACTATTGAGCAAAAACTTGTCGCAAACGCTGTGTTCTCTACGTTGAACTACGCATGGGATGTATTCAAATCTCAGAATAATTTATGACCACGTGAATTAGGCGTTCACATGCAGTGATTTACTAACAGTTGGCAGTTATTACAAAAGTTCCGTAATCGAGGATTGTTACTTGAGAACACAATGCACAGCCACATGGCTTTTGAAGTACTTACCTCTAATGGTATTGATATTACTTGCCTAGCTTCAACCATAGAAAATGGAAAATATTTCTTGCTAGCTCGTTCACACCACTTGATTGATTGCAGTAAATCCAAAAATTGAATAAATTACCTGCACATTTCAAAGGTCTCTACAAATACATTCTTATGAAATATAAACTTCACCCCTTAGCCTTAGTGCTCGAGCTTACGAGCGCACTACTCTTGTGGTGTTTTTGTGTAGATGGATCTCCAAGTGGTTAGTGTTTGTTGGAGCAGTCTTAAGTCTCTGGTCGTACTCAAAGCTTGTTATCAACTCTCCAAACTGGTTTTCTACCCAATCTTTTTGCCATTTTCAATCATTAGCCGCAGATTATTATGTAAAATCACTCCCCGGTTTACCTGACAGGATTAATTTAAGGCAGCACGCAGGGTAGTTATGAATTCTCGATGGTGATTTTCGGAATACCACTTATAACAAAACTCGGATAAATATAGACACGTCCTAATAAACGAGGCAACAAACGCTAATATATTTTTCTGGTTAATACATAATCGACACATCGCTGATGAACGAAAGCTGGTAAGATATTGGACCGAATAAATTTCTAAAGCCACCTGTTTATCTTTTCTAACATATTATTTTATGATTTGAATTATCTTTGAAGATCATATGGTTGAATGGAGGTAAATGGTTGAATTTTTTGCATCCCTCTTTTCTTTCCATTGAAAAAATCTAATAAAAATTTCTTTGTTACAGGTCCTGGATGGCAAGTATAAGAGCTTGAAGCAATTTTGGTAAATTTGTGAACGGGATCTAATTTCAATTTCTTGATTAAACTGATCCTTTGGTGTGATACCAGTTCCAGGTATGAATTATTAATTTTTTAACACTAATTTTTGGCTTAAGAAAAGGGTTACGGTTGAATGTTGCATAAAAAAGCTTAAAAACAAAAAAACAAACCAAAGTTTGATTCATTTCTTCATTCAGCATGGATGGACTATTTTTGGAAATTGGACCATGGAGAATAAATAAGGATCAGACTCTCAGAATGATTGATGGTTCTTGGGACGAATATGCCAATATACTTTTCGGTAAGCTGCAGATAAATTTAATTTTTAAATTATACTTCTCTTTAATAATTCAATTTTTGCCCTATAAGTGGATCAGCCGATTGGTACTGGATTCAGCTTTGGGGAGACTAATGCATATCCAAATACTCTGAATCAAGTAAGTCGATGTGGTTTTCATAATAGATATTATTTGCTGTATATCCTTAAATTAACCTAATTATTTCTTTTAGTCAACTGATCAGCTGATGATATTCTTGGATAAGTTTTTCGATATATTTCCAGAGTATGCCAAAGATGAAGTGAGAAGGAAATATTTTAATTATTAAACTGACACCAATCAACAAAGCAATCAAAATCGAATAAAATCTCTTATGTTCTTTGCAGATTTATATCAGTGGTGAAAGCTTTGCTGGGACATTCATCCCATATATAGCTTCTGCGATCTTGAAACGGAATAATGAGCGGAAAACAGTAGAAGATCGCAAAGTACCTTAATTTTCTCTGAGATAGCAATTTTTTTAAATCTCCTTAACACTTTTTCCATTCCTATCCTTAGTATAACTTGAAAGGAATCGCTATTGGAAATGGCTGGATCGAGCCAATCAGTCAGGTTTGTCATAACAATAATTAAATAAGTCGCGATCTTTTTATTATCATTTTTCAGCTTTTCAGACTGGTTTATTCACCTATCGAACTTTTAATTCAACTTAGTACAATGCGTACTATTCCTTTGCTATTGAGAAACAAATTTTGTCAGGAGATTTCAAGGTAATATTCAATATAAATTATTTTTCCATCAAAATTTAGAGATTCACATTTCGTGAATATATATTATCAACTTGGTAGGAACGCGCTGAAAGAAAATTAAAGGAGTGTCAGGATCATTTAAAAAAAAATTATTCTATTCACCTCGAAGTATGTGAAGAAGTTTTGCAAGAAATCCTGGACCAATCCCATAGAATGTAGGAAATTCATTTTTGCCTAATAATAATATTCATTTTCAACCAATTTATTGGCTTCATTCGACATAGAGAAAACGACCAAGCTACTTGCATTAATCAATATGACATTCGATTACGAGATAACTACCCCGGTTGCGGTTTAAAATGGCCCTATGATTTAGAAACAATTACCGAATATTTGAGGGTATGTCCACCTAAATTGTTATTCCGAATAAGATTCTTACTCTAAAGATTTGGAATACTTTGACTTTTAAGAGACCAGATGTTATTGGGGCGATCCACGCTAATCAACAAAAATTAGGTTGGAGAGAATGTAGCGGAGCAGTTGGGACTGCTTTAATGAATGATTCCAGCTTACCTTCGAATACGGTATGTTATGGCTTACGAGTTTATAATATGAGTTGCTTCTTATACAGAACTTTTTTGTATATTGTACCTCGCCTCACTTTTTATTCGCTACAAAAGTTGCTTCCCGATATATTAAAGAAAATACCTGTACTACTCTTCAGGTATTCTAATCTCTTGTTAAGAATTTTGAATATAGGTTAAGTTGGAAATTTCATCATAATTATTGCTTTTATCTTTATACCAATAGTGGCGATCAAGACTTGATTTGTAATACGAAAGGAACCCGGGAATTACTGGCTAATTTGGAATGGAATGGTCGAAAAGGATTTCAGGTAATTGTCTGAAGGAAGTTTTCAAATTAATCATGGCAAAATTGTTAAATTGTCATTTTCTATCTTAGGAATCAATGCCACAAGATTGGTATGTTAATGACATGTTAGCCGGAACTTGGCAAACTGAACGCAACCTCAGCTTTGTTATTATACACAACGCAAGTCATATGGTGCCATATGACAAACCAACTGCAACTTTGGATATGATGGATCGGTTTATGGGGTTGAATGTAAAATTTGGTAACCAGACTCCTTCGAGGATTGAAGACATTGTAAATATCCCCAAAAGTACCGCATTTTATGTGTTACAAGACGGAAAATAACCATTTTTTTTATCAAGACACTCTCAAACGATAAAAATAAGACCACCCTCGACGATGCAAATGATGAGATATGGGATCGTTATTATAACGCGTAAGGATGAAAGAATTTTATTAATAGATATGTTTCAAATGTCTGATAACGAAATTATCTTTATTCCATTAACAGGGGTACCGCAACGTTGATAATAGTGATATTAGCGGTTCTTGGTCTAAGTATCTTTTTATTACGAGGCAGAATTTTCAACTTCAAAGAGAAGTTTAATCAAGCGAAGGTTGCGATCGAATTAAGGAATCGTGAAATGTGAGTTTTCAACGCTCATCTGATATTTTGCTAATATTTGAAAATTATCCTCAGTACTCACATGGATGAATTTATAAAAACTATAAACAGGGAGGAACTTGTTATTGAGACACCACTATGTAATTCAGAGGACGTAGACCACTTTGGTGACAGTGAAGACGATGATGATGACGACAAACGTATAGTAAGGGAAATAGGTCAATATAAAGATGAAGCTGATAATGAGGAAAATTACGATAAAAACCATTCAGACCAAGAAGTTGAACACGAAAGGAAAAATGCGCGCCTAAAATCGTCTAGTAGTGAAGAGCAAATATAATGAGACATGTATAGCATATATAACCATAAAGAGGTTTGTGGACAATTGTTCTATAAGGTGGCCATGTTTACAATTGATCGTTATACAGATAGACCTTGTACTGTCATATAAAAAAGTTCGAATTGTTAAATAATTTTTTGCTATTCATTCTAGAAAAGTTAAATATTTTATGAAATTATTAACAATAGAACAAGACAACAGCTACTTTACATAATTAT
The DNA here is from genome assembly GCA_016748015.1 of Geosiphon pyriformis. NCBI lineage: Eukaryota > Fungi > Glomeromycota > Glomeromycetes > Archaeosporales > Geosiphonaceae > Geosiphon > Geosiphon pyriformis. The sequence continues at coordinate 303,771 of JAAOMT010000678.1, read as the reverse complement.
TATTTTAAATAATATAATTGATAAAATGAGTAAATTTTATAACCAATTTCAACAAAATAATTTTTTTTTTTGCTTAACGAAGTATGGCCTAATCATTATCTACATTCATAAAATTGTATATTTTTATAGTAGACGTAGTTCACGCTTTGTTAGCACGTGACCAGCCACCCGAGCCAGTCAACAATTCATTACCATCAATTTGCAATTTACACTAAACAACAATTCATTAATTAACTGACCATTCACTGAATATTTGAAAAAAAATTTACCGTCAATTAGGTCTAAATAACTCGGATAATCCAATTTTATTTTCTAATTTAGCATTATTAAACTTGTTATTATTAATACAAACTTTTACTTTTGAATTACTTTTTGAATTATGTTATTTTTCTTATTATCTGTTCTCAATTTTGCAGTTGGTACTTTTATTTTTTCTTTGTGCACAATTATAAAAAATACACAAATTCTACTATTTTATCAATGGTTATCTTGGTTAATTTGAAAATTTTCGAAACATTGGTATATTAATTTCTTAACACAAATTTCTTTTTTAAAATCATATAAAGTTGTTTTATAAGACTGATTTTTCTTTTTTCAAATCATTTATATTTTGTAAAATTTTAAATATATTAATTATAAAGTTCAATTATATAAATTATATTTCTTTATAATTACAAGTAATTTTTTTTAATATTAATATCTACATTATATTTAAACATATATCGCATCTGGGCCGTATTCGTTAGGCGAATTAATAAACATATAATTTGATAATTCAATTTTTTTTTATTATAAGTATTTTTTGAATGAGTTTTTATAATTGGTACTATATATAAATAATATATTTGAAAAATTTTATTAATTTTATTAATTTTAAGATTTTTTAATAAGCTATTTAATTTTAATAGATTACTTTTTAAGTATTTTTTATTAAATTGGTTATAATATTATATTTTTATTTTTATTTTTTCTAATAAGTTAAATCTATAATAATAATAAAAAATAAAAAATTAATATTTTTTAATAATTATAATTAAAAATTAATGGTTAAAATAATAAGTTAAGGTTATGTTTTTAATATCTACTATTAATTAACAATATTTTTAAGCATCAAATTATAACAACACATTTTAGATTTATAAATTTGAAATAATAATTTTATTTAAAAAAAATAAGTTTTAATCTAAAAATAGAAAATAGTTTTCAAGTTATTGGTTATTTAATTTTTAACTATATTTTTTTATTTTTTTTATTATTTACGCATTTAATGAGTAAAGCCCAATTACTATCTAATACATAAAGCCAAACTAAGTAACCTAAATTAAATACAACTTATGCACTTACTACATGTGGCTAGCCACTTAGGCCAGACAAAGCAACACTACACACTTATGCTAACTCATACATTATTATCCAGACCAGAAAAAAACTGACATGACTTATAATAACCAAAGTTAATAGTAAAAAACTCAACAATACCAAGCAATTTGACCATTTCATTAGACAACATTAAAAACACATTACAAACAGCCCAGAAATTACACCACCATTATGAGCCAAACCAATCTTTTCTATTTTTATTCTGTGCTTAGACCTTACCAACTATATTTTAATATAATGCAATTTCACAACAAATCTTACATATTTGACAACTCTAATAGCAGTCTTTTTTCTATTTTCAAAAATACCAAAAGTCTTTTCATACTATTTTTTCAACACAAACCCTTTACATACTATAGTATACAAGCCAGCATCTAAGGAATATTGAGAGAGAACTCACAAAATGACAGAAAAAAACAAACACCAGCCAAAACAATTTACCATGCAGAAATTTTAACCAAAATTTTACCATAAACAACAACATTCTGAACACAAATGAAAGCATGATTCAAAAACTCTACTTTACTATACAACAAACACAACACATCAAGATAACTTTTATCATACAATTTTTTTTTAACTGCTATTAGTAGTTGCTTATGCACAGCTTTTATTAAATACATGTGCAAATTAGAAGACTTTCAGCTAGTAAATCCAGTAAGCATATAAGAATTAAGATGATATATCTTTGCAGTAAAAATCTAGTCTACACATTTGATCAACATATCTGAAACCACACTACAGCCAGAACCAGCTTCCCAATGAATGTAACAAATAGACCAAAATATATTTCTAACAAAATAATGGATACTACCAAATACAGCTGTATTATCAGCCACCAAAAAACACTTCTGTACACTAGCCAGCAATGAAAAATAAGACTGTACAGCTACTCCAACTGCAAAATTAGCCTTTACATTACCAGCAATCCCAAAATAGTCCTTAACCTTGATTCAATTTACAGTTAGATCCTTATTTCTAATTAAATTGAAAATATGTTATCTCTTAATTCAATACTGGTTACGAAAATTAGGCACAGCAAATGACAACTTCAACACACATGTATCAATAGCAGCTTGGCAGTCAAGATGCAATATCACTGTATTAAAAGATAAAACACACTCCAAGGACAAAGCAACAGTTTGCAATTCAGCCATAATAGAAAACAAAAAACCATAAACAACAACACCAACACTTATATTCAAGACTAAAAAGTACACAGCTGTACTACTAGCAACATTAGCAAAGCCAGCATCTCTCAATGAACTATTTGTATATATTTCAAAAAAACCAGATCAAATTTTGTACAAACCATCTCTCACAACAAACAGCTTACCAGATTTCAGAATATTTAAACCATGCAACTGAACAAAGTTAGCACAGCCAAATGAAAATGAAACTTGACTTAACAAATACTTAGACATAACTCCAAACCAATGAGAAATAGAGTCTCGTAAATCCAATCTCTTCCAACAATAAAAAGTTTTTCAATTTAACATACTGTCTTTCTTATCAACAAGCCAATATTACAGATGATTATTTGGAGTCTTGAATTAAATAACAAACCCATAACTTGGTGCTTAATAACTGGTATGGATGTTGATATCTGAAAGTTTTGGTAGATTTGAAGGTTTCTATAATCTAAAGATTTTGGTTAAGTCTTTTATATAATGAACAGAAATTTAATAGTTGTTTTCAATAGCCTTCTGAAATCACAATTTCATCAATTTCTTTCTCAGCTTGATGGCCAGCAATTTTTTGATAAGTAATCTTTAAATTCAAGTGTCTATCTTTTTACAGAGGTTTTTTACCAGACAATCCTTAATGTCAGTAATTCAGCACTTAATCCTTAATTAATTAATATATAACAATAAAAAAAACAAAATAAAATAAAAATTTAAGCCAAGGCAATTTTATATTAGTATTCTGTCAATAGCCATAATCAAGAGCTATTGTTCTAGTATGATTAAGTATTGAATACTATCAACATGAAGTGTTAATAGTGAGAAGAGTGATTTAGATGGTGAATAATTATTTTATTAATATTGATGATTCTAACTAAGATGTCTTTAATAGAGTGATCTTAGTATCAATTCTGTTTTTTCTGTTTCTAATGCTTTTGCTATATATAAATAATTTGAGTTTTATGAGATTGCTTACATTCTTGAGCAATGTGCTATAATTTTTTAAGCAATGTGCTCATGTGTTAACTACTATTCTCTTATTAGTCTATCTGTTTTTTCTATTATTTTCTTGTATGCTTTTTCTATGAATAACATTATTTTCTTTTTTTAATATTGAGCTCTATCAAAATTTTTATTTTGAATAAGGTCCATAACTTTTCTTTCTAATATTGTTTGTTCAATTCTGCTTCTTATATCTTTGATTTGTGAGTTGTTCATTCTCCTTTACTGGTTAATAATTATTGTCTTTATGTTAGAATGTAGCAATATTTCTGAATAATTTTGAAATATTATGTGTAATCAATAGATTGTTCTAATGTGTAGTGTTAGATTTGTTTTCTTTCTAATAATGTTTTTAATATTCTGTATTATTTTTTGATTAAATATTTTTTTGGCTTTATTAAGATATAACTTCTAAATATCCAAATTTTGTCTCAATTAATAGTAGCAATATGATATTAAAAGTTGTTTTATTTACTGTTTCCAATTTTCTTTTGAAAGTTCCTCTGTTGAAACCATTATGGATATTTTCCCAAAAGTGTTCTTCACTTTTTCTATTATTTTATCTGACCAGTTTCTTGATTGGTTTTGTAGTTACTGGTATAGTGTATTTTTTTTTTGCTTAGTGTTTTAATAGCAGATTGTTTAATAGTTGATAGTAATTTCTATGTCCAATTGTTGTTGATTTAAGATCTGAAATAATTGTTGAGCTAAGATGTAGATATGATCTGGTATTTTTATTTTCTTTGGTTCTTTTGTCACATATATTATTTCCTTATATACTCTTTTGGTTAATTAATTTAACACATTTGAATTAATGATTATAATTGGTTTCAGATTTCATGAGATTTTATTTGGTTGAACTAGTATTTATTGTATTCTTAATTGTAGAATATTACTGGTAAATAATAATGCTATATTGTAATATGATTTTAGTTAATCACTATGTGCTACTTTAGTTAAAATTTTGTTGTCTCATCTTAATTTATAAGCTCTATTTTCTAGAATTTCTTCTATATAAAATGGTTCATCTCATTTGGGATCAAATTTTCTACTCTATTGTTTTTCTGCTTTGGTACAATACAAAAATACTTTGTTTCTAATCTTGAATTCAACTGGTTTATTTGGTAATTGGTTATCATGTCTTTTTTTTTGTTTTTTTTGTGATCTTTGAATATTATCAGCTGCTCTTCATTTTTTGTTTTCTAATGTTTCTATTAGTTCATACATTCTTCTTAGCAATGTTTTTTGGAAATTGGCTTTATTTATTGGTTTAATTGAATACATATTGACTTTTATCTCAACTAGTAATATCGCTGTTCTACTATAAACAAGTTTAAATGGTATTACTTGTGTGGTATTTTGCTTCATTATTCAATAAGCAAATAATACTAATGGTATAAACAAATTCTATTCATTTTGGTTTTCTTGACTGATTTTGGCTATTGCTTTACACAGTGTTCTGTTGAATCTTTCTATTAGACTGTTTGTTTGTAAATAATATAGTAATAATAATGGTTTTTTGATTTCAAACCTTTGGCTTAATTTTGTTAATGTTTTGTTTACAAAATAAGTTCCTTAATTTGATAACAATTCTTTTGAATATCTGTGTTGATGTTACAGATAATTACTTGGGGTCTCAAATCAAATAACAAATCCATAATTTGGTGCTCAATAGCTAATACAAGTGGTATTCTCTGAAGTTTTTGGTCTCTAAAAGTGTTGATATCTGAAGGTTTTGGTTGAGTCTTTTATATAATGGACAAAGATTCAATAGTTGTTTCAGTAGTCTTCTAAAATTGCAATTCTATCAAATTTCTTTTTTCAGTATAGTGGCCAGTTTATTCTGGTAGTTATGCTCTTTTAGTAAGCTAATTCTTAATTTCTGAGTTCTCTACCCTTGTTTTATGGGTCTTTTACTAGGCTATTCTTGATGTTAATAACTTAGCACTTAATCTTTTTAATCAGTTAGTAACACAACAAAAAAGTAAAATAAAAAAAATAAAAGAAATAAAAAAATAAAAAAATAAAAAAATAAGCCAAAGCAATAAAGAGTTAGTATTTTATTAAATGTCATAATTAAGAGCTATTGTTCCAGTATAATCAAATATTGAATACTATTAACATGAAGTGTTAATAGTATAAAAGTAATTTAGATAGTGAATAATTATTTATTAATATGGATGATTTTAACTAAAATGTTTCTAACTGAGAGATCTTGGTATCAATTCTAACTGGAAATTTTGTTTTTTTTGCTTCTAATACTCTTTTTATATATACATAATTTAAGTTTTATGAGATTGCTTACATTCCTGAACAATGTGTTATAATTTTTTAAGCAATGCTTATATTGCTGAGCAATGTGTTATGATTTTCTGATATTGCTTCACATTGCTAAGCAATATCATAATTCTTAACAATACTCCATATTGCTAAGCAATATGCTTATATATTAGCTACTATTCTCTTATTGGTTTATCTGTTTTTCTTACTATTTTTCTTGTATGTTTTTTTTTATAAGTAACATTATCTCTTCTTTTTAATATTAAGCTCTATCAAAATTTTTGTTTTGAATTAGGTCTATAACTTTTTTTTCTAATATTGTTTGTTTAACTCTGTTTCTTATATTTTCAATTTACGAGTTGTTCATTCTTCTTTATTGGTTAATAGTTATTGTTTCTATGTTAAAATGTAACAATATTTTTAGGTAGTTTTAAAAGATTATGTGTAGTCAATAGATTGATTTAATATGTAGTGTCAGATTTGTTTTCTTTCCAATAATATCTTCAATGTTCTGAATTATCTCTTGATTAAATATTCTTTTGGCTTTATCGAGATATAACTTCTGAATATTTAACTTTTGTTCCAACTGATAGTAGCAGTATAGTATTGAAAATTATTCTATTCACTGTTTCCAATTTTCTTTTAACAATTCTTCTGTTAGAACCATAATGGGTATTTTTCCAAAAGTGTTTTTTACTTTTTCTATTATTTTATCCAACCAGTATTTTGTTAGATTCTGTGGTTACTAATATGGTGTATTTTTTGCTTTTTTATCTTGTTTGGTGTTTTGATAACAGATTGTTTGGTGGCTAATAACAATTTTTATGTTTAATTATTGTTGATTTAAGACCTAAAATAATTGTTAAGCTAAGATGTGGATATAATCTGGTATTTCCATTTTTTTTTGGTTCTTTTGTTATGTATACTATGTCCTTATATACTTTTTTTTTTGGTTAATTAATTTAATGTGTTTGAATCAATGATTATAATTGGTTTCAAATCTTATAGAATTTCATCTGGTTGGGCTAATATTCATTTTACTCTTAATTATAGAATATTACTGATATATAATGATACTGTATTATAATATAGTTTCAATCAATCTCCATGTGCTGCTTTGGCTAAGATTTTGTTGTCCCATCTTAATTTGTAAGCTTTATTTCTTAGAATTTCTTAAATATAAAATGGTTTATTCCATTTGGAATCAAATTTTTTACCCCATTGTTTTTTCATTTTGGTATGATATAAAAGTATTTTGTCTTTAATTTTAAATTCAACTGGTTTATCTGGTAATTGGTTATTATGTCATTTTTTTTATTTTTCTTGTAACTTTTGAATGTTATCAGCTGTTCTTCATTTTTTGTTTTTTAATGTTTCTATTAATTTGTATATTCTTCTTAGCAATGTTCTTTGGAAATTGGTTTCATTTATTGGTTCAATTAGATACATATTGACTTTTATCTCCACTGGTAATATTGCTGTTCTATCATAAACAAATTCAAATGGTATTGCTTATGTGATATTTTGCTTTATTGTCTGATAAGCAAATAGTACTGATAGTATAAACAAATTTCATTTATTCTGGTTTTTTTAACTGATTTTGGCAATTGTTTTATACAATGTTCTGTTGAACTTTTCCACTAAATCATTTGTTTATGGATGATATGATAATTATAATGATCTTTTGATTCCAAATTTTTGGCTTAATTTTGCCAATATTCTGTTTACAAAATGTGTTTTTTAATCTGATAATAATTCTTTTGGGCATTTGTGTCAACAAATCAGGTTTTGGTGAACAAATTCAGCTATGGATTCTGCATTTGCTTTTTGAATTGCTTTCATCTCTGGCCATTTTGTGAAATAATCTATGACTACTGTTATATAATAATTGCTTCTACTGGTTATTTTTAATGGTCTGACTAAGTTAATTCCAATTCTGTTAAATGGTTGTTCCACTTTAATTGGTTTTAGTGATTCACTGGGTCTTGTTTCTCCTTTTCCTTGACAAGCATCACAATTTTGAACATACTAAATAATGTCTGAATACATTGATGACCAATAATATTTTTTTCTGGTTCTTTCCATGGTTGTTTTTTTATAAAAGTGTCCTGTTGTCAAATCTGAGTATATGTTGTATAGTATTGTGTTTTTCTCTAATTCTGTGATTACTCTGAATGATTGATCTGAATTCTTTCTGTTTTTTCAATATAATATATTTTGGTAAGTAATAAAATATTTGGATTGTTGTTTTATGTTGTTCCATTTCTTTGGAGATAATTTCTTCTTAAACTGCTGGGTATTAATATAGTGTTAGAGTTGTTAATATTTTTGTGTATCCATTTTTTGTTATATTTTTGGACTGGAATGTTTTTAGATTTGTTTTATTTGCAACAAATCATTAGTATTTTTATTTTTTTTTCTTTTTTGTAATGTACTGTATATTTAAATGGTAAAAGTTCTATTTTTATTTAGTGTAGCAGTCATCTCCAAATTCTTGTTTTTGGATTGATGTCAATTCTTTGTGATTAGTATAGATATAAAATTTCTGGCTTAAGTATTTTTTTTATTTTATGACTGCCCAATAGATAGTTAAGTGTTCTAATGCTGGTATTTTATAGTTCTTTTTAGCTAGACTTAAACTTTGGCTGATGTATACTACTGGATATTTTCTTCTATCTGGTCCTCTCTGTAATAATACTGCTCCCAATAATTGACTAAATGTATCAATAATAATAATAAATAACTTGCTGTAATTTGAATAAATCAATACTGGTACTTGGATGAACTTTCTTTTTAAAGTGTTAAAAGCTTTTTGTTGCTCTTTAGTCCATTTGTATTTCACATTTTTGGCTTGAAACTGGTAAAGTGGTTGAGCTATTTTTGAGAAGTTCTGTATAAAGTGGCAGTAGTATTTAATAAATCCCAAAAATGTCCATAGTTCTATTAAGTTTGTTGATACTGAAAAGTTTTTTATTATCTCAATTTTATCTGGATCTGTCTTAATATCATTTTTGCTCATAATATGTGCTAAAAATTTTAATTTCATTTTGCTAAAAAAGCACTTGGTTGTATTCAGTTTCAATTCTGCTTTTCTTAATCTTTTGAACACTTGTTGAAGATAATGCAAATAATCATTGAATGTTCTTGAGAACACATTGGTATTATCCAAATATACAACTACTAATTTCCATAACATTTTAGTATAAACAATTTTCATAAGCCATTGAAATATGGCTGAAGCATTGGTTAAGCTGAATGACATAACTTTAAATTCAAAATTTCTTTTTTTGGTAGTGAATACAGTTTTTTTTTTGTTGGCTGGATTTGCTACTTGTTAATAACTACTATCTAAGTCTAATGTGAAGAACTATTTTTAATCTTTAAAAGCATCAAATAATTTTTGGATTTGTGAAGTTAGATAACTGTCTTTACAAGTAATACTATTAAGCTTTCTGTAATCCACACAAAAGTGGATTTTTTTATTCTTTTTATGGACTAGTACTACTGATAATGACCATAGACTCATTGATAATTAAATTAATCCATTGTTTAACATTTGATTGATTTCTTGTTGGATTATCTCATGGCTGGCTGGTGGTACTCAATATGCTTGTTGTTTGATTGATATTGCATCTCCAGTTTAGATTTAATGTTGAATGATATCAGTTCTGCCAAATTTATTTTTACTTGCAAAAATATCTGTGAAATTGTTGAGTAATATCTTGAGCTGCATTCTTTGAAGTAGATTTAGATTTTTTAAGTTCATTTGTTCTAATTGTTCTGGTTGAAGCAAATAACATTCTTTTCATCCATATATTGTTTGTGATGTGATGTTTATATATCCACACAGTTGTGAAAAATCTGGAATGGTGTTTGGTAGTTGTTTTTTGATTTTAATGCTTAAATATCCTATGGTAGTTCTTTTTGGTATTTTGATAATGTTTCCAGTTATGTTGTAAATAGAAATTTTGATGTGTTTCAGGCTTTTGGCTGGTATGTAAAGATTGGTAAATTCAATCTTTTCTGATTCATAAATTGTAGTTTCTACTTCAAAAATTTGAGCTTGATTCTTTATTTTCCTTTTTATGGTTAACATGTACTAGTTATATGACAGAATAAAAATTGATTGATGGGTGGAAATAATTTTTTTCTTGTTAATAACTTCTTCCTCTGCCATATTAACTAGTATATCTATCCTACTCATAAATTCAAATCCATTTATCTCTTTTGCTGTCATCCCTAATTTTTATTTTTTTTCTACTAATATTAACTGAACCAGAGATAAAAATATTGTCTGTGCTATTTTTTCATTTGGTTCAATACTATATTCTTTTTTTGAGTCATTTTGTAGCATTGTAATAATATTTTTTACATATCCTGTGTTAATTATTCCTTCTCTAATATTGATTTTCTTTTTTGCTAAACTAAATCTAAATACTAATTGGATTATAGTTGTTGCTGGAATTTTCAGTACTACTTTTAGATCAATACATATGCATAAATATGGTTCTAATTTAATGGCATCTTTTTTTGGATATCTTAAGTTAAATCCTGTATTGGTATTATGCATGTGTTCTAGCATAATATTTTTATTATTATTGCTGAACCATTTTAGTTCTTGTTTTTTAGAAAGATTAGAAAGTGTAATATATTGTTTTGGGTTTGAATTGGAGTCCAAATTATTATTATTAATGTTGCCATTTTAGACTGAACTGGAATCATTGTTTTTATTGTCATTGTCAAAGTTTGAATTAGGATTAAACTTCAATTCTGATTTCAAAGCACAGCTGCTGATTGGTTCTTCTTCTTCAAGGATTGTGTAGATCATGCACAGTGGTGGGTTGTAAATAAGGTTACACTCATTACAATATTAAAAGTCATATGGTATTAAACAGTAGTCACAAAGTCAGGTGTTTAATTCTTTTAAATATTGTTCTTGCTTTTCTTTAGTGTGTGCTAATTCTTGGTAGTGTTCATGGAATTGTTCAGAATTCATTATGTCAAAGATAATATTTGGATTTGGAATCCAAATGATCTCTTCCAGTTCTAGTAGGTTGTTTTTTATTATTTTAATTTTTTCTGGTGTTATGCCTTTGATTTTGGTGATTGCCATTTTCCATATTTTATTGTCATCATGTGAACAACTGTCCAGACATTTTACAGCTCTTTTCTAAACAGCATCTATGGGTGTTCTTCTTCTCACCCAATTGCTAATCAGAATTATGTATTGACACAATTCATCACACATTTTTCCATAACTAGGAATGTTATTTTACATTCTTTTGTCTGGAAAAGTTTCTTTACAAGCAAGATATGGTTTATTGTTTTATTTTTTTTGTTTTTTTGGTTGTCCAAAATGTTCAAGGATGCATGAACAGTAGTAGTACTTAGTGACCATTGGCTATTTTTTATTATCACTACAATATATGCCTATTGTTAACAATTTCTTGTCACAATTAACACAAATTAATTTTGGTCAATAATAGTTTGGCTGGCATTAAGTAGTAGTATTATATGGAATATATGTAGAGGTAATTGTTTAGATTTCTTTTTTTTTCTCTTTTTTTCCCTTTTCCTTTCTCTTTTCAGGTAAGCACCAGTGGTAATTCATTGTGTTTTTTTTGGCCCATGATATCTAATATATTTCTTAAGTAGGTTTTTTTTTTTCCTCCAACTTGATTAGTGGCTGTTTATTGGTGGTAGTCTTAAAATAATTACAAGTAGCTGATATTTGAGTATGTTGGCTGTTTTGACTAAGTTGTAGCTCCTGGGTGTTCCAGTCAAACACTACATTGATTTTGAACAACCAGTTATTACCAATAAGGGCTTGGTACTAGATGGCTTTTATGATAAAAACTTTGATTAGTATGCTAATGCTATTAACTTCGATTAAGAAGTTATTGATTTTGCCAATTAGAGTTTTGGTGGCTCCATTAGCAGTAATAATTTTAGCACTAACAGCATAATCAACTTAGCAACTTAATTGGTTTATGAGTTGTTTGGTGATAATGCTGTCTGTTAAACTATTGTCTAAGATCAATTTGATAGACTGACTATCAATCTTGGCATTGGTGTATATCATGATAATGGATTTTGTGTCTAGGGTGGCTCTACTAAATAACAAAATTATTGCTGGTTCCTTGAATTCAAAAGAAAAAATTATGGCTAGTAATTTGTCATTTGTGACAGTTGCTAAAAGTATATTATTAGTAAATGGCTTTTGATTGGTTTCTTGATGATTGGATTGGATGTCTTCTGGGGTAATTAGAAGACTTAAATAGTTTTGAGAATTTGGGTTTTGGTTATATCCAGTTTCTAAACTATACTAGTATGGTTTTGATGGTTGGTTTGAAGAACTTGGGATTTGCTAATAAACAATCATTGCTGATCTTCAGTTTTGAATCATTCTTGATTTTTAATTTCTGAATGTTATTTAAGCTGTAATTCATAACAGAGTTTGAAGTTGTTAAGATTAATAGATAATTTGTAGCTGTAGTTGATATATTACAGATGCTGGAGTTTGATATATAAGAAGTGAGTATATTTGTTGTATCATGAGTGAATAATGGGATTAATAGTAATATTGTTTAAGTAATTGATTATTGGCATAGTTTGGGGTTTAAAACTGGTGATCAAAGTTGTGATATTGATTTCTTGATCATTGGTTATTCTTATATGTTCTTGTTTACCACAATAATGACAAATATGTATCTTGTGCTGTTACTGTTGATTTGCTAAAGATGGACATGACTAATTCTGAGATTAATTGGAATTTCCTGAATTTTCACAACATTGTAATGGCTGATAAATTGCTTGATTGCTATAATTAGCTAAGTATTCTTCAATTTTTTGGTTGATTGAATTATTGAATTGTTTCAATTTGGAATTCAATTCAGATAATTTGTTCATTATTAGATTTATGACTTGGACATAATTGGCTTCAAGTTCAGCTGATTCAAAGTCTCTGATATATGTGACTGCATCTTAAAGTGTAACTGAATATAATGAATGCACATGTTGCAGGATACTGTTGTATAATCCATAAATGAACTGATTTAAGATTTGGGGTACTGTGAAGTAATCGGTATTGATAACTTGAATTTGGCACAGATTTCTGTGGAAGCATCTTAGATAAGTAATGACAGCCTCAGTATCTTTTTGTTTGATGTTAGTGAAGACAATAGCTAAATAATTGATGCTGTTATTATTGCTAAAGTATCTTAAAAATTCTAGCTTGAATACATCAAACATTTGGGGTTTCTAAGCCAAGCTTTAATACCATAAGTTCGTAATATCTTGTAAAAAATATGGGATTACTTAAAGGGCTCTGGCATTATTCCAATTATTAACTGTGATTGCTTTGGCAACATTATTTATCCAAGCTTAGACATTGTCTTCTTTGCTGGTAAATTTTTCAAGTTTCATGATTGAAACAAATGCTATTGAAGTAATTATAGGTTGTTGTGGTGGATTTGGTTGTTGAAGTTGTGGCTGCAGCTATTGTTGTTGCTGTTTGGCAATTGGTGAGACTGGTGGTAGATTGATTATGATTACTGGAAGTAAGTTTTGTTGATTAATAATAGTGGAATTCGAATTGTTCTGATTTTACTAAGTTGGAACAATCAGAGTTTGAATTTCTGGATTTTCTGGAATTGGGTTTTGATAGTTGAATTTCTGATCTTTGTTTTCTTCTTCTTCTAATTTCATTACTTCTCAAAAACTTGTGGTTCCGAAATCTGGCTGATATAATGATAATCAAAATTCCAATGGCATTGGTAATTGCAAATTAAATTCTTTGAAATAATTGCCATAGGTTTTCAATAACTTTGTTTTTTTTTGTTTACTTTGAAATGAAATTTGTGCTAATGCTGTTTTTGTGTTTAATGTGGACACATCTGTTGATAAAATGTTGATGGCACTTCCAGATGTATAGTAATATGATAGATTAATAAGTGATTCAACTTTTGTTTTTTTCCATGTAAGTGGTTGTATTCTCTAAGATATTACTACTGGTGTTTGTAATTTTCCTTTGCCTTTGTTCGCATAGGTGATTGAATATTTTTGTTGAGTGTAATTTTCAATTTTTCTATTGATTTTAGTAATAATAGATGCAAAATTATGATTTATTGCTAGGCTGGTATTTTGAATTAATTTGTTGTAAAAATTTTCTCTTGCTAATTCAATATCTACTAGTGCTCCTAGGAAATAAGAAATTCTTTCATTAATGTAGAAATTAAAAACTAACTCTGCTAATAGGTAATTGCTGGTTAATTTCAAGTGTTGACAATAATGTTAAAATAAAGATTTGGCAAATTCTAAATGGTTTGTCCTTATTTTTTCTAATTCTACCACTTTTAGATGGTTGTTGTTGGTGCTGGTTCTCTGTAAGATTATACTTTACAAGGAGCACCAAATGTTACAAATGATTACTTGGAATCTTAAATCAAATAACAAACCTATAACTTGGTGCTCAATAGCTAATATGAGTGGTATTCTTTGAAGTTTTTGATCTCTGAAGGTATTGATATATAAAAGTTTTGGTTAAGTCTTTTGTATAATGAACAGAGATTTAATAGTTGTTTCAGTAGTCTTCTGATATTACTGAAGATTTTTGGTCCCTTTTCTAAAATGTTGTTATTGTTTGTTTGTTGCTAATTTCATATTTTCTGAATGCAATTGAATTTCCAATAACTGAATTTATCTTCAAATTATTTCTTATAATTTGAACTGCTAGGCTTATAAGTAGAATGGCTAATTCTATGCCAATTGCTTTGTGTAGTTATGTTGTAGTAAATGTCAACTCTTTTCTAGGAATTGCTTGTCTGGAAGCTTACTAAAAATGTGTAGTTACTTTGCTGTAAAAGTCAACTTTTTTACAGGAATTTCATCTGTAAGCTACTTTAATAATTATAATAAGAAAAAGAAAAGAAAAAATAAAGAAATATAAAAGAAATAAAATTGTGTTAAAAGAAATGTTTTCTATTCAGGCCTGAAATCACTAACAGATTATTGAAATTGGTAGCTAATTAATTTTAAAATGTTAGTTGTGTTGAGAAAATTTCAAATATAATAATTAAGAATTTGGTTTTTGAATATTTAATTTTTATTTGATTTTGTAAGGATATAAAAGATGATTTGTTTTAATTAAGATATTTAAAGTAAGATACTATGATAAGATACTATAAAAAGATATATTTTCTTAAAGAGAAAAGCTTTTCTTTTATACAACTTGTTGTAATACTAGTCTTTGAACTTGCACTTTTCTCTTTGCTCTAATTTTAGCAAATTAAAGATACATTTTGGCAAACTACAAGTTATTTCTACAAATTATTGATTATTTCGGCCAATTTTCATCAATTTCGACAAATTTTGACTATATTAAATAGTTCAGAGTATTGTGTAATTTGATCATTTTAATTTCTATGATACAAATCAGGTTATTAATTAAATGATAATATTTGATAATTTGGTTAAATAATAAGTAATAATCGAAATTATAATAATATATGCTAATTAATAATAAGAATTATGAAAATAATTTCATGCTAATTAATAGCTAAATTCTACTGGTAACATAATTTTCTCCTCAAGACTGAGCTTCATCAAAGTCCAAATATTATCTGTAATATTAAAATAGTAGTCCAAGATAATTGAAGTGATTTGGTCTAAAAATTGTTGAAATTTCAGTTTTGTAAGCTTTCCAATATATTAAATCTTTATTGAATAAAGTATTGGATTTTGTAAGACGTTTTCACAAGTGTTAAATAAATTATAGAGTCTAAATACTGCTCTAAGTTTGTAGTGAGTGTTTGTTGATCCAGCTGCTGTCTTGAATTCATTGTGAATTTTTTTTTGTATAGCTTTAGGAGTGATGTTTGTTGCTTTAAGTTCTAGTTTTTATTCATAAAGTGTTTTTTCAATATGAAAATATTTATAGATAAAAATATGTTCATTGTTCTGTTCATTAAAAAATAGTAGAAGTTTTGTTAGATTGTGATATTTGGTAGAATATTAATAGGGACAAATAAAAAATTTTCTTTTAGTGCTTGTTTCAAAAGTTCTGGTAATTGATTTCCAAAGAAATTTCTTGTTTTTTTTCTATAAGAATGATAATTCTGAAAATTATTTACTACTAGTATTGTGATTTCTTTTTAAGTATAATTAATTTGACTTCCATTTATTATTATGAATAAATTAGGAAGTGTTTTTAAAGCTAACATTAATTTTTGGGATATTTGTTAGATATTTTGGAGAATAATCATAATAAAAAAGACTAACTAATAAAAAGAATAAAGAAAATTATTTTTGGGTTTGGGTGTTTTTTGTAATTATTTACTATTTTTATTTTCTGTTTTTGTGTTATTAAAAAGATTATTGTAAAAATGTTAAATTAAGTGTTCAAGTTTGGTTGTTGTTATAATTATTGGTTTTAAATTTCGGGAAATATCTTCAGAATTAATTAAAGAGGAATGTATACCAATTTGTGGAATTAATGATTTAGAATTGTTTCTGAAATAATAGTGTTTCAATCAATCTCTATGTGCAACTTTTGCTAGTACTTTGTTATCAAGTCTTAACTTGTATAATCTATTGTCTAAAATTTCGTGAATATAAAATAGTCCATTCTATTTATGTTCAAATTTCTTACTTTATTGTTTTTCAGCCTTAGTTTTGTGTAAAAAAACTTTATTTCCAACTTTAAATTCGTTGGTGACTGGTGGTAATTTGTTATTATGTTTTTTTTTTGTTAAGCTTGGGAGTGTTCAATATAAGTGGCTGCTATTTGTCTTTTTCTTTCCAATGTACTAAGGAGAGTATAGGCTTTTTTCTGAAGTGTTTCTTAAAAGTTTTCTTTATTAATTGGTTGTACTGGATATGTTTCTACTGTAAAATTAATTGGTAATGTTGCTATTTTTCTATAAGTAAGATCAAATAGTGTGTTTTTTATAGTATCTTGTTTTAGTATTTTGTAGACTAGTAACACTGATAGAATAAATATATCTTATTTCTGCTCAAAATTTGTTAAGACTTTGGTTAAAAATTTACACAATGTTTTGTTGAAACATTCTACAAGTCTATTTGTTTAAGAGTAATAAGGTAATGATAGAGGTTTTTTAACATTGAATTGTTTACAAATTTTTTGTATCAAGTTGTTCACAAAATGTGTTTTTTGATCAGATAAAAGTTTAATTGAGCATCTATGTCTACAAATAATGTCTTCATAGATAAAATTTGCTACTGATTTTGCATCTGTTTTTTGGATGGCTCTAACTTCAGACTATTTAGTAAGATAATCTATTGCAACTGCAATATAACAATTTTCTTGGGTTGTAATAGGTAATGGTCCGACTAAATTAATTCCAACTTTGATTGGATTTAGAGATTCTGTGGAGTGAGTTTTTCCTTTTCTTTGACAACTATCACAAAATTCTACATATTGTCAAATATCTTTTTGCATATGAGACCAAAAATAATGTTCAAGTGTTCTTTGAATTGTTTCATCTTTTCTCAAGTGTACTGAAAAAAGATCTGTATACATGTTGTATAGAATTGTTTTTTTTTCATTTTCTTGTACTAATTTGAGTAGTTGGTTTGGATATCTGTAATTTTTATAATAAATTTTGTTGTGGTGTATGAAATATTGTTTTAATTGGTGTTGTAATCAGTGTTTTTTACTTGAAAACCAGTTTTTTAACATGGTAAGAGTCTCTAAATAGTTTTTAAGGTTGTTGTAATTTCTGGAATTCATTGTTTTTTTGTTATTTTGTTGGTAGATTGGTAAGTTGTGGTGGAATTGGTGTTAATTTTGTCTTATTCTTGAGAGGCTATTAACATTAGTGTGTAGTTTTCTTGGTTTGTGGTGTACAATATATTTGTAGTCTGCTAAGAAGTTATTTCATTAAAACTGTTTAACACTTTGTTCTGTTTTCTTTTTATTGAGCCATTTAAGACCAATATTGTTGGTTATAATATCAAATTTTTTTCCATTTTTCAGGTATTGTTGAAAGTATTTAAGAACTCAAATAACTGCAGCAGCCTCTAATTCAGTTGAGCCATATTTGAGTTTTGTTGACTTGAGTGTTCTATTGGCATAGGCAATGACTTGTTCTTGGCCATTTTCGTCCAATTGTGATAGGATAACACCAAATGCTATGTGTAAAGCATCAGTGGCTAGTTGGAACCATTTGTTAAAGTTTGGGTAAACAAGAACTGGGGCTGTTATCAATTTTGTCTTGAGAGTTTTAAAGACTTTCTGTTGTTCTTCAGTCTATTGGTATGGCACATTTTTGTTGGTAAGATAATTGAGTAGTTTAGCAATTTCTGAGAATTCTTTTATGAATTTTTGATAGTATAAAGCTAATTCTACAAATCTTTATAGCTTTGTGGTATTTTTGAAAATTTGAAAGTTTTTGACAGCATTAATTGTTTCAGAATTTGGTTTGACTCTATTTTTATTAACTATGTGTTCAAGAAAAATTAAACTTGTTTTTCCAAAGTAATATTTCTCAATGTTTAATTTCAATTTTGTTTTCTGTAATCATTAAAAAACTTTTCGCAAGTGGATAAGATAAGCTTCAAAGCTTGGTAAGTATATATTAGTGTTATTTAGGTAAACAACTACTAATTGCCATAAAAGTTTTTCATATACAACATTCATAAGTTGCTGGAATATTGCTGGTATATTATAGAGTTCAAAAGACATAACATTGAACTTATAGTTTTCTTCTTGGGTGGTAAATGCTGTTTTGGGTCAATCTTTTAGATCTATTTCGACTTGCCAGTATCTACTTTCCAAGTTTAAAGTTGAGAAGAACTTGGCTTTTCCTAGAGCATTTAACATGTTATTAATTCTTAGAAAAAGATAGGCATTTTTAATTGTTATACTGTTGAGCTAATAATAATCTACACAAAATTTGATTTTTTCGTTTTTTTTTTTAACAAGGACTACTGGTGAGGCCCAAAAACTTCTTGATGGTTGAATCAATTCATTATTAAGCATTCTTTGAACTTCTTCTCTAATAAATTGGTAGTTGGCTGGTAGTACTTAATAAGCTTGTTAAAATTTTGGTGGAACATCACCTGTGTAGATCTGATGTTAAACAATATCAGTTTTTTTATGGTCATTGTTGTCTTTGCAAATATATTAGCAAACTCAGCTATTAACTGTTTCAATTGTCTTTGTTGTTAAGGTTCTAAGAGACTCATGTTAATTTAAGAGAGTTTTTCTTCTAAAAGATGGTAGTTTTTAGTAGTAGCAATAATGTTTGGATTAAGAAGTAAGATATGTCTTACAATTTCGGTGAAATTAGAGACAATTTGAGAGTTTTTATTCTAAAAGATATTGCTATGTATAATTCCAATTTTTAATTTATTTAATAGAACAATGAGGTAGTTGTTGGGATTGTAAAATGTAACTCAAAATTTCTTCATTCTTTTGGAAATATAAACATTTGAGATTGAGATTCCATGTTTTAAACAAATTTGTTCATTGGATTCAAAAATTTGTTGAATAGTTGTGGGTTTTGAACAAGTGTAAATTTCGTAATGTTCTTCAAAAGATGAAATAGTAATTGGTTGGAAAAGTTAAAAAATCTGGTGAAATTTATTTTGTGTATTGAGAGTTATATTTATTGGAACTGTAAATCATTCAGTTGAACCAAAACTTTGTATTTTTCTTTTACTTTTGTCTAGTTGTTCTCTGTTACTAACAGGTTGTAACTCTGAAATATTGATTAAGAGTAGATAAATTGCTTGAGCAATCTTTTTAGCATGTTTTATTCTGAATAATTTTTCAGTTTTATTTTGTAGCATAACAGTAATGTTTTCAGTATATTTTGCATCTATAACTCCTCCTCTAACATTGATTCTTTGCTTGCCAATGATGATTTGGAAGTAATTTGAATCATTGCTTCTGGTAAAATTTCAAAAGCAATTTTGAGATTAATTTTTGTTAAAGATTTTGGTTAAAGGACCAAAGTATCTTTTTCTGAATATTATAGATCATATCCAGCATCTATATTATAAGCTTTTTCTGACTTGATTCCTTGACCATTGTTGTTGAAGTATTTAAGTTGTAAGGCTGGTTGATTTTCAGTAAGATAGATTGGGGTTGTTGTAATTTTTTTTTCTAGCTTAAGTTCTTCAAACTCAATTTCCTTCTGGTCATTTTTATTGGATAAGAGGATGCTAAGAGCATAGCATTCTGAACACCATTTATTATTACAAAGCATGATGTATTCTTTATACAATTTAATGTTTATTTGTTCTAATCATTGAATTTGAGCTTCTTAGATTAAGTTAGTGTGACTTGCAATTTGGTGGTATGTTTCCACTTCATTTTTATAGTTAAATCCAGCTAATTTTATTGTATATTCAATGTATTCAGCTTCTTTCATTTGGTGGACATCCTCTTGTGTGGCTCTATTGATTAAAGCCATTGCTAGGTCAAAAATTATTTCAGTATTATAAGAGTAGTGGTAGAGTTTGTTAAGAACACTGTTGTATATTGCATTAAAAGGTGTTTTTTTTCTGAAATTGATAGGGCATATTAACAGGTTTGATTACATACTCTTCTTCTTATTACAATATCAATTTAGTTATATTCTTCTGATAGTATATTTTTACATATAAAACAAGGAGTATTGTCCCATTTTCTACTTTGTTTAAAATATTCAAATTGTTCTTTATGGTATGCTTTACAGTAGTAATAAGTGCGAGTTTCATATTCCTCTTTTGAAGAAATACATGCTCTCATTGATAAAAGTTTCTTGTTACAATCTTTGCATTTAAGTGAGATGTAAAATAGTTGTTTTTGTAGTTTTGGTGTGGAATATTTAACTACATTCTATTTTCTGGTCTCTTCAAAAATTTCTTGTTTTGTTTCTTTAGTCCAACTGGATGTTAATTCAAGAGCCATAAAGATTTCAGTAATTGGTAATTCTTTTTCTTCTTCAAATTCGAATGCTAAGGCTTTTTCAGATTTTTTATTAAAAGTACCACAGGTAGCAAGTACTCTGATGTATTGTTTTTGGTATGAAATCTTTAATTTTTGGATTTTCCAATTCAAATTTGCATTGGTCTTAAGAAGCCAATCATTTCTGACAAGAGCTTAATATTGGGATGTATTCATGACTAAAACTTTGACTGGAATAATGATTTCATTAATGGTAAATAAAAAGTTGTCAATTTCTCCTATTGAGATTTTTTTTATATCATCAGTTATAACAATTACAGTTTGGGCTGGTCTGTCAACAGTTTTTTGAAGCTGTTGTATTAATTGGTAGGTAATAATACTTCCAGCTGATCCACTGTCTAAGATTAATCAAATTGATTTTTTTTAACTATAGCTTCAGTATATATTGCTGTAATTGCTTTTTGTTCATTGACTGCTGTATTGCTAAGCAGAAATGGTAATTTATTTTCTTCAAATTCAAATGAAAATATGTTTAAGAGATTGGCATTTTGGGCAATTTGGGCTGGTAGAATGATATTGTTGGAAGAGTTTGCTTTTGGTGCTGCAGTTTTATTTTCAAAAGTGTAGTTTGTTGAAAATCCTGTTTTTTGGACATTGTGAAATAACTAAGTTGAGTGTGGTAGTGATTGGATCTTTGCTGACCAGAATTTCAGGAAACCAACTGGTTGTTTGGATTGATTCTGCTATTGTTATTCTGAAATTGATTTTGAGATGTGAATTGGTTTTGGTGAACCACTTTTCGAATAGGTATTAGGTATTGTTAAGTGGATGGTGCTTGGTATTGCTGAATTGGTAAAAGTTGCTGATATTGTTGCTGCATTGGTTGTGAAGCAGATTGATAGTAATTGTTTTGATTTTGTGGTCTTGGTAAGTAATAAGTTGATAGTAGAGATTAATAATAAAATTGTTGTAGTGAAGAGTAACATTGATTACTCCTATTTTGTTGGTCTCTTTGTAGCTTTTTGCAATTTTGTTTCCAATGTTCTGGAATTTCACAATAGTGACAACTTTGGTTTTAGCTTTTGGATAATAATGAATAGTTGTTTTGGTTTTGTCATTGTGGTGGGTAATATCTCTGTGGTTATTGCTGTTGTTGTTGGTTGGTGAAATAGTTTTCAACCTTTTTTGTAAGTTGGTCAATTTTTTTTTCAGCTGCTGAGCTGGTTTTTCCAATAGCAAAATTCACAAGTTTGGTGTAATTTGTTTTTTCTATTGCCATTTCATAGTTTTTTGTGTGTCAAATTGCTGTAGTCAAGTCTTTAGATAAATGTAGACACACTTTTTTTATGAGTTTATCTTTTAATTCAGCAATGAATTGATCCAAAATTTGGGCATCAGAATAGTATTTATTGGTTTTCAACTGGCAAATTCTTTTGAGAAGTTTGTTGAACTTTCTTAAGTAGATTATAACTGATTTGCTTGGTTCTTGTTTAATATTGCAAAAATAATTTTGGAGAGTGATAGAAATGTTGTTGTTAGTGAATTGTTGTAAAAAAGCATCTTTAAATGCTTGCCAGTTTTCAAAGAGGTTATCTAAGTTTTCAAACTATTTTTTTGCTGTTCCTTAAAAAAAGTATAAGATTGCTTTGAGCATTCTTGTTGCAGTCCATCTATTTGCATCTTCTGCTTTCTGAACTTTGTTAAGCCATTTTTAAGGGCTGGTATTATTATCTTTACCAGTGAATTCTGGAATCTTTGCAATGTAAGCAGTTGTCATTTTTTCTTCATTTTCTGTGATTTTTTCTTGTTTTGATTCAGTTTTTTTACTTTCCAAGTACTCTAAATGATTACTTTCATTTTCCTGTAAGTAATTAATAATATTGGTGCTAGTTGATATGAGTTCCTGTTATTGAGTAGAACTTTTAGGTGACTAAATATTTTCTAGTCTTAAGAAACAGATAAGTAGTAAATTTGACATTTATGATTAAACAAGTAAAATTGGAAATAAGATAACTGAAAGTGAAAGTTTGGTGCTGGTTTTTTGTTCTAGAGTTTGCAAATGTTTGGCAGTTATCTTTGGTGTTCTTGGAGTGTTTGAAGTGGTTTTTGAGTATTGTTTTAATTTTTGTTTATTCTTGTTGCTTGTTTTTGGTTCTGATTCAAAATCAACAGAGTATTTGGATTGTACTGGATATTTTTTTCACAATTCTGAATAATGTTAAAATTAAGTTCTTGGAAATAAGTGGCAAGTGTTTTACTGTTAAGGTCTTCAGTTTTCAATTGTGAATAGTGCAATAAATTATTGTAGAGGTTGTTTTTAACTTTTGAAATATTGTAGTTTTTAAAAAGATAATTGTTGATGCAGTTTTCAATGTATTAGTATACTGATTTCTTGACAACTTCAATTCCGTCTGGAATGTTGAATCTTTGCTTGCAGTGAGTGTAAATTGACTGATAATACTCTAAAGTTGTTGTGTTTGGTGTAGTTGCCACTTTGAAGTTGTTATTGCTGTATTATTTTCATAGAAAAGCACCAAATATTACCAGAGATTTTTGGTCTCTTTTCTTGAATGTTGTTACTGTTTGTCTGTTGCTAATTTCACATTTTCTGAATGCAATTAAACCTCCAATAACTGAATTTATCTTCAAATTATTTCTTATAATTTGAACTGCTGGGCTTAGAAGTAGAATAACCAATTCTGTGCCAATTGCTTTGTGTAGTTATGTTGTAATAAATGTTAACTCTTTTCCAAGAATTGCTTGTTTGGAAGCTCACTAAAAATGTGTAGTTACTTTGCTGTGAAAATCAACTCTTTTACAGAAATCTTGTCTGTAGACTACCTTAATGATTATAATATAAAAAAGAAAAAAAAAATAAAAAAAATGTAAAAAAAATAAGATTTTATCAAAAAAAACGTTTTCTATTCAGGCCTGGAGTCACTAACAGATTATTGAAATTGGTAGCTAATCAATTTCAAAATATTAATTATGTTGAGAGAATTTCAAGTATAATAATTAAAAATTTGGTTTTCAAATATTTAATTTTTATTTGATTTTGTAAGGATATAAAAGAAGCTCTTTTTTTATACAACTTGTTGTAATACTAGTCTTTGAACTTGCATTTTTCTCTTTGCTCTAATTTCAGTGAATTAAAGATATATTTTGGCAAACTACAAGTTATTTTTACAAATTATTGATTATTTTGGCCAATTTTTATCAATTTCGGTGAATTTTGACTATATTAAATAGTTCAGAATATTGTGTAATTTGATTATCTTAATTTCTATGATATAAATCAGGTTATTAATTAAATGATAATATTTGATAATTTGGTTAAATAATAAGTAATAATCGAAATTATAATAATATATACTAATTAATAATAAGAATTATGAAGATAATTTTATGCTAATTAATAGCTAAAATTCTACTGGTAATACCAGAATCACAATTCTGTCAAATTTCATTTTTCAGCATGATGGCCAGTTTATTCTGACAGTTATGCCCTTCTGATAAGCTATCTTCAATTTTCGAGTTCACTATTCTTGTTTTACAGGTCTTTTACCAGGCTATCTTTGACATTAATAACTTAATTCTTAATCTCTTTAATCAGTTAATAACACAACAAGAAAGTAAAATAAAGAAAAAGAAAAAAAATAAAGAAATAAAGAAATAAGCCAAGGCAATAAAGAGTTAGTATTTTATTAATAGTTATGATCAAGAGCTATTATTCCAGTATGATCAAGTATCAAATACTATTAACATAAAGTGTTGATAGTGAGAAAGTGATTTAAATGGTAAATAATTATTTATTAATATAAGTGATTTTAACTAAAATGTTTTTAACTGAGAGATCTTGGTATTAATTCTAACTGTGAATTCTGTCTTTTCTGCTTCTAACACTCTTGTTATATATACATAATTTGAGTTCTACAAAATCGCTTATATTTCCAAGTAATGTGCTATAATTTCTCAAGTAATGTGTTCATGTGTTAGTTATTATTTTCTTATTGGTCTATCTGTTTTTCTTACTATTTTTCTTGTATGTTTTTTTTATAAGTAACAATGTTTAATATTAATAAAACATTTAAAATATTTAATATATGTGTTTTATGTTTGTTTTATTTAATATTATAATTATTAATATAATTATATAATATTGTTTTAATTGGTCTAAATAGCTGGTTATATATAAAAAGCATATAAATTAGATTTAGTTTAAAACACTTAATTGTTGTATTATATTAGATAACAATTAAACTTTATTTATTAAATTAATAATAATAATAAAAAATGATTAAATTATTAAAGTTTATAAAACTAAAAAAAATATTAATATTAATTTAATAAATTTAAATAACAAATTATATAAACCAAAAAAATTAATTTATTATTTCTTAAAATTGAATATAATATCATTGTAATTACATTTAAAATGCATTAAAATTGATTAACTTTATAAATAAAATTTTAATTAATGTAATGCTTAATTATCACATGGGTGCAACTTCAAATTATAAAGCTGTAATTAATTGCAACCAATAAATACTTATGTTTGCAATTTAGAATTTTTTTTACAAAAAATTCTTGTTGCTATTAAATGTAATTTGGAAGGTATTGTTTCTTATCCAACAATTCTGCTATTAATACAATCATTTCAAAGCTGTAAATTCGATATGGTGACATTTTATCAATTGATAACAGCTTAATTCAAAGATATCGCCTTTCTGTAACTTTACAGAATGAATTGCTTTGTACATCATAAAAAATAGTGATCGGCCGTAAATTAACTTTTAAATTAAAAAATAATTGAGGTCATCTACAAAGTGTGGTCTTAATTATTCTAATCTAGGCTCTTAACGGGTCCACATCATCGACCTCTCGTTTGTAGGATAGGAGCTTTGGCTTTGTTTACCACAGGTGCTTAACTGAAAGCTGCGAATCCCTTACATATAATTGGCAGCTGATAACATCTCTTTTGGCTGTTGTTCACGATAAAAATACTTTCAAGCCGCTTGCGTTGGCTCCAATTTGGGAAACGTCACATACGGAACAAAGAGTCCCTTGATGTTCAGGAAGATAAGAAGCATGACAGTAAGGACATTCCACTGAGGCACTACCTCTATAAATTGGCTTATATGAAATAGCGCACACGACAAATGGATTATATTGGTCATAATCCAGTGGTATCTCATCACGGGGTGTCTTATCACAGACAGACTGAATCTGGCGGGCCTATTAAATATAATGGGGATGTGGCGGTAAGATTTAAATACAAAAATGTCCAATAAGACATTCTTAAGCTATACCTGTGTGGCAACTTGTGGTGGCGGGGCCAATTCCAATAATCGTCTGGCGAACGTCGATGCAGTAAGACAATTTTTAGCTCGATTACTCAACGACATTGCTGATCTCAAACTCAGCTGCAAGTGAGCTGGTTGTAGCTGACAATGAGTGAAGTAGGCAGCCAACTCGAGAGAACGTTTAGTACTTTCGGGATTTTCCAAAGATAATTTGCGACGAACTTGTTCCATTGATAAACCGATTATGTATTCGCGACATACTTCAATTAGTTGGTTTACCTGAATAAAAAGCAAGTTTTCAAGTTTTTGTTGAAAAAATAATCATAAATCGATTAATACAAACCTCGTCAATTTCTGATTTTTTGGAGACAACAACCAATAAAATTGCGTGGAGTATTGAACGGAACTGTAACGTAGCATCTTGAAATTTCCCAGCCGTTGTAGTTTTATAGGCATCTTGAAGCTGCGTAGAAAGAATTGTCTGAAGTTTATGTACCAAAATTGGTAAAGCCCGGCGCGTCTCCGTCTCCTCGAGATTTCGACGAACATGATACACCAAAGAAGGGATTGAAACATTAGTGTACAGGTAAGTTCGCGTCGCTTGGAAAGTTTTTAGAAAATATGATTTAAGAGGCGCAAAATTGACCGCTCCGACTTGCCGATTAAGGATCTTTTGGGGGGAATACAAAACAGAATATAGTCGGTTATTGTTGTAAGTGAGGAATGAGAGCCAATCTTGTTAAAGGAGTTTTACCTGCATGGCAGTTTCAAAAGATCCGGCTGCAACATGATCAGCAGCTAAAGGTGAGTTATGTGCCCAGAGTTCAGATTCATTGGTACCAGGAGTCGGTGGAACGAATTCATGTGATCCCTTGGCGAGATCCTCGGCGATTTGAGTGTCAATTTGACCATCAAGATCTGTATCAAGTTCCCATCCTGATCCATCCTCCAAGCCTTCCCCATCTGTTCGCTGCTCGTTTACGATTTTTCGCCCTTCCTCACCAAAATTAATATCATCATCACCCCAATCACCCCCGATTTCCCCATCAGCGGAATCAGGAAACGCAAGCGTTGCCGCAAGTGGATTGTTCTCTGTGTTGAGAAAAGCGCTATCAAAGAATGAACGTGAAACTGTCAACAACGGCCAATTGGAATCTTGCTGTCTTATTATGGGTATCGGGGGTTTCAATAATTGTCCGTTAGTTGGTAGATCAGTTATGTCTTCAGGGGTTAAACCAGAGGCGGCCAATATAGACTCAGCCTCCTCTATTAAACCATGACTTTGAGCAGTAAGATAAGCCAATGGCACTAGCAATAACATGAATTGGGTCAATATTAGGAGGTCGTATATTTTTTAACTACAAGAAACAGGGAAATCATAAATTTCTAATACATTGGCCAACTTCTTTAAGTAAACGGACGCGTTCTTCAACGTCCCCAAGGAAAAGGGAGTTGTGAAATCTGGACATATTATCGTTCCTGAGCTCAGCAATCTTTAGCATCTTCTTTAACTTTTCCACATTACCGGTGGCCAAGTAAAGGAAAGAAAGACTATCATAATTCTTAATTCTTTGATAGGCCATCTCGACAATTTGGTGATTTCCCTGGCGAAGTGCTTCATTGCCAAGTTTATTCCAACAGTCCTCCCGATCCATTTTCTTTGCAGTTTCCAAGGCTACCTCAATGTTCCCACACTCTAAAGCAAGATCAAATCGCGTTTTGTCATCACGTACAAAATGAAGTGCCACCTGAAAGATTGCAACTAATTGGTTAAACAATAAATTCCTTTTAAAATAGAAATATGACTTTTGAATCATTTACCTCTGGATAGCCCTTCTTCTGTAAATATGCGATAATCGATTGACCAACCAAATTTGAGGTTCGAATAATTTGCAATACCTCATCATGATTTCTTTGGATCAACGATAATTTGAAACGATACTCTGTGGGGTCTATGCTAATGACACGTGTTTTACCATCTCGGTCTAAACAGTGAACATTCTTGCCTTTGACTTTGGTGAGATAAATGGGTTGATCGAGTGTACGTATTATTCCATTGTCGCTGAATGGTTATGAGAGAGATGTCAAAGAAAAGAAAAACCTCAACTATAAATATGAAATATGAAATATACCCTTGTGGCAGAGCATATTTGATATGGTTGAGGGTAGAATAGATAAAAATCCCTGCATCGTCCCATGCCCCACTCTTGATGCGGATTGTCTCGTGAATGAGACAGCTTTGTTCTAACGTTTTGTTAGCGATGGTTATGGCTTTAATTGGAAAAGGCATCATTCTATTAGTCCAGATCACAATAAGATGGCTCAGTCTTTTGGTTCTTAATGAGATTAACTTACTATGCTTGCTTAGTAATGCTACTTGACCCTGATCAGATGACCATACCACATATTTTACAGGTGGAGTATTTATTTCAGCAATAGTTTGTCGCTGCTGGATATCATACAATATAACGGATGTAAGGGTGCTGAGAAGTAAAAGATTCCCGTTACAAGCATTGAAGATTTCATTTACAGTCGCTGGAGGTTTTATAGATTTAGTGACTATATTGGTTAAATCTTTGATTTCAATTTGCTTATAAAATGTAGATAATATCATATTAGAGAGGTGCTTTTAGTAAAAACAAATAGGGTCATCTTCAATACCTGACGTGTCTTATCGAGGACTGCAAATCGATTTCTGGCAATGAAAATTGCCGATGACCCAGATCCACGTTTTCCATCTCCAGCAGCTTCGCGAGGTTCCCCGGAAGTGTCTTTTGGAAGATGTAATAAATCATAAGTTCCACCATCCGATGGCTATTCATGATATTGATTGGTCTGGTGAGATAATAAATAATGGGAGCTGAAGAAGACGAAGACAATTATAGCCAAATTTAAAATAAAAGCCTGCTAACTGTAATGAGAATTATTGCCCTTTCAGCCGGATTGTAGGATAATGATCGTGGTTGAATAAACTGGCTACCAATTTTCCGCACTGAAAGGAGAGTTGAATCTGATCCGTCGGTAAAATCGTAAACTCGCAAATATTTGTCCTTTATATAAAATAAATGAGTTTGATGCACTGCGTAAGCAGGCCTCTCCCGTTCAAGTTTAAATACAATGAGACCGTTATCATGACCTGATTAAAAATTTACAAAATAGTTTTATTCTTCTGAAAATTTGAAAATACCAAACATGATATATACTTGCCAGCGGCAAAAAGATTCAACTCCGGGTGAGCAGTGAGGACCCAAAATCTATCATGCTCTCGCCGAAAAGTTTGAACAAGGGTTCGCTTAGACATGTCCCATACACGAATAGTTTTATCTTCAGCATCTGATATAATTAATTCTTGTCTTGGATGGAATAAAGCGGCGGAAACATTGTTGAAATGTCCACGACAGGTATCAACTTCCCAGGCCTTTGTTTCTTATTTTTAAACTTATCATCAGGTTGGAATTACCATAGGTTAATCTGATATGAAATACTGAAAACCTCGAAAAATACCATTCATGCGCCACAACTTAATTTGACGATCGTCACCAGCTGAAACAAACAAAGGGAGTGTGGGATGAAAGGTAGCCCAATTGACTCCACGGTCATGTCCTTCAACAACAAATTTCACAACTGCGTCTGTGCTACCAAAGATATCAGCTTGTGTCGCCGATGATCTATGTAAGGTATCTTCAAATGTCATTGAGCTCGGAGCGGCATTTTTCTTTCGGAGACCTAAGCATCAGAATGACCCAATTAAAGGGTTATGCAGGTTGTTTTATAATAAATTATATTCTAGGAGGAAAATAGATGAATAGTTAATGAAAGAATACCTGAGATATCCCAAACCCTGACATATGTATCCAAAGAAGCAGACACAACTAAATCATCTTTCGGATGAAACTGCGCGCACATTACATAGTGATTATGACCGGTCAATATAGCAATGCAATTTCGGGATTGCCAATTCCAAATACGAATCGTCTGGTCGTCGGATGCACTGAGAATCCAAGGATATTCGTGATGGAAAAACACAGTACGCACGTAATCAAGATGGCCATTAAGAGTAAACAAGCATTTTCGCGTTTTATAATTCCAAACTTTAATTTTGTAATCGTCGCCACCTGTCACAAACAAAGGTTGAGTGGGATGAAAGGCGATGCCTCGAACTGGACCTAAGGAAATCCAAAAGGTTCAATGAGGTTTCGATCATTTTGCATTCTGGATTCTTGAAACAAAAAAAAACGTACAATGAGCTATTACCATCATGTTCGTCGAAGCGTTCCAGAAGAGTGCCCATGCGATAGTCCCATAGTTGTATACAGCCATTGTGAAGGGAGGCGAGAATCCAAGGTCTTTTGGGGTGGAATGCTATCCCTTTGACACGATTGCTTTTCGATTCAAACTTAATAAGGAGTACCCGAATGAGAGCAAGGCAAAATTTTATCGACAAAAACCAGGAAAATCATGGCTTAATAAACTGCCAAATAAAGATCACACCTTGCTAAATGTGACCCACAAGAAAAGTGAAGCCTCACTCCTTCCAAAGAAAAAATTACCTTTGTTAACATTTGCATTTTTAGGTGCGAATACAAACTGAAAATAGTGCCAAAACTTGGGCGTTGTTGAATTTTAACTACTTTAAATATTAATGAAAATTTTATTATGATTGCATAACCAATTAGTGATTACAGTTTAAGAATTTTGCTTCATGCTTTGTTTTTGAATCACTTAATCTTAAAAAAATAGTTTACCAATAAATAGATTTTTCTGTATTTTAATTTAACATAATTTAAAATTATTATATTTTCATAATATAAATACAAAAATAATAAATTATAATATATTCATAATTTGCAAAATAATTGTTTTTATTTAAATAATCACAAAAATAACAATAAAGACAACAACAACAACAACAATAATAATAATAATAAATTATATTTTACAAAAATTTTTTTAATATGTTAAAATATTAATTTATATTTTAATTTTTGAATGTAATTTATTTATTATTTTAAATTATAAAAATATAAATTATGTACTTTATATGTATTTAATTATTTTTATTGTTATATTTCTATAATTTACTAAATTTTTTACATATTATAATTTTTAGATTTTCATAAATTAAGCCACAAAAGTAAAAAATACAGATAAATATATTATTATTATTATTATTATTATTATTATTATTATTATTATTATTATTATTATTATCTGTTTTTAAAATTTATAAAAGTAAAAGTTTACAAAAATTTAAAACATAAAATTTATAATGTAATCTTTCAATTTTGTTATTAATTATTTATTTTAAAATTTCCGTGTAATAAGAAATATGTTATCTTCTTCCCCATTTCATGCTCTACTTCGTTCAAGAGGTCGTTTATTCTCGAAGAGTCTTTATGCGGGTAAAGCAACTCATTTTTTACTAAACTAAAACTTCTCAGGTAGTAATTTTCACGTTCTTGAAACTTATCTTTTTTGCAGCAAATACGAGAAGTTTTACTTCTTCCTTTTATAGTTCGTAAAATTTTATTTTATTTTTCAAAAAATATCATCGTTATTCTCTGTGTTAAAACTTATCAAAATCTTTTATAGCAAAGAAACAATTCGTGTTAATTGGTAATGGGAAATATATGTTCCTATTTATCTCTACAAAATAATTAATTTGTTTCATCAATACAGCTCATGACTACACAGATCCTGAAGCTTTGACCCGTCGTTCTGCTGTACGTCAGGCCCACTTGTCTCGTACCAAAGAAATGAAAGAAAAAGGATTAGTTCATTTTGGTGGCGCTTTGCTAAGTTCAAATACAAAAATTGAGAAAATGAATGGTAGCTTAATGGTCTTCGAGGCAGAAACAGAGGAGGATGTTCGTGCACTTATTGAGACTGACCCCTATGTAACAGGCAAGGTGTGGGAACGTTGGAATATATTTCCATTTAAAATGTAAGTATTATACTGATGTTATTTAACCACCTCTTCATGTTTTAAAATTGATTAGTTTCTTAGGGCATTCAAATAATAAACAGATTAAATACTTTGAATAATTGGGATGTAAATGAGAAATGTTTATATTCTTCTTGTGGATTATAAGGAAGTAGACCTTTGTTGTCATTTATTTTCAGCGTTTGGTTCAGTTGAAACATTTAATTTATCAATTGGGAAAGCGGAAATTTTATTAGGCTAAATGTAATAGAAATTTATTTGTCCTGCCGAAACATATAAATTGTTTGAGAGGTTTCTGGATCACGCGATCTCATCAGATATTGTTGCTGCACCATACTGCAAAGATGACTTATGATTAGCCGATTTAGTCGACTTTGCGAAACTTTTTAACGGTTACGAAGAAACAAAATATTCTAAAAGTGTGTTTTAGTTGTAAATCATTCTAACAGTCGTCACGCAACCTCCTTTTTTTCAATACTTCGTCGAGCCGCAAAACCATTATCGTACATAGGTAACCTCGATTATCTAATATTTTCAAGGCTTCTGATGGAATGGAAAGTCAAATGGGAACTGTTACTTTTCTATTAGCCGAAAGAAGTGAAGAAAAGATACTCGCAGGTCTTTAAGTTATGCATGGCATTGCCTTAGGATATGACCTACTATTAACGTTATTTGCGGGTCTATGCTCATACAAAATTTTTCAAGAACAATGTTTGCTCTTTAATAAAGTCGTTGGAAGCGACAGCGGTGGAGAGACCCAAACGATTGCATGTCTATGTAATTATTAAGAACTAGAACATCAACTGAACCCTGCATGAGAATCCCAAGACGCCGTTGCTCTTGACTTACTGATATACAAGGTACCCTTCTGCCTTCTCACAAACGTGAAACTGGCGTACCTTGCATTGAAGGAGTAGAAAGAAAAGTTGAATTCAGTCAAAGAGGGATGAGATTATAATAAATAATACACAAAAAAAAAGACAAATCATAAAAGAATATATTGATTTGTTTACAATAAATATTATTTTCCAAATTGAGAAATTTCAAAACCTTAGAAAACTTGATTTTTTATTCAGAAAAAATAATGAAAACAATTCCCAAACAAAAATATAATCATATTATATATAAAATTTAGTTAATTATAGAAATTTTTTAATAAAACTTAATTATTGTTACATATGTATGTAAATATAATTTAAATACAATTAAAAATATTATTTTGGCATTATTACATCATTATGTTGTAAATATAAAAAATATAAATAGATATATTTTATTTGCTATTTATTTAAAGTTAATAAAAATAAACAAATAAAATTAGAACATAAATATGTGTAATTTTATATTATTTTAATTATTTTTAATAAATTATTATTAATTATTAATAATTATATATTTATATATCATATTTTTTACTTTTAACCAAAATTTTATTTGTATTTAATTTTTAAAAACTTTTTATTTAAAAAAATTAATAAAAATAACAATTTAGATATATTTAAGAAAATATTAATTATAAATTTAGCATATTAATTATTAATTATTTTCAAGTAAATATATTTGTTGGATTAAACATTTGTTTAATATTGATTATTCAAAAACTATTATTAAGAATTTAACATATGAGAAATTATCAATAAAATCAAATAATAAATCAAAATAATAAAATTTTAGATATTAATTTTATTTAATAAAGTTTTAATTGTAATTTTCTCGATATTTATTCTACAAACATTACACAAATTGTACCATTCTCAAGAGTGAAACATTTTGATACAATGCAACTAAATATTTTGGTAGCTGTTTTGACACTTATTTCTTATTACGGAAAAACTTATTGTAATCTTAATTAGGAGAGAAATTTAATAATAATCTTTTAAGACGGAAATCGCGCGTAAACAAACTTTAATTTTATTTTTACTAGAAATATCCTTTTGATATAATGGTTTTTTGGAAATCGCTTTACATTGAATCCTTTCTTATCTTGAACCATCGAAACAAGAAGAGAGTCCGATAATTATTAGTTTATTTGTTCCCCCTGTTGTGTAAACTCGTGTCTTTTGCGCTTTATCAGTCATTTTTACTTTATCCCGTCTTGGGTTTCTGAAGGTTGTACCTAATACCTAATTACCAT
The DNA here is from genome assembly GCA_016748015.1 of Geosiphon pyriformis. NCBI lineage: Eukaryota > Fungi > Glomeromycota > Glomeromycetes > Archaeosporales > Geosiphonaceae > Geosiphon > Geosiphon pyriformis. The sequence continues at coordinate 269,630 of JAAOMT010000678.1, read as the reverse complement.
AAAATCCCGTCATTTTGGTGTCTAATTGGTAGAGTAAAATTTTTGCGATTTCACCAAAAATTCCACGTTTTTTACCCTTGACATCATCATAACTCTTCTCTTAAAAAGCAAAATATATCTCAATATTTAAAATATTTTTTAATCAATTTATAATAATAAAAAATGGCCGTAGACTCTTCAAAAAGTAAGTTCTCTTGATCTTTGAATATCTCTACCCTTATTTTTATGTATATTATATAGTCGCAATGAAAGTTTTCTATACTTACAGATCTTGTCAATTAGTGACCACTATTAAGAAACTTTACCTCTTAAAAAGACAATTTTGAATCAAGAAAGTTGATATCATGTTCACTTCTCTTATAGAATAATAATAACAAGAAAACAACAACAACAACAACAATATTATTATTATTATTATTATTATTATTATTATGAACCACACACGTTTTGTGTATTGTTATACGAGTTACCGGTGTCTCTCGCTTGTTACATACGTTCACTTAGATCCTCCTCACTTCCTAATCATCTAACTCACTCTTATACCAACACTTGTATACTCTCCACATCCTTTTCACACCATTGTCTTTGGGTATTTCTTTTTATGCTAGACACTCCTTATATTTCCCAAAGGGCAGCTAACGCCATTATAGCGGACGTTGCTCCCTACCGCATCTCATCTGAGGCACTAAAGGCCATCAACACCTTCCTTGACGAATTCTTATACTTGTTAATTGATGCCGCACACTCTTTGGACTTGGTCCGCATCAAAGCCGCCATTGGCACCGTGCTTCCCACAAGTGTTGGTAAACGAGCTGTTCTTGAAGCGGAGCTCGAACTTAAAACTTATGTGGAGAGCGGAAATTCGGACAATACAAAGGAAAAAACCATAGACATATCACCATTTCCTTTACAAAAGGTTTTCAACCAATTTCGCATGAAATGTCAATATTTTAGTACCCTAGGTGATCGAGGTGGAGCTGACGAATACGATTCTGACATGCTTTTGGATTCACACGGCTCTGATGGAATTCACATTGCACCAAGTTTGGCAATTTATTTGACTGCTGTCTTGGAATATGTTGGCGAGAATATATTATTTTTAGTTGCCAAAACTTCTGAGAAACATAAGGTTGAGGTGGCAAAGGCTAAAGAAGTTTATATAGCATTGTCTGAAGACCCTCAAATTTCTTCATTATTCCTTCGAATGGAGCTCAAATCGCAGATGGAGGTATGTGACTTACCCGAATATGTTGACTTTCAGTTGAATATCATGAGGCTCACTAAAAAAAAACTTTCTAGGAACAAAATGGATTTACCAGCAAATCATCCGGGCAGAATTCAAATATTTCATTTCGTAAGTCCTTACCAATTTTTGTATTGGAATGGAAATTTATTGTGAAAAAAAAATTCAAATTTCGAAATCCTTGTTAATCTCGCATTTGCATAAAATTTACATCCCTTGGGAATAGAAAAACATGGAAGTTACACCTCACCAACATCTCAAGGATTTATATCACGTAATTCAACAGATTCCGTGAAATCACGTAATGGATCATTTTCACCCCAATTACCAAAAAATCGTCAAAACAGCGGCAATGGAACGCGAAAACCTTCAATGGATGGGATGGGTTCAATTGGTGGTAGCAAGTCTTTTAAACGAACAAGCATAGATATTAAAACGCCTAGATCGACAAGAAGCATGCAAAGTTTAGGAAGTTCGGGGGAGAAGGAGGCTGATATGAAAAGTATTTCTAGTATGGAAGATAATCAGGAAAAGATGAAAAGTTTTGAACAGCTAATTAATAGCTCTCAGACAATGAAAGTTTCATTGACGCCTAACCGTTTGATCACCATCGAATCTCATAAAAGGCCTCCTAAACTAGCGCCTCGGGAACCCGTAGCGCGAGAAAGAATCATTCCACCAAATGGTTCAACATTACCGACAAATAATAACATTGAAGAATCCGATGAAGATGATTGGTTACCTCATAAAGGACGGAAACCAGAAAAAGAGACTTTGTACGAGTTTTTGAAGAATAGTAGCCCCGAAGACGTATTTGGAAAATCTAGTTTTAAAAACAAAACTTCAAATAAAGACTCTCATAACAGACGTGTAAAATCCATAGATCAATTGGAAACCGTACCTGAAAGACAGCCAACCAGTTCTCGTCACATTCCTCTCCTGGCAAATCATTCAAATTCAGTACCAAATTCCCCTTTTATTTATCCACCCGCACAGCTCGGCCAGAACACACAAATCACTTTTACAAGGACTTCTTCGATAAGTAATAGAAAAACACCATCTACTTCCACATCTCTCAGTGGCTCAAACATCAAGTCTAAGCATACAAATGTTGGTCAATTAGAATCAAGATTGGCTCGACTAGGGGAGCCTTTATCAACTTCTAAACCGAAACAGAGACCAAGTCAATTAAATTTGGAAGACGACGATGATGACGATAGTATATTTCTTGATGAGGGTCAGAAGAAACTCAAACGAAGACATCAAGCTCAAGATTTGATGGATTTTTTAGCTACAACTCCCCCTAGTGAAAAAACAACTTTTGCAGAAAATGATGGGCTTAGCAAACAAACAGATCTCTCCGCAGTCCCTGTTAATGCGAAAAAGAAGAAGAAATTGAAGAAACTCTTTGGTAGATTTAGAAAACCATCATTTTCTGATGAACAAAGCGTATCTGAACAAAGGTTAACCAGTCATTCGAATGTTAGTTTTGAAACTTCAAGTTCTAATTCTACCAGCCCAATCAACTCTTTATCGGGTAAAAAGCAACCGCGTTACGTTCAAATAAAAATTCCACAACTACCGAAACCCGAAGAAAATCCTGAACCAAGTATTTTTGATCAAATTGAAATTCAAGGACGTCATTCTCGGCATCTTTCAAAAACAAATTCGATGAGCTCATCAACTAGAAGCCCTCAAAGTACACCAAATCGAGCTACATTTAGTGGTAATTACACTGACCGCAAGCCTACCGTTATGTACGATGAAGAACACGATGGGCACTCATCGATAGCAGCTAAAAGCTCACAATTCTCGATACTGACTCAAGCCGGTTCTAGCTTGAATAAACCGACTCAGAGTACTCCTACGACTAGTATCACATCAGTAACCTCACTTTCAAAACAAAGCTCTTCATGTAACACACTTCAAACCTATTCCTCACGACCTGTATCACAGAGTTCATCAAAATCTCGAAGATCAAGTTCACCACAACCTCCTACTTCGGTGCCGATAAGGGCAAAACAAACAAATGTGACAGTGATTCAAAAGCTGGAGCAATCTTTGCCAATTTCTTCGACACCATCCCCACCTCAACGACAAAACTCTACGAAAATAACAATGTCAAATCAAGTCGAAAGAGAACAGGCTGAAGTCCAGAAAAGATCGGCTTCACCTCGTTCTCCAATTTCTCAAGGAAAATCAAGGAACAGTTTGTCTCCCCCCTTACCAATTGCCATTACTCCAACTCCCAACCCGACGGCTGCAACAATTATAAATAAATTTGAAGAAAGTATTCGTTCCACCACGAACTCCTTGCCAAACAAAGTTGAATCGATCGTCGAAGATCACAAGGTAAAACTCTCGGAGCCCACATTACCCGTTAAAATTACTGTTACGCCCCAGGCCCTCGATCATTTAAGAAAACGGGTTGGAAGAAGTCCTTCAATTGATGATGCAGTAAAAATCGTCGAGGAGTTTGTTGATGAAATGTCGACAGAGGTTATTCGAGAAGATTATCAAAATGATTCTAAAATTTTTGAAAGTGAGGATGAAGATGGAGAGCTTGCAGATGCCGTTGAAGATAATGAAGAGGAAGAACTGGAAGAAGCTCTTATAGTTGAATGGTTACTAGGTACCTCGTTTGGCTTCAAAAGCACTATTTCTTACACAAACATGTTGGAAATTGATGATAGCAATACTGAGGACGACGATGACGAATATGTTGAAGCTGTGGATGTTCAAATGGCTACAGTATAAATTCTAGAATCAAACTCCCGAATACCGCCGTAAACAGTTGGCTTGGGCTCAGTTCCGAATAGCTGATTAATATTGTAGATATTACTGAAACACTGAAACAGAGGCAATCCTATCGGGAAGTTTGGCATATATTAACGGATTGATTTTGTTTTGTAGAATAATTAGATATCTTCTTCCTGGAATAACCTATTTATTTGTATTTTCGATTTCTAAAGTCATTTGAAATTGACCTTCACTTCTGCTCATTGACTTTCAAGTCAATTGTCCCTCGATTAAGATCATATCCCTTTATACATAATAATATACATTTAAATCATTAGCTCCAAAATATTACCATTAATTGTACTTTTTATATTCAAAAAACTATTCATACAACCAATACACTGCTTTAAGTAGTAAGTATTTTTATAAATCCCCTAGCATTCATCATTCTAAATTCCCAAACCCTTGGCATTTCATAGGTAAAATATTTTTACACACAGGCACAAACACACTTTTTATTAAATAAATTCTGTAGAAATAACACTTATTTATCATTATGATCCCAATTATGTGCTAAATGGTGATGGTGAATTGAGTTTCTGCCTTCTAAAGTGTAAACCAACTTGAATTTTGATTCAAAATGTCCGATCATACGTTCGAAACTTGAGATTTAACCTGGTTAATGTTTATTTAAGAGTTTGGTGTTATAATTAAAAATTTAGTTTTAATTAATATTTGTAAGTAAGAATCACAAAATAAACAGTTATAAAAGATTATTTACGTATACATTATTTAAGTTTTTTTTAATCAATATTTGTATAAATACACACAAAATTTAATTGCATCATCAATTTTTACATAATTTTTATTGCCCAATTTAATTCTGTTTATATATATTACTTTAATAATATATTAAAAAAAAAAATTCTATTAAATATAAGTTCTATAAATATTCTACTATTTCTCATTCTAAGATTATCTTTACGCTCATGTCTCTAGCCCCAAGCAAAAAGAGGATCTCAGGCGACAAAAAACGCCTCCTTTCTCGACTTCCAACCTACGAACTTCTCAGCGATGTCGAGTCAGTGTTGTATTAAAAAGCAAAATGTATTGTGGAAAAGAAATGGTTGAAGCTTATGACGTTTCAACAAAAGCGTCTTCTTTTTGGCAAATGAGAGTTTTGTAGGGGTGTCGTTTGTCTCGGCATGCTCTTATGAGGTTGCTTAGGTTCGGTTCGCGGATGAAGGGGGCTGACAGCACGAGACGAATTTATTAGAGGTAATACACAGCGACAACATGCTTCATCTTTCTTTTCAGTCAATTAAGTCATTGCATTACAGTATTACGATTCGCGCTCAGAAATTTTCATCATCTTTGTAGAATTGCTTTTATGTCTCATATCTTCATACTTCGTTAGGTAAGATTTTATTTTCTAAAAATGTCTAGGATTATATTTTTGAATTTTTTATAACTCCTGCTATGAACTCTCCACTTTAAAGCTAAGCGCAGAAAAAATAAGTAGCCTTACCGGCACAACATTACATCTGACGGCAAACTTAATCATCAAGGAATAGATGTTTTCTTGGGTCTACGATACGCAAAGACAAGTCCGCGAAACTCAAGGGGACAGCTCCGTCCATTCAGTCTTTATTGATCTGGCGTTCGCACACCCCTCATCTCTCTAAAGGCATGGGTAAATAGGCTCTTGTGACATTGGAAGAATTTTTCGCCTGTGCACTCATTTCGAAAAAAGTCGATACCTAAGAAATATAGGGCCTGGCAACTTGACAAAGCGGTCTCGCACATCCGACGAAGAATTTCACCAATGCCTAGTATTATTGATGTTTTACAATCCATCCGTATTTAGTGAGCAGCATTCGAAATGTATCATCTAACTATCTCACGATTATTATGAGATATTTAGGTAGCTACACGCTTTATCTGATCATTTTATTAGCATTTATTATTACAATTATCTGGAAGTTAAAATTTGTCGCCCAATAATAATTTTTTACCATTAGCATGACTAAATTGATTATTATAAAAAGCTATTTTTACAAATTTTATTGCAAGAAATAATAAAATTTTTCAAATTTATTACCTTTAGAAAATTGATCGCCAGAAATTACAGGAGATCCGACTTGCACTTGATTGGTTAATTTTAGATATCCTGTCATCCCGGGATCTATCACATTTAAAAAAATATAAAAATGCAAGCGAGTCCGATTTTAAGAAAATTTCAATTGATTTCTCTTCGCGTTGGATCTGTTCGCAAAAAAAAAAAACGACTCTTCACTAAAGATATACTCTTTGCAGAGCTGGGAAGAAATTTCGGAAACCTGTGGATTTTCTCCCGGATAGGATTCCTTCCAATCTTTTCGCAAGAAAGCTTAACATATTGTAAAGATCCCTAGTTATTTTCAACCAACCTTTCTGGAGCTAAATTGTTCTGATGTCAACGGCTACAGCGACCTCGAGCAGCTCTGCTACTGCTTCAACTTCCTTCACGATGCGCCCCTCTTTACAAAATGGTAGATTGGCTGTCTTTGATACAAGTAAAGCACGAGATATGTGGGAGACTGCGTTCATCATTGCTTTTTGCGACAAGTTTAAAGCTGTTTTAAAGAATATAGAGTTTTGGCCTGAGGTAAGAAATCAATTATTCGATAAAAAGTTGAAAGCTTGCTCAGGTGGGGTGTCTTTTACAATACTCATGGACTGAATACATGATTCCTTCAAATCTTATGCATCACTCATCTTCAATGTATACCGTTCCCCCTATTTAATCGCCGAGAAAGCTGGCTTAATGTCTTGAGATGTCCTCTCTAATGGATCAGAGCTATATATATTTAATTTTTGGATTTTTATTGCAGGAATTGGAACAAGCGTTGTATAGTACCTCTTCAGACGAACTTTTGGAGAATATACATTGCGTCTTCTTGACGAATGTCTTAAATAGGAAGAAGGCTGTCGAGTAAGTTGGTTTTTTATGCCATACAAAAATTCTCGCAAGGAATTTCCAAATTCGCATATTTCATAGAATTTCTTCAATCGCTGGATTGCTTGACTTCGAACAATTAAATCATTTCTTTCGTCTTACCCCGTATCTTATTTTAAATTTATATCAAACACAAGTCGAAACCAATGGAAGAGGGTTCTGTCGGAAACGATCGACCAACACTTGAAGAAACGGGTTGATTTCTATGTGAATTATAACCCAATGCGTAGTGTTAAGAATAATAATTATTATGAACTTAAGGTAGAAGATAGAGTGAGTAAATGCGTTTAAAAGTTTCATGACATCTCAAACGATCCTTTGTTTTTTTTTTTGGATCAGTATTAATGAGGGTTGCGCTATCAACTCAGGTTTCAATCTTGTACAGTCTCGTTAATTGGCAATTAAAAGAGTGCAAGTCAGTTCGAGATCTTATTGATACAAGCTACAAAAATCGGCAAAAAACTGAAGACACAAATCCATTGAAGGTGGAAATTATTGGAAAAGACCGCAAGAATGCCAATTATTATTTTGTGGGTAGTAAGTATGATTTCAAACGTTTTCTTTTTTTTTATGCTTTTCAGGATATTTTTCCATAAAAGAGTTGTTGCAAATGTTAACGTTATTAGATGCTGCGAGAATCTATCGAGAGGGATATCCAAAGCGTGGTATTCCTCTTACTCACGAAAATATAAAATGGGGGGCTATTACAACAAGTTTGAATGACGTCAAGAATTTTACCGACGATCCCAATCAATTAAAACCGAAATCTTTCATTAACGACAGAGCCTTACACGCAAAGTTGAAAGGATATTTAATTCCAAAAGTTGAGGAGCTGACACAGGTATTTATTAAAGAATGCATTGATTTTAGGATATCTTTTTATATTAATCTTATTTTTATATTGACTAATCAGGCAAAAGACAAAAAGGACGAAAAACGCAAAAAACAAGAGCGAACAGCTCAGCGTATGGCCATGATGCACGCAAATGCAGCTGTTTACCTTACACGAACTAGAAGCGCAAGTAAGAAAGCCGGAGTCAGTACCGCTAATGGCTCTGATTCATTAAGGAGTAACAGTTACTATAACGATTACGAATTTTCTTTACCGTACCCTACGGGCACATCTCGTAGAACGGGTAAACGAACCCAAATAGAAGGGTCCAATAAGGGCTTAGTGATAAGTAATTCTGAGGCAATAACAGATCTTTTTAAGCAAGAATTGGATGGAGATCAAGCTATAACCTCCAAGACTGCTCGCTTAACCGACGATGTAGCCTCTGAGTCCATAGATGATATGAGACTTGATTTTAGGCCTGATATTCCGGTGAATAACAACACAGGCGTTGTTATCGATAATTCTATAAATGGTGATACTTATTCTTTAAAAGACATCACCGAAGGGATGTCACAAGATGCCATAAAGAAATCAACTAATGGACAAGAAATATTGAATCATTTAGATTATGGTCAGCGTGAAAACCATGAAGAGCCCAATAGAATGAAAGAAATTGATGAAAAACCTCAGGCTTACTTGGAGAACACTCGAGAATTATCTTCAAACCAGAAAAATGGTTTCGTTAAATATGCCCCAACATCTAGAGAAGTTATTTCAATTTCTGCTTTACCATCATCCATATCCCTTCATGATGAACTTTTTGGTAAAGACACGGATACCGATTTATCGGACATTTGGGATAATAGTGAAAGCGAGTCAGATAGCGACTAAGCTATTTTATCCTCCAGCTGCTAATTATCGGCCGGATCTGCTCGCTGCCTGTTATAGGTCCAGTGATACGTAATGATGCAATTTTTCAATTGGTGGACTGCTAATTAATTATCTGCCCAGTTTATCTTGGAGTGATATCGTCAACACTTCAGTGAACAAAAATGCATATGAATTATCCGTTTAAAGAACGGAAATAATCAATTCAAGTGCTGAATCCGCTGATAAAATGATGATCAATTGAGAGATGGCAAAGTTGAAAAAAGTAGAGGAGAATCCAAAAAGCCAATTATCCGAGTATAGACGAGTTCCTAAATCTAATAGAGAAAAAGTTATTAAACAGTTAAAGAAAATTAATATTTACTCAATGAAAAATATTACAGTTTCGCATGAGAATAGAATTTTGAATGAATTCATCACAGAAAAAATGTTTTGGATGGGATAGTTGAAAATTGATATCAAAGAATTTAAATGAAAGAGAAAAGACATGTTACCAATTTAACTCTTTCCTATTGTATTGTTTGTCATACCATAACCCCAATTTTGATCACCAGCTCAAAAATGAATATGAGTGGTCGAGAAAAGTGACGGCATTGATAAAATATTTATTAATAGAAAAATCAGGGTTATCTATAGCTAGCCAATAATATAAAAGGGGTGGTTTTGATTAATTTTATCATCAAAGATGGAGGCACCACCAAAAAGTAGAGAAACTACTAGGGTAACCCCGATGGCATATCTACACTGGCGAGAATTGAACAGGGATGCCAAAATTAAAACCATCATACACTTGGCTTTGGAAAGCTAGTAATTAACAAAAGTCACACAATGATCAGTTAATTTCACACAAATAAAGATGCTCACATCTATGAGGAAAAATACATAAAAATAGCGTACTGATTTTTAAAATAGCTAATTTTGACAACAAATATAAATAATACTCTTGGGATTTCCCTTCGTGGGCGCGATCTATTTAGGTTGATGGTATTGATAATTATCCAAATTTTACTTCAGACAAAAAAATCGGGGGAAACGAATTAAAATTATTCCGTGCAGATCAAAATTTGCATACTTCCGAATATAAATAGCCATTAATTTGTTAGTTTTTTAATATATTGGTTTTGAATATAGTAATTTTAAGAAGTAATAATTAGAAGTTATTATGTATATAAAAATATAATTTTATTTATTTGAATTTTTTTAGTTATAACCTTTAATTTCATTGTTTTATTTGTTCTAAATTAAAAATTAATAAAATTTATAATGCTTTTTGACTGTTAAAAATCGAGAAAATTTTTTAACCCTACTTTGTGCAGATACCTATTATTTCTTCCATGGTCACTGTAGGACCAAGCAATGCCTAGAGGAGGGTTGAAGATCTTCCGAGCGCCATTTTCATAACAATCCCACAATTCCGGCAGTTGTACACCAATTCTTTGGATGTTTGCAACACACATTGACTACAAGTTTGGATATGTAAGCTTCGTTCTGGATAATAATACCTTAATTCTTGGGCCTTGCTGATCAGATGTAGTCGAAAGTTTCCGGGACAGCTTTTCGTGTAATTTTTCTTGTCTTGCAATTCATCATGTCCGACATTCCAAAAGGAGGAATTATAATAGCATCAAATTCGCGGGTGAAGAATTTAACTGTTTTCCGATGAAGAGGATACTATTAACTTATCTTTTTGAGTGCAAATACTTGAAAATGCGAACTATACGTCCTACACCTTTTATAGGAAATTACCATGTAACAGATCTTTTCGAGATCAAAATGATAGAGAGTGTGCTGATAAACCTTTCTGATTCGCATTACACCTAATCATTCTTCCCTAACAATCAATGCCTCATCGATAATATTCGCGGGTGCTTTGCCTTGAAGCAAAATTCCACAATTTGCATGAACCTGCACTCGCCTATATTACAGCTTTTGGGGGTTTCTCGTTTTCGTATTAATTAGTGTCTTTTCCTTCATGAACATCTGTGTAAAACTTAAGTTTATATTTGATGAGTTGAGACTATCCAAACCTGTTGTGATTGACCGATATGGGAATTTTTAGTATAAAAGTGGCGATTGTCAACTCAAACCCATTCATGGCTTCAAGAGAATTGTTTAGCTACATCTGAATAATAATGTATGGTTGAAAATATTTTTCCATCTTTTGAAGTTTAAGATGAGCTTCTGTGATTTTTTTCTTGCGCTTTTTACCTATTCTGATGCTCTTGTCAATCGCAGACAGCTTTCCTTCCCTAAATGTAGCAAAATTACCGTGTTGATGGCAAAAATGTTTTGTCAATTTATGCTGATTAGAGGTCAAATCATTGAAGTTTGCAGAAACAAATTAGCAAAACTTTTTACAATAAATGACCACAATTTTCAAACCATTTGACAGCTTGTTTATTTCAATCAAGATTTGTTTAAAATTAATTATTTCCAAATGAAATAATTTATATTTTTTAATTTACTTTGAAATTATTTAACTATTTACATTTTAATAAACTTTTTAAATATTATATATTTTAATTTAATACATGACTTAATTGTATTTGTGTTAAATTTATTAATAATAAATAATTTAAATGATTAATTTTTAAATAATTAATATTAAATATAAATAATAATATATACTAAGTTAATAATAAATTTAAATAAAAGCTCTTTTTTTTGTATTTTTAGAAATCGATGAACACCAGTTTAAGTTTGATGAGTTGTTGCGCTAAAAGTACTAACAAAATCGGTAGTGGAATAAATATGAGGTTGGGTGACATTCACGCTTTGTATTACGTTTATTATTGTAACTACTCACTTGTGCACTACAGCTACTTAAACCTGTTTACTGATTTTAAAATATTACTTTCTAAACGTACATCAAATAAAGCTTCAGAAAAACCCTCTTCCTAATAATAGCCTATTCACATTTTATCCTTTATCCTTTATCCACATCATGGAAAACAAAGAAATTAAAATCACTCCTCTATATGCTCATGATTGCAACGAATGTGAACGGTGTCAAGAGAGTATTAAAGGAAATAGTAATAATCATTGTACTGCATGCCACTTCATATTTTTCAAAAAACTTTATCGCGACTTTTCAAGCGGCAATAAACTAATTGATGAAATAATTAAGAATCCAGTCTATATTCCATCTAAGAAATATAATGGTATGTTGAATTACTATTCTTGGATTCCATGGGAGCGTTTGTCGAATATCAACGAAATTGCTAGAGGAGGGTTCAGTATAATTTATAAAGCAACCCTAACTGATGGAAAGATGAATAACTGGAGTATAAAACATAATGGTGAAATGGAATATGAAAGATGGGAACATACCAAAGGGATGCAAATAGTTATAAAAATTCCAAAGAACAGTGAAGAAGTGTTTAAAGAGGTAAACAAAGTATTATTGTTTATATTTATATAAAATTAATTCATATTTACCTATTATTTATTTATTTATTTACTTTATCTTTTTTTACATTATTAATAGTTAAATATTCAAAGAGTTACGTTTAATAATGATAGCTATTTAAGCTGTGTCACCTCAATATGGGGGATTACACAAAACGCTGAAACACTCGAGTATGGGATGGTGATGTACTTGGCCGAACATGGAGACATGCGAAGATATTTATCAACAAATTTTTATACTACGAGTTGGTCTGATAAATTAGAGATTCCGTACAGAATAGCTCAAGGACTTGATTCAATTCATTCTTCTGGTATGGTTCATCGTGACCTACACTCGGGCAACATCCTACAATATTATGAATATAGTCCTAAAATTGGAGACCTCGGATTATCTCAGCCTACAAATCATGAGGCAACGACAATAACAACAACAAAAAAAGACACAAAGGAAAAAAAGATATATGGAGTAATTCCATACATTCCACCAGAAGTTTTAAGAGGAGAAAAGTTTACAACAGCTGGTGATATTTATAGTTTTGCCATGTTATTATGGGAATTAGCAACAAGAAAGCCTCCCTTTCATGATCGTTCTCATGACCACCTTCTTATAAAGGATATTTTAAATGGAGCTAGACCTAAGATTACCTTCCCACTTATTCCACCTTCAATTGCTAAACTCATTGAAAAGTGTTGGGATGTTAACCCTGAGAATCGTCCTAATGCCAAAGAAGTTGAAGAGAAGTTGTGGCAACTTATGGGCTCGGAGTCCGAGTTTTTAGAATCAGATAAATACGTGTTTGAAATGTTAATATACAACTTTAAAATAGCAACAATGCCAACGCCCATTCATCCAGGAGCAGTTTATGCAAGTCGTCTTTTAACTGCACAGATGGTTGATTTTTCTAAAGGTTAGTTTATCTATTTTTATATGATTAATTAATTGGTTTAATTATTATTATACAGTATATTAAAAATTAACATCAATTTATAAAAGAATTAATTTATTTGCCTGAAGGTAAGAAAATCCATCTATTATTAATCATTAATAAAATTTATGCTCTTGTTTAACACTTATTTATTTTTGCTATTAATTATATTTAGACAAATCTTAAGAGATGTAATCATCTTCATTAATTGATGTTTTCATGGTGGATAAATCATAGATAAGTACTCTGTCGAATCCCACTTCGCCAACGTGCTGGCAGAACGTTTTGGCAACGCCATGAGGATCGCAGTACTCCGAGTCCGAAAATGCTTTCTCCACGGCGACGTACTGCTTCCCATCATACCTGAAATCCAATATTGGTTCTAAAAGATATAGGATCAGCACCAAAGATATGGAATAGGCAAAATCATTAGTTAGCGTCTGCGGTGTGGATACAAGCGATTATGTGAGAGATAATGAATAGCGACATAATTTTGCGAAGGTACATGCGAATATGAAGAAGGTTACTCATCAACGGCTATGGAGGGACACGAGTATGGATAGATGGGTGAGTCTGCGGATGTTACGCAATATACAGAAAAAATGTAGCGTCAATATATCCACGACGGATGAATATATGTAGGAAGAGATATAATGAATACAACAAGAAAATATCAGAATGAGTTGTCAAATAAACGCCCAGTAACGCGTTTCGACTACCAATGGCTACTCTACGAGCCTCTCTTGCAATAGCATTGATAACTTTCGAACTATTCTCCCAATAAACCTGTATTCATTGCTTGCTTACCTTGTTGCAGCTCATTGTATTTCTTTTTAATTTAATCGTAGGAGGTGCCAGGGTGGTCTTTCAAATATTGAAAAGTATATTCTGGAGTTAGTTCCATGTTTGTCTAATTATGAGAAGAAAAGAACGTGTAGTGTGCGTGTTTATATCTTGCTGCGCTCCCTTGGATCATGGGGTATATCACGTTGTAGAACAATTGCATCCATCAAATCAGGTTGTCAGATTAGAAAGTGAACGATTCCGCAGTTTGAATATGCTTCTCCTTTTCTTTACCCATTTTTTAAGCACTTCGCCTTTTAGAATAAAAGGGATATTGCTTTTTCTTCCGTCCATTTTGGGTTATTTTATAACCATTTTGTTAAATACGACTGAGTCTAACTCAGAAGTTTTATCAAGTAACTTGTTAAGAATTTCCCACAAACTTGATAAATATTTCCGTTCAATGAGCAGCTGGTATTTTGATTTAATTGTCCTTGATTTTATCGCTTGAAAAAGCGTTTGAGTTATAATTCGGACTTGATTGAAAGTTTTATGGTAGAGCAAAGTACCAGCGATAAGCAACAGTAACTCGCAGAACATTTTGAGTGGGATTGTTATTTGATTTTTGTAGATTAATTAACAAAAATAAAGAAACAGATATTTGCTTTATGTTTCTAGTTTTCATTTCTTTCTTGGTTCATAATGTGTTGGTGTTAATGCTCGTTTATTGACTATTATTTTTCATTCTCCTTGGTCAATTTCATAAGTGATTTTTTCTTTATCTAGATATTCCTGGAGAGTTTGGGTATCATTGATTTTAATTACGTATGGAGCAATTTTTTCTTGTTCTTTTTTGAGAATCCTTCTAATAGTGCTATAATTCTTTGGGTTCCATAGTGGATTTAATATAAATTAGTTTCATATTTATAATCTCAGCCAACTTTAAAATTAGTCATATTCTGGCATGATATTAATTTTAAAACTGTAATTCACATAAATTTGTGTATAATAATAAGTGTGATAATTAAAATATTTAGTAGTCGAATTAATTAACTTTCAGCCACATCAGCCTCGTATTTCAGAATGTTTGGTTTTGTTGTAACATGTTTCATATAATTAGAGTGTGTATAATGTATATTATTTTAGAGTTGTTTGTTTTAGTTTAAGAAAAGCTTGTTTAAATACAGTATTAATATTTACTAATAAATTTATTAAAGATATATTTGCTAAGTAAATTAATTTTAAAAGCTTAAAAAAATCCAAATATTAATAATTTTTAAGTTGTATAAATAAATAAAATCTTGATTAGTACTTAGTTTATTATATTAATTAAAATAATTAAAAAGATTTTTTTAATTAAATTTTTTTAATTTTTTAGTTTTCAAAAAAAATTTAATTAGTCTTTTATTTTAGAATAGAATTAATAATAAAAAATGTTTTAGAAAAAAATTAAGTAGTAAGAACATAAGTTATATCTAGCTATAAATTCTTAGTTTGTTTATATATACTAGATAATAATTGAATTATACTTATTATTTTAAAAATTATTTAAAAAAAACTTCTTTCTCTCCTTCGTCCAAAATTTCCAAAAAAGAGTCAAAAGTTTTTCGAAAAAAGTTTTTTTACCATTCAGTACGATAAATTCAAACCATTTCTGTTTGATTATGAGGCTGTTGTTGGCCCTAGTATTGCTGTCATAAAACAGATGGTTAAAAGTTCTGGCTCTGAGAGTGGTTTCAAGGCTGTTCTGTCAAGGAAAAAGAGAAGAGGCGGTGTTCTTGAGAACAATGCTGGTGCTGAAGAGGGTTCTGCTAAGGTGCAAAGTGGTCGTTCATGGGGTTCGGAGACTGGTGATACCACAGAATCTGACAGTGTGGATATGGAAGAGGAGTGTCTTGTTGAGGAAACAAGTTTCGATTATGGTGAAGGTGGTGTGCTTGCTAGTAGAGATTTGGATTAAATGCCGAAGGGTTCGCAATTGACAACTAGGAAAGCATTGGGAAAACCTTTGGGAAAGATCGACTTTCTGGGTGACAATGATAATGATGATATTCTTCTGGATGCCCCTTGGGTGCTTCCCCCTCCTCTTAAGAACCTGGTCAATGTTTCGGTTAGAAAGTTATTTGCTTTGGATTTGGATCTAAAAGCAGTAGAAGGAAATTCGGCCCAGGAAAAGCTCAAGAAGATCAGGAGTTTATTTTCTGGAATTAATGGTTTTGGGAGGGCATCTACCCCCTCAAAATTCTCAGGGATCATCAGAGCGACATTCATTTTCGAATTGGGTCTAATGAAAGCCACTGAAAAGGCTACTGGTGCGAATATTATGGTAAATACCGATCTTAAAAGATCATCTGAGCGATTAGATTGGGCTGTGGTCATAAAAGAAATTCCAATTGGAACATCGGCTAAGGCTGTGTGCACTGCGTTATCTGAGTTTGGAGTTATTAAGACGATCAAGATGCAGTTAATCGGGCTGTGGCAGAAGGTGATGGTGGAATTTGAATGATCGGATTAGGCTGATTTGGTCGCAGCTGAGTGGTCCATCTTAATCGGGAAAGATGCTGTATGTGTAGCTAGGGCTGATTCAGACAAGGAAGTGTGGGATATAAGGGACCAACATAGGGCACTGCTCTACACATTGCCGATGGGGACCAATGCTCATGATATTTGGGACTTTGTTAGATCTGTGGGTGGGAAAATGTGTGTCATTGATTGTCATTCTGTTACGTATGCTTGGGCCAGGTGTGCTGTTGTTTGTTTCGACTCTGTTGAATCATTGGATGCTGCTGTGGGAACCACGCCAGTACTCAGGAACACCAATCTCCACTGGGCTAGCCTCATTTCTGCTAAATGTGCCAAGTGTGAGAAATTGGGTCACACGTCTTTGGGTTGTGCAGTTAGTGGGAAATTATCTTCTGGTAGTTTGCTGCGTAGGGTTTTCTCGGATGTAGATAAAAGCAGGCTAGCAACCATTTATACCAAATGCTTGGCTTTAGTTGCCCGTCTGGTCTCTTTTGGTGGTCTCTCTTGGGCAAAGATTGCTCGTGGGTGTTTTTCGCCCCCCCTCTCTGGTCAGAACATTGTGGTAAATAATGGCTCCTCTTCGAAGATGAAGCCGTCCCAACTGGTTGCAAAGGAAGTCGACGATAGGTTTGCCACTCTTGAGCACAGTCTCGCCAGCCTCGTGGAGCAAGTTGGTAAGCTGGCTAAGAGATTGGATGCACTCGGGCCAACGGTTCCTCAGCTTAGCCCTGGATGTCAGCCGTTGGTGACCCCTTCATCACAGGATCAAGGGGCGGATGTAGTGATGAGTGAGGGTTTGGGTGTGTCCCCTAGTGGTGGAAATATCACGGGAATGGTGTCTTTTGATATGTCTTCGGTGTCTAAGCTGGAAGACAGCATGAAGTGTCTGATGAAGACGGTTCTGGGCCTTCGGCCAAAGTGGATAGTATAGGTGCGCTTTCGGTATCTTTACCCCTCACCCAATGAGCAGTTTAGTCTGGAGAGTTGCTATGTGCAACATCAGGGGCATGAACAATCCCGCTAAGCAAGAGGACATTATTAGGTGGCATAAGGAAATGAACAATTTGGTTTCTATCATCACTGAAATGAAATTAAAGAGTAAGATTCGTCCATGAATTGCAGACAAGTTTGATGGTGTCCGAGTGTTCTCTTCTGGTTTGGACTCTGGTCACTTGGGTGCAGGTGTTGCTGTTATCATGGACATTTCTTTGGCTCATCATGTGTGCAAGGTTTCTGAGGTGCCTGGTCGGCTCCTTTCTATTAAATTACTTTTCAAGGGCAAACTTTCTGTGTCAATTTTGGGGCTTTATGCTGGTGCTTCTTTGGTGGTTCGGTTCTCTCAGGCTGGTGAGGTCAATTCTCTCATTGCGAAGGCTGTCAACGAATCTTCTTTCATTATTCTCGGTGGCGATTTTAATGAAGACAGTTCTCACAGGAGTGCAAGTTTCAAAAGATGCTTTGATTTGGGTCTGGTCAATTCTTTAGTTAGTAGTGCAGCTGCAAAAATGCCCACTTGGGAAAATTCTAGGGGTGTTAAGAAAACTATTGATTATGTGTTTGTCTCCTCGAGTCTTGTCAATGCGATAGTGCGTTATGAAGTTTTGAATGTTAGTGAGCATTTTGACATGGACCATCAAGCTGTTTCAGTGGATTTGGGTTTGGGTGGGCTCTTGGATACGCGTTTGAATTCTCTTCACAAGCAAGCAAATAAAGACCATTGGAAGTTTAATGTTAAGAGTGTCAATAGAGCTAAGTGGTTGGAGTTCAGGGATGTCTCAGCTGCTAATGTATCTATGTTCTCAGATGCTTTTGGTGTGGCAGTAAGATTTTCAGATGTGGACGCTATGTGAGACATTGTTTGCAAGATTGTTGTTCTTTCAGCAGGTGGTTTATTTAAGAAAAAATGGTTCAAAGGTTTTGATGGCATGTTTACCAAGATTTCTTCTAGGTTTCACAAGCTGGAGCTGCTGGTTTTTAAGTTAGTCAAGGCTTTGCATTTGGCTTCTAGTGATGGTTTTGCTTCTTTGTTGGAGGTGTGGCACAGACTCGACTCCCCTGGTGCATTGGTGGTTAAGTCTCTGTTTCTTTCTGGTTCTAATTTTGATCTTATTCGTTCTGCGCTGGTCAAAGCAAGAAAATCATACCACTCTTTCAAGTTAGTGGAATCCAAGCGCACTGAGGAATCCTCAATCAAGCAGACTATTGGTAAGAGAATGGAGAGTTTTGAGCTGAACAAAGGTCACACCATTAGGAGTGTTTTGGAGCGTCCTTTTTGCAAGGTGGTTCTGGATCATTTGGTTGTAAAAGATGAGTTGATTTTAAAGCCTGTTTTGGTTAAGTCTAAGGTGGACAAAATTATGGAGGGATGGACCAGAAAACGTGAGGTGGTGTCTGACTTGTCTGAGGATTGGGCTCATCAATATTGGCCTCTGGATTACATGTACGATGGTACTTTCTTTGATGTTATGTGTTCGATTAGTTTTGATGAGTTGTCAGCTGTTGTTGAGGATCTTCCTGATGGAAAAGCGGCTGGTCTTTCTGGTATCTTCAACAAATTATAGAAACATTGTGACAAATCTGTTTTGGATATGCTTTTAGTGCTCTTGAATTTCTGTTTGGCTGGCGAGTCGGTCCCTGGGCCTTGGAAAGAAGCTTGGATTTCGATAATTCCTAAACCATATGAATAGGAGAGAGTTCTCATGAATACCCATCCTATAGCTTTAATTGAAACGGCCCGCAAGATTCTCTCTAAGATCTTTTCAGACAGGATCTCTCTGGCTTGCAGCACTTTTGATGTTCTTCGTGGGGACAATTTCTCGGTTTTGAAGAGTATGACAATGCAATCTCCCATTTTTGCTATTGGTTCTGTGGTTGAGGATGCCTTGGAAAAGAACCGTGAACTTTGGCTGGTTTTACAGAACATGCGCAAGGCTTATGACTTGGTTGGTTGGGAACATCTTAGGAAAAATCTAGTCAGGATCAAAATGTGTGACAGGTTTATTAGATTTTTTGGCAGTATTTACAATGGTCGCGTCAACAGAGTGATGACTGACTTTGGCTTGACTGATGGGTATTGTGTCCACGATGGGCTGGATCAGGGGGAAGTCTTCTCGCCTCTTCTCTAGCATATTTTTTATGATTCACTTTTGTATGAGGTCAAGAGACAGGATAGTGTGTATGGCTACAGGTTGAATTCTCATTTCATATCAAGAACTGGCCGAGTGGATCCTCAAGCTGGGCTGTTTTCATTTCTTGCTGCCAGTGTTTTTGTCGATGATACTATTTGGGTTGGTAGCAGCCAGGCTGCTACACAACACATCCTTGATATTGCTAGTGAGTTTTTTAGGTTTAACAATATTTCTGTGAACAATAACAAAACGGTGGCCATCCCCATCAATTGCCGGGTGCTGGATCCTCATTTAACTATCAGTGGTGCATCTATTTCCGTTGCCAAGAGAGGGGAATCTCATTATTATTTGGGTATTTTTTTGTCTTCTGAGGGTCTTTCGAAACCTAGCTTGGCTAAAGCTCAAGCTGATGTATGGTTTTTTGTGAATCTTGTTTTGAAAAAAGCAATTTCGGACAAACAGTGTGCATATTTGGTGTCTGCAGTTCTTTTCCCTATTATCAGCTACAGGACTCAGTTCAGTTTTGTTTCTGTTGGTGTTTGTAGTAAATGGGATGCTTTGGTACACAAGGTCTTAAAGTCCAAGTCTGGATTGCCACGTGATTTCCCCAGTGATGCACTTCATCACCCCTCTTTGTACAATTTAAAAACTTTCGAACAGATCCAGGCTGAGAGTAAATCGGCCTCCATTGTTGCTTTTGCAAATTCTACTGGTATCTTGGGTCGCTTGTTTTCTCATAGGTCTCATGATCTTCAGGTTTTCAGCTGGCATCCTCATCATCCTTTGCTGTTTCCGGCTCGTGTTGGTATCAGTCCCTCGGATAATTTTTTGGTAGGTGTGGTTCGCATTTTTTCTGGGTGTGATTTGTCTTTGGGAGGCCCTCTAGCTTGTGCTTTTTGTCGTCGGTGTGGTACTCCTATGTCTTTGGTTCTTGGTGAATTCTGTTTTTTCAAGTGCATCTCTTTGCTTAGGTGTTATGGAATTGCTTTTGTGGAACAGCTTCGTGACCGTAATGGCGATGTTTTCAGTTAGGGGACCTTTAAGCATTGGAAGAGGCTGGATCCTCGTGGCCCAGTTCCTTTCTGGTTTGATCTTTCTGTTCGCTTTTTTGATAGCATTGTGCCTCTCTCCTCAAGTTCTTCTTTGGTGGATGGTCATGCTGTGTCTGATATTCATTTTTCTCGTGATTTTGGTGTGATTTGTGACACTTTGCCGACCATTGATGCTGCCCATCTTTCTGTGTATATGGATGGATCTCTTTCTGGTCTGGGCACTGTTAATATGAGAGCAGGTGCTGCTGTTTTTTTTGAGGACATTAACTTGGGTTTGGGTGTTGGGGTGTCTGGTTTGGTTTCTTCTACTCTAACAGAACTGCAAGCCATAGCTTTGGTCCTTGAGTGTGTTCCTTTTTCTCGTTCAATTGACTTGTTCTCGGATAGCCAGACTGCTTTGGATGCATGTAGGTCAGAGTCTTCACTGGTTTGTCTGGATTTCAGGAACTGCTGTTAGATCGAACATTGTCACATTGCCACTGTCATTCATTGGAAAAATTTGGATGTGAATTGGGTTAAGGTGAAAGGTCATTCGGGTGTCTCAGGCAATGAGCGTGCTGATGCGCTCGTCAAAGGTGCTGCTCTCTCTGCTTGGCGCCTACCTCATTTAGTCAGTGAACATTTTTTATGTGCTGGTGGTACAGCAGTTTCTAGTAATTCTAGACACTTTGTTCGTGATGTTTTCCAGTCAGTTCATTGAGCTCGTTGGGAGATTGGAGTGGGTTCTCGTGTTGTGGATAATAGTTTGCGTGCTGATATCAATTGGTCTAAGTCTTTTATGGTGTGGCACCCTGATTCTCACTTGGCATCCAGTTTTACCAGCATGCGCATGGCAGGCTGTTGTACTTACTTTATGAAGGCTCTCCATCATCGGCTTCCTGTTGCTGTGTACAAGCATTTATATGATAGGAGTTACCCCAGTGTGGTTTGTCTGTTTTGTGGTGACGTTGAGACCTCGAATCATGTCTTTTCGTGTCCTCAGGATGCCGTCAGCCATGCTCATTTGTTGGGCACACATGCTTCTGCTTGGGAGGCTCTTTCTGGTTTTTCTCGCTCTTTTTCATGTGTTTTACAGATCTTGGCTTCTTGTGTTTCTGAGGTTGGAGTTGGTGTTGCTCTGTGTAAAGGCTTTGTTTTCGATGAATGGTTTTGTGAGTCTGTCTTGGTCTTTAATGATTCTAAAAAGGGTGCTAAGAAGATTGTGAACTTTGTGCATGAGTTTTGTCTAGCATTTCGGGATGATGTTTGGTTGGTTTGGGCCAAACACCGAGTGTTTATGAAAAAACACGGTTTGATTCCACGTGATGGCTCTGCTTCTGCTTCAATTTCTGGTTTGCCTATGGTGTTTTTGGCTGGTGTGGTCAGGTTGCTAAGGGTGGCTGAGGCTTTTGGGTTTGGTTTCGGGTTTTGTAAGTTTTGTCCATTTTTTTCAGGTATTAGAGATCCAGTTTCTGTGCATATAGGTGTATAGTGTAGTCCTGACTGGCCCAAGTGGCTGGTCACGTGTAGAAAGCACATGATTCGCACCTAGTTTAGATCATTTGTATGATGTATAGCACTAGGTCGCATTTGGATCTCACTCGTTAAAATAAAAAAAATAAAAATACTTATTAAATATTTAATAATAATAATAATAATAAAATTAAAAATTGTAATTGGTTTTGTAAAATATATAAAAAATTTATAATTTGGTAAAATAAACTTTATTTAAAAAAATATTTAATTAAAATTAAAAAATATAAAAAGTTTATAAAATTTCCCTTTTTTTTATTTGCATTTATAAATAAGACTTATTTACTATCCAATACAATACAACTATCAAAAGTTCTAAATTAGATGTGAATTATGTATTTATTACATGTAATTAACCACTCAGCCAATTAAAACTACACTATATAACTATATTAATGACAATACTCTTAACTATATTAGCAAAAAACAAACAACCTATTTTTAAACCAAAGCCAATTAAACAATTTCATTTAATTCCAAGCAACCAAATAACACTATTTAAAATCCTAACAAGAAAACCATAAATAGCATCAAACAAAAAACAATTTTCAACCAACAAATTTCTATAATCTATATTAACTCATAGTCTTAAATTAAGCAACCAAATTCTTTCTTTATGTCCAATAATCAGACTCCAAACAAGTTTAACTAGCTTAAAAACAATACTGCCAGCACTTCTAAGAGAGAATTTTACTTCCACTAACCAATTTTCAAGCACTAAACCTTTGCATAATGCTGTATATAAACACATATCAGAAACACAAAAAACCAAATCTTGAAAAATTATAGATAAAGCCAAAAAAGTTTTAGTCATAAATGCTCAACAAAAAAAACATTCTTTTAACAAATCTTGACAAGCTGACAAGTTTAGACTGCAAATAAAGCTATAATCCAAAAACTTCACCTAACTATAATACACATATAACACATTTGAATAGGTATAATTATACAGATGTTTTCTAATTACCACAGACAATTTTCTATATAGTGTTTTTATTAAATATATATACAAACCAGTAATAAGTTTATTCATAGTCTTAGCTGCTATATAAAAGTTAAAATGCCAAACCAGAGTTGTGAGCTTTTAATTAATATTTTTAACACACAAAAAATTAATAACTTTGAAGCCAAATCCAATTTCTTATCTAAAACATTTTATAGTATTATAAGCCAGTTTGATAAATACTAAGCATTATTAAAAATCACTTTATTATTAACCACCAAAAATCTTTCTTTAATATTTACAGGAAGAGCAAGTTTTAAAGATGCAGTCTAACCAGCCATTTTATTAGTAAACTCATTGCCAGATATGTTAAAATAACTTTTAACCTTAGTCTATCTTACAGAAATGTTTTTACTATTGACCAAATTATTAATATAATACTATTCAATCCAATACTTATTGCAGAAATCAGGTGTCTTTAATTTCAGTTTAGCTTGACATATATTAATAGATACTTGACTATTAAAAAAGATAACAACATTAAAAAAAGCTAGAATATACTTAAAAACCAATACCATGGCTTGCATTTTAGCCAAAATAGATGAAAGCAAACTGTAAATCTCCATTCTTATACTTATATTTAAATCAGAAAAATAAGTGGCAATATTACTAATAACACAAAAAAAGCCAAAATTTTTAATAGAACTATCTGTATAAATCAAGATCTTAGGCAATAACAAGTTCTTTAAACAAAAATAAACAGTGCCAAAATCATCCATATTTAACAAAATCAACTCTGAACTAACTTTAAAAACAGATAGAGAGCCTTAAATTAAATTGCTATTTCTAACAAACTCAGAAATTTTTACAAACCAAAAGAGTACTAAACTCTTGAAATTTAAATGTTTTCAATAACAAAAATCCTTCCAAGAAAAATATTTTCTATAACTGTTCAATAACTGGTCTGCAAAAATTATATTAAACTATTTAAAAGACCTATGAATTCGAAAATATTCTATTTAGTTCAAAACATCTATGACAAAAAAGCCATTCTTAAGACAAAAGGCATTGAACAAACCATTAATCAGAGATATTTTATTGTGCAAAAATATTTGGAAAATGCCAGCAAGAAAGTTGTTCACAGAGTTAATTTTCAACTTAACAGAAAATTGAAGAGAATTTTAGGGAACTCAATCCATTACTTGCAAATTCATAATCTTATGTTGAAACAGCTAATCTAAAATATTCTTAGTATTAATAAAATTTACAATAGACACAATTTTTCCTTTTAACTAAACTTAATTAAAAGACTTTAAATTGTACAAAAATAGATGATACAAAGTCTTGTTAAGAAAGTTATTGGGCAGATTGGTTTTGGTCTTCAAATTTTTCTTAATTAATTGGTTTCATTTATTATATATACTCTTATTAATGCAGTTAAATTGAGTCTTGTATCCAACAATTGACTGTAAAATCACCAAAACCAAATAAAAAAATTGTTTGTCTAATATAGTCTTATGCAAAACCATTGATGAAAAAAATTTTACATTAAAAATTAGTCTTTTTTATACTTAAACCAAAAAAACTTTTAGCAAACAAAAATATGCCCAAATATCAGTGTATTTTTCCAAGTTTTACAATTGAGATAGGAGACTTATTTATGCTTAAAATAGCACTGTTAGATCTTGGATTTATAGAAATGGCCACTGTCTTTTCTGTATTTATCAAAATGTTTATAATATTAAAAAAATTACTGGCTATGTTTAAAATGTTCTGTATTATCATATGACAATTACTAATCCAAATTGTATCATCCACAAAAACATCAGCAGCAAGATAAGAGATTAGGCCTGTATTTAACTCAATTCTGCTCATCTTAGCAACAAACTTAGAATTAATGTAATATCCAAAAATTGACTTGTACTTTTTTATCTTATACAAAAGAAGATCATAGAAAATTTTCCAAAAAAGTGGCAAAAAAATCTTATTCTAATTTAGCCTATTATGTATCACATAACTATTAGATAAACCAAAATTTATTATAACTTTATTCTTGTAATCATTGTATATATGATCAAAAAATTTAATAAACTTGCTACATATTTTGATTTTCTTAAGACTTCTCTCTAAATATAATCAATCCACTAAATTATAAGCCTTCTGTATATTCTGAAGCACCAACCAAATTTTTCTGCTTTTTTTCAATGCATTTTTTACAATAGATTCAATGGCAAAAATAGAAAATTATATTAATATACTCTTTAAAACCAAAAAATTATTTTCACATAAAATGTTATATTTATTACAGATCTTAGATATATGATTAGACAGAATTTTCAAAAAATTTTTTTTATAGTCTTAACAAAAGCAATATGATAAATGTTGATTAAGATGTCCTTTTATTTATAAAGTTTTGAAATCATTGACATCCAAGCATTTTTCTAAGCATTGAGAACAGATTCAGTCATCAAATACAAATTAAGCAAATACAAAAAAAACTGCAATACATACTCATTACAATGTTTTCACATCTTATTGAAGATGTCCAACAACTTGGCAGTCTTGTTATTAGATAGATTTTCAACCACTAACAAGAATTTATCAAGATTAATACAATTCATAACTCTAAAAAATACTCTTTTTTCAACATAGTTCAGAGATGCAAACTGGTTCTGTTAACAAAAAAACATATTGTTTCAAGTAACATGTTTTTTAGTCCAATTTTTTATGATTAAATTTACTTTGCATTTAACCAAATCAAACTCCAGAATTAGTTAACTATTGTCAACCAAATAATTCAAAGTAACTTTTTTAAAAAATCTTTCCACTACACTTTTATTATTTGGCTTTTATTGTTAGTAAAAGTTTTCATGTGTTTGGCAATAGTGGTTTTAATGTAGAAGTTTTCAGCTGTCTTAAATTCCAATATCTTATAAGATCTATAAAGTTTTCTACTTTGAGCCAATGAACATTCAACTAAAGTCTTGTTGCAACTACTATTGAAAGAATTCCTAAATATGGCCACCTAATTAAGATTTAACTTAAATCACAGATCACACAAATTAAGAAGTCTAACCAAATTAACCAGTCTATAAGTCTTCAGAATTTTTGACATTAACAATTCCAACTTGTGAGATTTAGAAGATATTGTAGTTTTTATGATATTATTATTATGAAACCAAGTTTTTGTAAAAATAACATCAGCAGCAGAGCATATTATCTTATTAAGCAATTTCTATACTTTATTAATGTCTAAATTTTTTTTACATTTTCTAAAGTCATTAATAATAACCAAAACAGCAACCAGCAACAAATTTTTATACTTTTTTTAAATTATATTGCCAATATTCTTGACCTTAAATTTCCACTTGTTCTTAACAATCTGCAATCATATTGAGTTGAGCTAAAAACTAAGAAGTTTTTTCAACCAATATTCACCAATACAGTTTTGTGATTAGTGTCAAAAAATTTCACCAAACAACAAACTTGTTGATTAAAGAATAAATTTTGAAGATTTTTACTAACTAAAATAAAGTTAATATATTTGTTAACTTCCTTAAAGTTGGATCATATAGACAATCTATGCACAAAAAAATTACCAAACAAATCACATAAGCTTATATCCACAAATTTTTTGAAACTTGTACTATATTTAAAATTATTTTCATTGAAATTACTACCAATAATCACAAAAGTACTATTGTTTAAAGCTTTAACTACAATTAAGTTAATTTTTGAGTTAATTTTTTTTCAAAAGTTGTTTTAGCATACAATTCCAGAATAAATACTGAAAGATAGTTTTTAAACAAAAACATAACTACAGAAGCTAATTAGCCATCTCTGAAATCTTGCATACATGTTTGGTAATATTATTATTAACCAATATAATGACATTAGTACTCAAATGATTCAAGTCATTTTCTGACATAAAAATCTTAATTTTATCAAATTTGTTTATTATTTAAGAATAAATTTTACTTTTAAGCTTTGTTTCTATAATAATAGATATAGAATTATTACTGTTTTTGTCAATAAACAATATTCTTTTGCTTAACAGAATTGTTTATGTTTTGTATATTGCACATGGTTAATTTCCATATAAAATCTATTATTAAGAAAAGACAATAGATAAACCTAGACTGGTATTGTCTACTTTGGTCATTAAGTTTATAACTGTGTTTGACAAATTGTTTATGATCTTTTCCAACTTTAAAATGACCAAGGAATTAACATTTACTGTCTTTGCAATAGTCTCACCACTAGTGATCACACCTGAACTCTTATTTAATACTATATCTATTCCTTGATTATGTAATAAAAAGATTACTAATGGCTAATATTTAGAACTAAGCTAGAAAACTATTGGTCTGAGTGCATCCAATCTCTTAGCCAACTTACTAACTTGTTTTGCAAAACTGGTAAAACTGTATTTAAGAGTGACAAATTTATTATTTATTTCAACAGACACTAGAAAAAGAGACTTTATCTTTAAAGAGAAACCAAAAGTAACTAAACTATTTCTTATAAAAAGAGAAGAGAAAGAAAATTTACCAACAATCTTTATTTAAGAAACACCACTAAAAAAGATAAGATGAATAACAGAAGCTAAATGTTTGGCATAAATAGTGACCAGTGTTACGGGATGGTTTTCTTGTTATATTTAATTGCTGATATCCCGCTTTAATTGCAATCAGTCTTTCGTGAGTTCCTCAATTCTATTTGTGTGATAATGTCACTGTTACACTGAAGGCTTTCTTTTTACTGTTGCAATGTAAGTTATTCTTTAATTCTTGATTGTTGTGTGTGTTTATGTACTCCTTCTCAGAGGCTGAACTGAAATCTACCCACTGTCTGGGGTCTTCTCTGAGGCTATCCTTGCAATTGCCTGATGTGTTTCTCTAATTTAGAAACACAGAATGTTAATGGTCTTTAGTGCTTTTCTAATTCTCACAATAAAGCTTTTATCAATTAGTAACAATGTGAATAATCTTGATCAAGGATTATTCTTCCAAGGGTTTCAGTTGATGAATGATAGTTTCATTTAATAAATAATACAAGTAAGTTTCTTAATACTTTGAGTTGTGATAGTTCAGTTTTAAATATTTTTTTTTGATTTTTAAAGGTTTCTTGGGATATTTAATTTGAAAGTATGATTTAAAGTGGAGTTTGTTGGATAAAATTGGATCTATTGCTTGATAAGTTATGATTTTTATTACTTGATTGATTCTTTCCCAATATTAAAACTACTGTATATATACATGTTTGTAGTTCTACGAGAAAATACTTTCTTTTTGATATTTCAACCTGGTGCTTGCTGCTATCACCAGTTGGTGTTGGCTGCTATTGTGAACTGATGCTTGCCACTATCGCAAGATGGTGTTTGCTACTATGTTAATCATTACCTTTCTAAGATTATTACTGTGCTATATTATGATTGAATAGTTTGTATTATTTTTATGATTCTTTTTGCTAAATTCTTAAACCGTAACACCAGTTTGCTTTTATTAGCATCTGACAATATTCTACAAGTTAAACTACTAAGAGACATTTTTCTGCTTATAATACAATCTAATAATATATAACCCAATTTTTTACACTTGGTATATTTGGCAGAGCCCAAACAAAATCAACAAAGATAAGTGTTCTTTATTACTGACATGATTTTTATAATAGTATTTAATGAAGCAGCAATGTTAAAACAAATAACAGTACATCTGAATTGAATATAAAAAATCAAATAATAATTGATAAAATATGTTTTATTACTAATTAACCCAATAAAATTTTAAATGTTATGAGTATTTGTTTTTATTAGCAATGTATAAAACAGTGCCTTATGCTTATCTCTAGAATCCCATACTTTTTTGTTCTTATTAGCCCTAACTATACATATTCTATCTTTCTCAATTAAAATAGACTATCTTGTTATAACTGAATTAGCATGATTAGTATAATTAAATTCTACTACTGCTTTTTGCTATAGTTCTACTAATTGTATTTTGACTGACTTAATTAATCTAAATTCAGATAAAACAGTATGCACAATTTTAGTTAATGTATCAATTGGTATTTTTTTTAATACCACAATCTGATTTAAATGCATTACAGATTTTTTGAGATTAGTGTTTACCAAAATTTTCACACTTTTAGTCTTTTTGGTAGTCTGCATCAAACTTAATTTGGAAGTGAATATTGTTCTGATAATTTTAGTAAATTTTGAGGGAGTAAACATTTCTCTAAAACCATTAATTTTTAAGAACAACTTCTTGATTATTACAAGTTTTTCCTAAGAGAACTTTTCAATCATCTTATTCAGACCAATATTCAAAGCAAATAACTTTCTAATGAAAATATCAACCAAATTTTTTAAAGAAAAAAGAAGAGTTAGTAGAGTATTCAATAAAATATTATTATTATTATTACTATTACTTAAAAAGTTGATTTTTTCTAACAGCTTTTTTAAAGTTTTTTTGGTCTTAATATGTAAATCTTTTGATGTTTGATCAGTATTTTTACCATCAAGAAAAACCTTATTACTATAGTCAAAACTGGTTTTTTTAATTAAATACTCTTTTTTTATGTTAATACTATTAGATTTAATAGTATTACCAGCTTCTAAACTTCAAGAATAACCATCTAATTTCTTAGTAGAAACTTTTTTAGTCTTAATATTGTTTTCCAAAACACCACTCCTCTTTTTTTTCTAGATAATACAGACTTGACATTTATAATATAACCAGATTCTATAATAGACTTCTTCAAAACAGCAATACTAAGGCTAACAATAATCTTATAATCAAGCAAAAATAGTTTAGATTTATCATATTAAATAATAAAAAGCTTTTTTCAAAAAACTTTATGACTTTTTTTTGGAAATTTGGGATAAAAAAAAGAAAAAATTTTTATATGTAAAATTAAATAACTTAAATATTAATGTAAATACAAAATAAATATTATATTTACTATTAAAATTAACAAAATTAAAGCTAAAATTTTATTTAATAATTTGTGTTTTTATTAATAATACAATTTAAATTAAAAATAATTAAGCTATTATTTAATATGTTTTGAATATTATTAATAAATTTTTTAAAATTAATAATATTTTAATTAACAATAATAAAAATAAAACTATTTTTGTTAATCAACAGATTAAAAAAGTTTTTTTAAATATTAATAAATTACTAATTTTTATTAATTAAAGATTTATTTAAGCTTAATTTAAAAAAATATTTGAACATCAAATTTTTTGCCAATATAATTTTAAAAAAACTATTATAAACAAGATATTTTTTTAATTATTAAAATGAAGAAAAATTTTTTTGTAATTGTAAAAAATATTAGTATTTTTGAAAAAATTGTTGGTAATTTAAATAAATGAATAATTAATCTTAAAATAAAATATAATTTTAATAATAATATATTTAATAATAATTTGATTTTTTTGTTAGTAAAATTTTTTTTGCTAAAATAATAGTTTTTTAAAAGTTTTAAATCTTTAATTTTAAGTTTAATGTAATTAAAACTGCTATATAGTTGGTTAATTTAGTTTTTAATAACAATTGTTTGGTTGTTATTATGGAAAATATAAATATTATACATAAAATAAATTTTGTAAATTCGTTATAATTTGACTTTAATTGGTCTAAGTAACTGATTACATGTAAAAAGTATGTAATTATATTTAATTTAGAGCATTTATTGTTATATTGTATTAAATAATAATTGAATCATACTTTATTAAAGCATAATAAAAAAAATTAAACTAATACAATATTTTTAATTATTTATACTTAAATATTAACATATGTAATATTCCAAATAAATTTGTTTAATTCAAAAATTAAAATTGAATCCAATTATTATTTATTAGTCAAAACTCTTTATAAATTGCAAAATAAACAATGTAATCAGATAAATTTTTTTTGCAGTATAACTTTATTATTTAAAATCTTAAAAAAATTTAAATCTTTTTATAATACAATTTATCAATTAAACGAATATGATTCCAAATTCAAAAGTAATATAATTTTTTTTATTAAAGTTTTACGAGTGCAGCCCAACCACTACCTAAGTACATAAAATCAAACAAGATCCTAAATTAAGTGTGGCTCATGCTTTTTCTACACGTGACTAGCCACTCAGGCCAATCAAGACGGCACTATATACCTAAACCATCCACTACAGGGAAATCACACAAAAAACTGAAATACATACTTGCCAAACCAGGATGCAAACCAAAACAAACATGAATGCCCAACCTGATGCCAAAATCACGAACCATCTTACGAGACCACAAGGATGCCAAACCAGAAATGACCGGAATCATGGATCCATCCCTCGGCAGGAGACCCTGTTTCTCATAATGTACCCTTAATTTGGCAGTCGCCACCCAGATAGCAGATCTATGACCTTCGGCAAAACCCCGGACCAAATTGACGACCAACAAACTCCTATCAGACCCAGGACCCAACAACCTTACCGTGTCAGTCA
The DNA here is from genome assembly GCA_016748015.1 of Geosiphon pyriformis. NCBI lineage: Eukaryota > Fungi > Glomeromycota > Glomeromycetes > Archaeosporales > Geosiphonaceae > Geosiphon > Geosiphon pyriformis. The sequence continues at coordinate 238,159 of JAAOMT010000678.1, read as the reverse complement.
CCCACTCCTTCATCACAAAACCTTTGGCCAAAGCCATATACAAGCAACCAGAAAATTCAGCCTCACGCGTAATATAATTATAATGTTTTATTAATCATATAATATTAAAAATTAAATATTTATAATATTATTTCAAGATTAGATAATTTATAATAATTAATAAATAAATAATAACTTATTTAATTTATAACTTAAAAAAATAGCAATATATAAGAGCAGTTTTTTAATTTGTATTTTTTGATCAATTTTTAGAATTTTATTCAAATTAATATTGTCAAAAAATAAAATTGTCGAAAACAGGTTTTAACATTTTATAAACAAATTAATAATATTAATATGCAAAAAGATTTTAAAAATTTACTATTTGGTTACGAATTAAAAAACCAAAAAATTAATAATAATAACAGTCTTATTTGTTTAATTTTTTTGCAAGCGAAAAGCCGGGCTGATATGGAAAAGTCGGGGTGGGATTCCGGAAATGGACTACAAAATTATATTGATTGTAAATTTTTATAAAATAATAATAATAATAATAATAATAATAATAATAATAATAATAATTGTATATTATGTTATAAAACAAGCCAAACTATATAAATTAAGTAATTTTATTATAATAAATATTACATATAATAAAGTTTTTATTAGTTTTTTTATATTTAAAGCCGAGTCCTTGGTCACGTCTAGGATGTAAAAAAAATTTAAAGTAATATAAATTAATAAAATTAAACTTTAATCTATTTTTTTCAAATTTACTTACTCAAATTATTTTATTTTATTTTTAAATAATTAATTTTTAGTTATTTTTAATCAATTTTCAATAATTAAAATAAATATTTCTAAAATAAACAATATATATTTAATTTTTTTTGTTTAAATTATGTTTAATTATAATTTTTATAATACAAATTTTAGGGTTTTAAATATTTTATTGATAATTTAATTTTTTTGTGTTTATAAATAAATATTTTAGTTATTTTAAATAAATAAATAAATATAATACAATTTAATAAATGTAAAATAATTAAGCAAAAATTTTTATATAATAAAAAGGTTTAAACTTGAATAATTTTATTAAATTAAATGTGTTTGTTAGTTTGGTTAAGATAAAATAATATATATATATTAAAAATTATCATTTTTTTTTAACTTAATTTTTGCGAACTCTATGTTTTTACTAATTGAGAATAATTGTCAATCTATTTAATATCAAATATTTAATTTTATTTACATAATCAAAAAAAATTTATTATTCAAATTAATATTTTAGAAATTGAACAGAGAATTTTGAAAACATAATTCCAAAATAAGAAATTAATTAATATAACAAAATAATTTGAACAAAATTATTATTGTAATTGAAATTTTTGTGCACGAGTTGAAGCAATAAGTAACTTTGTTTGCGCACATGCTCCATGACCAAAGTTGGAAAACAACCATATCATATATGATATTTCATAATTGATGATAACCAACATATCTACAAATGTGTGTAAAATAGAATAGTTCAACTTCAAGTCTTTTTGTCCGTCAGTTGTGCTTCAATATACAGAAGCGTTCAACAATTTTATTGTACGCTTTATCGTCAGCAACTGTCAGACCAATAAACTGTTAGGTAACGAAAATGTCTTATGCTCAGGAAGCTACTCCAACCAAACTTAGTGGCATGAAACCACGAGGCAAGTTAAACTATTGTAATTTCTTGTATTTTTTGTTGCTGCTCTTGCTTTAATTCTTATTAATTAATCAGTATTTCACTCTTGTAAGGATAGCTTCAAAGCGTTCAATACGCGATCAAACGGCAATGACGTCTGCTTTAAATCATCCTTTATTAACTATCCTACTTCAACCTTTGAATGAAACGTTTACCAGCAAAAAATTTGAATTGGCTGAAAAAGCTAAAGTAAGAATTGGTAGACAAACAAACCCAAAGACTGCTCCTACCGAAACCAATGGTTTTTTTGATAGCAAAGTTTTGTCAAGAACGCACGCAGAGGTCTGGTGCGAGCGTGGAAAGGTAAAACAAACATAATTTAGAGACTAGGATACCTTAAATTATTTACTGATGTTATATTTAACAATTCCACTCACAATAGCCATACATCAAGGACTTAAAATCGAGTAATGGAACCTTTGTCAATCGTCGAAGACTAAGCCCAGAAGGTGCAGAGAGTGAACCGGAGGAACTGCATCATGAAGATATTTTGGTAATAAAATTTGAGAATTTTTAAATGGGGGTTTTTCTTTCGATTCATATAGACGGTTCGGTTATCAAATTTTTTAGGAATTTGGAATTGATATTGTTGGTGACGATAATCAGACGGTTGTGTATCAAAAAGTTGCTGCTAGAGTGGTCATAAGTGAATTAAACCCTGATGGTCGAGGAACTTCAAAAAGGTCCTTTAATTTATTGAAATTAATCACGCATTCTTAACAACCCTAAATTTATATTGCCTAATATTATCCCCATCTTATAATTTGCAGCCAGGACGTAAGTATTTTTCAATCATAAGCATATTTGGATTCAATTCTGACTCTAACTTTTAATATTATTCAAAAGCCGATATCAAAACGAGGAACGCCGAAAAATGGATCAATTATTGACATGATTAACTCAACTTTAGAGGTTATAATAAAATGCATTCTCCATGTAGAATTAAATTTTTTTGACTAATGAAAAGACCTTTTAGTTCGAATTACAAAACACCCGAGATGAAAGTTCCCGACTAACTCAAATGAGGAAATCGGTAAAAGAATTTGGGGTTAATTTAGAAGAAAAAAATGTCCAGGTATTTTCACGAGCAAATTTTTTTTCAAATGCAAGCAGACTATTTTCAACATAATTCAAATATTTATGCTCCAGGTGAAATCCGAAGAGATTGCAGACTTGAAACGGAAACTGAAAGAAGCCGAAAATTCACGTGAAAATACAATTTATAAACCCTTTCAAAGTTCAGGAGATTCAGAAAAAAAGATTTTAATGAAAAAGCTCGCCGAAGTTGAATCGCGTTTAGTGGCTCAAAAACAAGAGTTGCAAGAGCGATTTACAAACAAAGATCTTGAGCTCCAGAAAATGCAGATAGTGGTTGAAGAAGCCAAATCTTCTAATAAGATATACTCGAACGAAGTAGCTTCACTAACCCTAAAAATTGAAAATATGAAATCTCTACATGGAATAGAATTGCAAAAGTATCGAGTTGAAAACGAAAATATTAGTGAGCTCTCGGCCAAATTGCCGAAGACTGAAAAGCGATGTAAAGAATGTTCAGGACGTTATACAAATTTGGAACTTACAGGAAAGCAACTGGAAGAAAATCGGGGCACTAAACCTGCTGACGACTATAACAGAGACGGGATCATTCTTGTTATGAGTTCAGAGGTAGAAGAAACTCGAACAAAAATCCAATTTCTAGAAAAAAGACTTGAGGAAACTCTCTTAGAACTTGAATTAAATCGGACAGAACTCGAGAAAGCCCGAAAAAATATGATTGATACGAAATCTGAGCTTGATGTAGCAGGATCACGGCTTGAAAAGATGCAATCAGAACTTGTGGAAAATGGTTCTAATTCTGACGATTGTTCAACAAAAGCGTCAACAGAATCTGGTCTTACAAAAATGGAAATTGGAAAAATGAGCAACGATCTTGCTGAAAGCAAGGCTAAAAAGGATCCATATTATAAGGAGAAAAAGGCTCTTCAAAGAGAAAATGAGGAATTAACAAATCAAATCGCTAAATTGCAATTATCAATTGAACGGCAAGTGAATGAACGTGTTCGCTCCTTGACAGAACAATTCTCACAAAATACTGAAACCTGGGGTCAGCACAAAAAACAGATCTCAGACCCTGTCAAAGATTCTGAATGGATTAATTCACCTGGAACCATGTCACGGTCAGCTTCATCTTCTGAGGATAGCCAAGATTATATGATTCGTGGTGGTATAGATTTAGAGGCAGAACATTATTGCCAGACTTCATCTTTTCTTTCTTCTGTAACCAAGTCATCGATTACTGGTAAAGGAAAATTAAGTAAACAAAATTTATCGGAAACCGGGGAAAAAGAATCAATCTTTCCAAAGGTAATTTTTTTATTCTCTATTTTACAAATCTGATTTTGGTAATCAAGCGCCATTAGATATGGTTTTCTTTTATTCCATTATCTTTATCTTTCTGGATTTCTTTCTCATTGATGGGTTCGACACCATCACCCTCATCATCCTACATTCATGAAACAATACCAACAGCAACGATTCGTCGCATTGGTGTCGTTTCTTCCTATTTCCTATATATTTGCATTCATTTTATACATTTTCAAATATATCAGGAGGGTACGTAGGAGGATATTCGTACCACAAAGATCAAGCCTTTTTCATGATTGAGATTAATAAAGTATCCATTTTCTTTTTTCTTCTAAATACCGCAGTCTGCAGTCACGGGGTTTTCACTCAGTGTGGCTCTAGCGGGTATAGGACTGTACGTGTTATTTAAACAATAAGTGGCAAGTAACAACACGGATTTTACTATATCAACGTAATACCGTCGTTGGTAAAAATCATCCAAAAAAATAAAACTTCCCACACATGAAATTTCTTGATTCCTTTCAAGTTAGTCCTTTTTTATTGATTTATTGATCTTAATCATTAATACTAATATAATTTTTTTTTTGCATGCCTCTTCATCATGTTATTTAAAATCATTTAAATCAGATTATTTTTTTTTGTACATTTTTTGTCAATTTTTTTAATGTATTTTGCATTGACCCAATCTTTTATAACCTCCTCACAAATTCTTTATTATTGGTACACATTCTTCTTAATTGGCTCAATTCTCGTTACATCCATATACATCTTTAAATCATTTAGTAGTGAGTACCTTGTGGTGTCCGATCGTTCTTTGCTGCGCATTGATGATTAGACCAGAGTATTTCTTTTAGATACCCCTGTTTGTATTTTTATTATTTTTTCACGAATATATACATTCATGTTGTATACTTGTTAGTACCATTACAATTTATTAATATTAATATTTTTTTCAAAAAGCAAAAGAAATTATCATTTATTTTTCCAATCAAAAATTAAATTTTACAAATATATATTTAATATAGTTTAAGAAGTTAATATTTTTTTTACAAATAATTTATAATATATTATTATCAGTTAAAATATAAAATATTAATTTTATACCAAAATATCACCCAATATCACAAATTATATATATAATAAAACAAAAAATATATATTTACTTAATTATTAATTTTTATAAAAGAAATTTTGATATCTACAATCAATTTCATTTAAGACAATTAAAAATAATAATCATACTTAGTAATTATTAATAAATTATTTTCAAATCAAATTTTTTAAATTCAAACAAAATATTTCTGAAATAAAGTAAAAATTATATGTAATTATAAAAAATTCTTTTTCAAACAAATTAAAAATCAAAAAACTCAGATTCGCACACTATACAAGTTTTAATTTTGCAACGAAAAAAACTGCCAAGCTTTTTCATTTGCTCAGGACTGAGGAAAAATAAATTGGTTAGATGTTTCTTTAAATAAATTATATGAAAAGGGGCCAAAGCCTTCTGTGAAACTACTGTTAAGCAAAATTTAGTTAGAAACCTGGGAAAGTTTATTTAGTCTCATAAATTATTTGGTGCAATTGAGAAATTTTGTCTGTCATTTGAGAAGATCTAGAGGTTCAAAATCGAAAAATTTATCAGTCAAAAAGCACCCGATTTTAACAATTGATGAGAACTGCATTTTCCCTTTGTGTGACACTCACAATGCTGAAACTTTCCGGAACTTGTGTTTCCTAAGCTTTTTTGATTAACTATTTATCAAACCACATCAAACAATCCACCCGAAAAGAGCACGCTGCTGAAAGGCAGCTGTCATTTTTTTCCTATCCATTTTGGAATCATCATTTTTCTCTAATTCGAACCTGAGTTTAGAGAATATTATTTTTCGTTAGCAAAGTAACGTTCGTTTGTAAATTTTAACCAAAACCCCAATACTATGAGTGAGCTAGAACTTGAGGGACACAAGAAAAGGTTTCTCGAGCCTTCACTCGAAGAAACCTCTTCTAGCTCCTCAATTTCCCTTAAGAAGAGGACGTTAAACCCGTCTAATTCTGTTTCTTTTAACAATATACCCGAGAAAAATGGCAATTTAAAAACCGACCTTGCCAAACAACCAACACTACTGTCGACGACAACCACACTGGCAAAACCCAAATTTGGGCTGTCAAAGTTTAGTACTTTCTGGGGTGAAGAAGGGACTTCTTCTTCAGAGGAAGAATACGAAATCCCACAACAGGAGCCATATGAAGATAAATACATAAAACTTACCACGATTTCAGCTTTAGACTTTGTATCAACTTCTGATCCTTCGGAAATCACTTCAGCCTCTTCTGACTCAGTACTACTTGTCATTCAAAAAATTGCCAATACCATCTTCATTTTTTGTCTGACTTCTTCTTTTATTGCCGCCATTTTTGCATACTTTTTATCTGCCTACGCGATTTTACCATGGCATACTCTGTATATCTTTACAACTTGTCTTTGGGGATATTGCCTATACGCTCAAGGTGTCTCTTTATCGTTATTAAATAGTGTTACCGGCGGACGTAGAATATCGATGGGTATTACCATTATACAGGCCGTTGCTTATTTGTTAGAAAGATTTCTTCGAGGAAGAATAACTGATCAAGCTCTTATGACACAATCAGAAGCTTTTGCCCAAAATCCTTTTGTGTACTGTGGATCTATGCTAGCTCTACCTTTTTATGTTATTCTTGAACAAATTTTGAATGCATATCAAAAAGAAAATTTCAGAAAACAAGCCTTATTAGAAGATGAACGTGCCAATTCACAAAAAGCTGTGTATCGAGCGATTGATCGGTTCAGTGAACGAAAAGGTTTATACCTTCGAAGTATATCCGATCAGCTTCGCAATACCACTGAATTGGCTATAACTACTTTGAAGCAATTATCACCTCCAAATTTTCTATCTAAACCTCACGAACAATTATCTGCTTGTTCAATTTCTTTCCCGACTGCCTCACTTAGTGCGGTCTACACAACATTGAAAGCAGTCAATTATATAACCACACATCTTGGAACCTTCTCTCTTCTCTTGTTTTCTAACTGTGATGAAGTAGAAACTTCAAATGTAAAGCACAAATTTGATATTGGTGAATTGTTGCAGAACGTAGGTGATTCTTTGGCGGGTGTTGCTTCTAATGCCAAGGTTGAGCTTGCCATATATCATGCCGACTATGGCTTGCATCACTTGAACGTTATTGGAGATGAGGCTGCCTTGAGACATGCATTATTGGATGTAAGATTTTTTCATGGCTTCTCCTGTTGTTTATGTTTTTATAATGAGTTTATGATATCAAAACTTTCTAATCACAATTTCCTTACCTTTTTTATAGCTATTAAAAACCATCTTGAAAAGTGCATCTCCTGGCTCTTGTGTCGAAGTAGGACTCCAGGTGCAAAATTCTTCAGATATTGACGATGGACATGAAAAAGAAGAATCTTGTTTTGATAAGGATGAGACAAATAGCTCCCCCGAAAAAGTTACCTGTACGATCGAAATTACCTATAACATATCTAAATTTAGACATGTACCCGGATCAAGCGATGAATCTGGGATTATGATGTATCCTAATGCAAATTTAACCGCCAAGGTTTTCAGCTTTCTCGGGGCCACTCTCAAAGCTGGTGCTCAAGAACGGGGTAAACAAACATTTGAAATTACTATGGAGTTAATGGTTGGCCCACCTCTTGAACAATCAAAAGTTCCGAATATAAACGAAGAAACTCTTAAACGTTTTCCACATCTGAGAATTTCCGGTGAACCATCCATTGAAGACCTAAATAGATTTTCACAAAGTTTACGAGGACTTAAAGTTGCATTGCATACGATGACGAATAGCTTTTTTGCTAAACATCTAACCTCTTATTTAACAATCTGGAGTACCGATATATCGCATATTCCGATTGGTGGGGAAGAATTGGAAACACCTCGATCCGAAACTACATCCGTCAGTTCAAATTTTGGATCGCCTGTTAATCTACCTCGTTTACCGCCACGATCATCATCATTATCATCATCAAGAGAGCCGGAAAGTTTTGAAGATCATTCAAATGAAATTATATCACATACACCCCCTACATTCATTATTATTGACGATGATGTTGAGACATTAAAAGAGCAACTCACACAACTTCGAAATTCACCTTTTCAAGGTGGAATTGCTTCTATGTTAAATGCACGTGGTCGCAGCAAGCGTCAACAAACCCCCAACTTGCCGCAGCAAACAGCTGCCGTGATTCATTTTACATCATTAGCGAATTATAAATCTGTCAAAGACGCTGTTCAAGTAATTTTTTCACCAACAACAACCGGATCTTTTCCATTACCACAGGTTCTCGTCATTCCCAAACCAGCAGGTCCACGAAGATTTTTGACCGCCTTACATACAGCTAGTAACAAGATTGTAGTCGATTCTGTATATATGCCTATCGCTACATCTCCTATGAGTCCCGGTCAGCAATACACCATTGGACCTGCTAATGAATATCATGCGGACTCTGAAAGCAACTCATTGGATCATGAAAGCTTAAAAGAGACCACAACCGGGAATTCTTATTTCACATCAGAAAATACTGTTTTAAGATCAAGCTCAGCTAGCTCTTCGGTCGGGTCAAACGTTATTTCGCGTCCTTCCACTACTGTAGGAAGCCCTTTAAGCCCAAGAAGCGGCCCTGGTGGCGGATTGCTCGTCATACCAAAATCCAAATCTTCACAAGATAGTCGTCATAAATCCAACGAAGTGGCTTTAAGTACCGCTATAAATACTGCTTTTAATAGTCAATTAGGAGGAGGCAGTCAATTTTCCCCTAGAATTTCTAATAATTCAACGGGTTTAGTATCATCCCCTAGAATTATAGCAGGATCTGGTACAGAATTACCAAATGCTGTAAATGAACAAACAACACCATCAAAGTTGGATAATTCACCAATTTTACAATCACCCCCTTTACCAATTCAACAATCGAGCACACCGTCAGGCTCAAACACCAGGAGACTCACAGCCACCTCTCCTATGACAAAACCAACGGGCAAAATCAACAAGACAAGCAAATCGTCAACAGGAAATTTGGAAGATGTAATACCGCCGATAAATGTGTTAATTGTGGAAGGTCAGTTGTGAAAAAAGTCTTTGTTTTCTAAATAAAGTTGACAAGGTTTAATTTTGATGGAAATCTATTATCAAAGATAATCCTATCAATCAGGCGATCTTATCAGGGTTCATGCGTAAAAATAAAATCAAATATGAATGTGCGAGCAATGGTGCAGAGGCTGTCGATAAGTGGAAACAAGGGGGTTTCCATTTGATTTTGGTAAGAAACCGTTCAAGAGTAGAGTTTAAATCAATCGATTTTCGTAGAACTGGAATTTTAATAACATCCCACAAAAACGAGTTGAAAACGGGCATTATAATAATAATAATTCCTTTCGGGATCAAGTTTTTTGCATTTTTGAACAAAATTTGAGCTTCCCCGATCTCTGAATTATCATGAAGGGGTTCAAGTTCGCGGTCATGGGTGAAACAAATCTTCTGAGTTGACAAATTCAGCCCGTATTCGAGCTTTTTGGAATGGTAGTCAGAAATCTGGGAGGCTTCAAATTTTGTTCACGGATAAGGGATGCTAAGAGAAAAATTGCGTAACGTAGCTTATATGAAAATAGATGAAATTTTTTAATTTTTTGCTTTTGCTAAAGATTACATAATACTTGGGCTAAAATATTTGATTTTTCCAGATGGACATTCAACTTCCTGTTATGGATGGTATTGAAGCCACGAAAGAAATAAGACGACTTGAGAAGACGCAAAAAATCGGATTATTACCTTCAACTCCATCCACGGTATCGTTGAATTCACCGTCATTATCTGCTTCATCATCTATCGCATCCACACCTTTATCCACGCCCCAAGATATGTCATTCATAGAAAGTCCACCTACGACTCCTATAATTCGCTCTCCTGTCATCATAGTAGCCTTGACCGCCTCATCACTACCTTCAGACAGACAAAATGCATTGACAGCTGGATGCAATGATTTTCTGACAAAGCCAGTGAGCTTAATATGGTTAAAAAAGAAAATCAAAGAATGGGGCTGTATGCAAATTTTAATTGATTTTGATGGTTGGAGAAGGTGGAAAAAGGTTGGGGAAGAGTTGAGACAAAAAGGGAAACAAAAGGATAAAGGGCTGATCAACCGAGGAAAAGATTCACAGAATGGAATCAGAAAAAGTGAAGGGACGATTGAGATTGATCCAAAAAATGAAAGTTCAAATGCAAGAGATGCTTCATCACCAGCTCCTGCGACCTCTGACAAGGACGAATCCACTCTCCTTAACTCCAATTCCAAGGTTGGAACGCCGTCAAATTATCCTCTAAACAACAAAACATCTTCACCAAGGTCAATGTTGCCTGACATTGAAGTACTACTACATCCACCTTCCCTTCCAACCGATGTTAAAAAGTCAGATAAAGACTCCTCTACTAAGGCCAGCTTTAAGCCAGTTAGTGGTGGGCGGAGAAGAGGGAATACTGTTTCAGAAGGGGTAGGCAATAAATCCAACACTAAACTCAACTTAAATAGAATTCCTGGGATCAGTCTATTTGGGGAAGTATGATCAATATTTTTGGACAAGAAGTTAAACCAAAAAAGGGCCTCTTGATATACGACGAACAGATTTGGCACAAGGAATTAAGATGTGATATAAAATATTGCATGAAGATTAAAGTCCCCTTTTCTCGAACAATCAGACGGTTCAGGTCAGGCAAACCAGAGCACCTGAGTTTTTTCGTATCAGATGCGATATAATTTTATTCAGGGTGTCTCACCAAAATCGCATAAGTTTAAGGTACAAAAAGGCATCAATAAGCGTCACTTTATGGGCTCAACGTCTGACGATATTTGGGGTTGGTTTCTTCGTAATTGAGGTCATAATAACCGAACAAGGCATCCATGTTTATTTAGGCCAGAATTCTTGTAAAAACAAATGTCAAAGGATAAAATTCTGCATAAAAAAGAGCACGACAGAATAATAACATCAGATTTGTAACTTTGTATATAATCTCCTTTCAGTTAAGAATTCTTAATTTTAGACTAAATTATTAAAATACTTGACGCGCATGCAAGCTTGCAAACTGGATGAACATTCAAATTATTCCTAATCGGGTGGCGTAGTATCAAAAGTTCTTATCATCACGAAAATATTCCATCATAAATCACTGTTGTGATTATTTAATAAGATGGAAAATTATAATGTTTTAGCTGTTACTTTTGAGGTTTTCAAATTCAAAAACATGGCTAACCAACAAACCGTTTTTTTTTCATTACGTTTTTAAATAATTTGGTAATCTATCCGTAAATATTTTTATTACTTCATTATTTAAAAAAAAATTTTTCTCAAAATTTCAAAATAAGTTGGATTATTAAAATATTTTTAGTTTTAAAATAAACATAATTTTTTTTATAATCTAATATGCTTAATTTATTAAACTCAAATAAATAAGTTTATTTTAAGATTTTTTTTATATTTTTTCTCGTAAATTTATTTTAAATACTAAACACAAAAATTTCATACGTATTTCCATTATGAGAATTTCAAAAACTACAATTAAAATTTTTAATTATATTTTTCTTCATTATACAATAAAAAATAATTAAATTAATGATATTAATAAGTAAATTTATTTAAATTCATAATTTGTTAAAAAAAGTATTTTTTCAAGCTTTAAAAAAATATACAAGAAAAAATATTGTTTTTACAAACATTTGAAATATATTTATTTATTTATTTTAATTTAAGTAATTATTTATTGTATTTAAAATAATTTTTAAAACCAATTCTTTTATACTGTATTTAATTTAGATGTATATTTTATTTTATAAATTATTAAAATTTCAATACAAACTTTTAATATTTTAAATAAGATTGTCAAAATTAAATTAGATTTCATTTTTTATTGGTTTACAAAATATAATTCAATTATTATTAAATATATAAAACTTATTATTTTATAAATATAGGTACATGTTTTTTTTTACATATAGAATATTAATTATTTAATTAATCAACTTATTTTTTTAATTTTTAACTTAAATTTATTTATTAATAAATTTTCTTAAATAATAATATTAATAATTTTGCAATATTTTATTTTAAATTCTAATTTATACATATATATAACTATAAATAAGTTAAAAAACTTTATTTTTATAATTATAACCAAAACAAAGAATAATAAAATTTCAAAAAAAAAATGTTTTTTATTGTAAAGATAATTAAACAAAATATTTTAATAGTATTTTCTTTAAATATTAATAGTATAAAGCTGTTTTTAGTAATCGTTAAAGCATTTTTTTTGGCTAGTAGTTTTTTTTAATTAAAGTTTTTTTCAAAAAACATATTTAAATTAGTCTTAATATTGTTTTTATCTTTCTACAAACTTAAAAGTTTTTAATAATAAGTCAATTAACTGACTGATTTTTTCTGTTTTTATTATTATTATTATTATTATTATTACTATTATTTTGTAAATAATCAAAAAAACTAAAAAGTTCAAAAAATAACAGTAGTTGTTTTTGTTTACTATTAATACACTAAAATTTTTTATAATTTTAAATAAAATCTTGGACAAAATTTTTATAATAACAATTGGTCTTTTTTTAATGTAAATATTAACAATAATAACATGTTTTTTAAAATAAACCAAAATTAATTACTGGTTATATTGCCAAAAATAATTTTTTTTAACAAATTTGTATAAACAAAACATATTTTTAAGTATTTTTTTTTTAATTAACTTATTAATTATCTAATCTTAAAAATTAAACTAATTAAATAGAAACTAAAATAATTTTTTTTTGTTTTTTAATATTGTTTTAAAAAATACTTTAAAAACAATTATTAAATAAATTTTTTTTTTAAATAGATAGTTTTTATTTTCATATTTAATATTATATTTAAGATTAAATTAGCTTTTGTTAACTTTTTATTTCATTTGTTATTTGGTTTTATTGAATTAAATTAGCTGTAAAAAACAATATTAAATTATTTTGTGTAAATTTTGCTTTAAAAATTTTTTTGGTTATTATTATCAAAATTGCTATTAATAATTCTGTTTTTTTAATTATATTTAAGATTATAAAATTTTTTGTAATAGCTTTTGCTTTTTTTTTTTTTTATTGTATTTTATAATTTTTTTTTTAATATATTTTTTAATAATATTAAAAATGTTTTTGGAATTTTTGGTAAAGTTTTTTTTATTAAGTAAAAATTTGTTGGTTTGTAATAATATGTTATTGTTTAATTTAAAAAGTTTTTTTTGCTGCTGCTGTTTTTGTTTATTAGTCTGTATTAATTAAAAAAAACAATATTAAAATTTTTTTCTTATTTAAATAAAAAAAATTTGTTATATTTTTAAAACCAAATTAATTAATTTTTTTTGGCTATACAGTTTTTAAAATCAATAATTTAATTTTTTAAATTAGTAATTATACATGTTATATTTTTTATTTTCTTAATTTTTAGTTAGCAATGTTTTATTGTTGTAATTTTTAAATTTTTAGTTAGCAATATTTTATTGTTGTAATTTTTAAATTTTTAAAAATTTTAAATATTATAATTTTAAAACTAATACTTTATATAATTGTTATATTTAATTATTGCTATAAGTATTAAAGTTTAGATTATTTATTTATAAATTATAAAATGTTTTTATTTTATTTTTTAAGTTTTTATTTAAGTCAAAACTTTTATACTATTGGTTTTTTTATTATATTTTTGGTTATTATTCTTGTTAATTCTATAGTTAATTCTAAATTTTTTAAATTAATTGGTTTTTTAGTTTTTTTAATTATTTTTTTTGTAAAAAATATACATTAAAATTTTAAAATAACTAAAGTTTTAATTAATTTGTCTAAAAACTTTGTTAATCTTAAAGTTAAATTTTCTTTTAATTTTTTAATTTAGCTTAATTTGTGTTTTAATTAATATAAATAATTAATTATATATAAAAAATACATGATTTATATTTAATTTAGATTACTTTTTTAATATATTGTATTAAATAATAATTGAATCATATTTTGTTAAAACATAAAAAAATATATATAGTTATTTTATTAATTATAATATTATTATAATTAAATATAATATGTTTTTTTTTTATTTCATTTTATGAGTGAGGTCCAAACACTACCTAGAGCTACACATCAAGGAAATGATCTATACTAGGCGTGAATCATGCATTGTCTACACATTGTTATCAGATGAAATTAGAGATATTATTTAGCATGAAATTATCTTATAATTCCTAGTTTAATTAGCATATATTATCGTTTCAATGATCACTTATTACATTAGCAAAAAAATGTCTGAAATTATCATTTAATTAATAACCCAAATTGTACACAACACAAATGTAACCTAATTGTGATGATCAATCATGCAATACCCTGAACTATGTAACATTCAGAAGTTCACCGAAATTTGTAGAAATTCACCAAAATAATTGATAGTTCACCGAAAAATCTAATAGTTCGTCAAAATAACTTGTAGTTCGCCGAAATATATCTTTAGTTCAGCAAAATTGTAGGAAATAGCAAAGTTCAAGTTCATAAAATAGTGTTACAACAAGTTGTATAAAAAAAGAGCTTCTTTTTTTGAGAAAATGTATCTTACTTTAGATTTATCTCTTAGAATTATTCTTATACACACAAAAAAAAGAAATAAATATCAAATAATTCGAAAAACCAAATTTTTTAATTATTGCACTTGGAAAATCCCCAAAACCCAACTAACATCTCGAAATTGATTAGCTACCAATTTCAGTAAACTGTTAGTGACTTCAGGTCTGGATAAAAAACGTTTCTTGTGACAAAATTCTATTTCTTTTACATTTCTTTTATTTTCTTTTATTTTCTTATCATAATCATTAGGGTAACCTATAGACGAGATTCCTGTAGAAGAGTTGACTTTCACAGCAAAGCAACTACACATTTTTAGTGAGCTTCTAGACGAGCAATTCCTGGGAAAGAGTTGACATTTACTACAATGTAACTACATAAAGTAACTGGCAAGGAATTGGTCATTCCATTTATAAGCCCAACAGTTCAAATTATAGGAGATAATTTGAAGTTAAAAATTCAGTTACTGGAGGTTCAACCACATCCAGAAAATGTGAATTTACAGCAAATAAATATCCACAACATTTAAGAAAAGAGACCAAAAACTCCAGTAACATTTGGTGCTCTCCCACAAAAATAACACAGCAACAAATTCAAAGTGGCGACCGCCTTAGACATCACAACCTTAGAGTACTATCAATCGATTTACACACACTACAAACAACAATTTGAAATATGCGACGGAATCATAGCTTTCAAGAAAACACTTTTTCAATACATTAAAAATCGAATCAATGACTACCTCTTTGGGAACTATAACATTATAACAGTTAAAAGAGATCTTCTTGAGAACATACTACACTATTCTAACACTGAATCAGAAAACATTAGTGCTGAAGCTTGCGCTACTTATTTTGAGAAACTTGATTATAATATCATTTGATTCTGTGAAGAAAAATATCCTGCAAACACACAATTTGCCTTTGAACTCGAATCTGAACCTGAAACCAGTAACAACAAAAGACAAAAAGATAACCGACCTGTTCACACAACACCCAATACTCCCAAAAAATCATTCAAACATTTACAAACACCTGAACAAGGAACCAGCTCAAAACTTTCACTTATTATCACACCTTTTCCAGCTTCACTTGCACAAGCCCAAACAACTAATTCACCCTTGAATCGATTTACAAGACCAGAAGATTTTACATCACTTAGAAGTCTCATCAGACAACAAGAACTTCTTCAAACTAGTTCCAATCTCCTTGATTTTCTAGCTGAAAACCAAAGTGAACACTCTGAGACAGCAGCAAATGAAGAAAACAACTCTGAAATAACCAAAGAAGAATCAATAAACAGTGAAAACGAAGAAGACAAAATGACAACATACATTGCAAAAATCCCTAAATTCAATGGAGAAGATATTGAGACCAGTCCCCAAGAATAGCTCGACCAAGTTACTAAAGCTGGAGATGCAAATGGATGGAATGCTGCCAGAATGTTGAGAACAATTCCCTACTTTCTCAAAAGAACAGCAGGAGAATGGTTTGAAAACCTTGCTGCCTCATTCAATGATTGGAATGCTTTCAAAGCAGCCTTCCTTAAACAGTTCACTGACAATAATATCT
Organism: Geosiphon pyriformis; assembly: GCA_016748015.1. NCBI lineage: Eukaryota > Fungi > Glomeromycota > Glomeromycetes > Archaeosporales > Geosiphonaceae > Geosiphon > Geosiphon pyriformis. The sequence continues at coordinate 221,808 of JAAOMT010000678.1, read as the reverse complement.
CCATCACTCTTCGCAATCATTTTCGAAATATCAAACAAGAACCCTCCGAATCCGTTATGACTTATATTGGAAAATTCAACAAACTTCTCAGACAAATTCACCAACTCGAGACAAACGATTATTATTCTGATGCTCAAATCTTGGATCAATTTATCACTGGTCTAAAGGATAAACTAATTAAAAAGGTTTGCCCACACGCGCCAGAAGATTTAAACTCTGCCATACAGCATGCAAAAAGATACGAAATGGCCATAGAAAAAGCCAATCATACAAAACTTGTAAATTTGGCAATTGGAGAAACCAGCTCAGCAGCTGAGGAAAAAATTAACCAACTCACAAAGAAGGTCGAAAACTATTTTACCAACCAACAATAACAACAACAACCCCAAAGATATCAACCACCCCAAAGACGAAATCAAAATAACTTTGCATCATTTTCCAATAACCAGTCCCAGAATTGCCATTACTGTGGAATCTCTGGCCACTGGAAAAGAGATTGCAGAAAGCTACAGCGAGACCAACAAAACAGGGGTAATCAATGTTACTCTCCACCACAGCAATCTTATTATCAACCATCACCACCAGCTTACTATTCACCAAGACCCCAATACCAAAATAACTATTATCAGCCTGCCCCACAATCAATCCAACAGCAATACCAACAACCATCCACACAACATTATCAAGTACCTACTCGAAGACTGATTACACAAAATCAATTCACACCACAAAACCAATACCAAGTGAACAAAAATAGAATCAGTTCGAACAACCAATTGGTTCTCCAAAATCCCACTCAACCAAGACCCAACCACTACCACGCTCAACCCAGTTATTTAACAATGCCAGAAGAACAGGATTTTCACCATACTGCACTCTCAGAAGGTAGAGCTGCAGCACAACAACAACCAAACCCTTCTCATAATCACACCACTATTCCACCAGCCCAAATTGCTGAAAATGCCAATCTCTTTGATATCTTTCCTTTTGAATTTGAAGCAAATGAATCACCATTCTTGCTTAGCAATGCAGCGGCTAATAAGCAAAAAGCCATCACTGCAATGTACACAGAAGCTGAAGTAGAAGGAAAGCCAATTCGCTTGATCCTAGACAGTGGATCCGCTGGAAGCATTATCACCTACCAGTTAATACAACAGTTGAAAAGAAATGTCGACCGACCAGCTCAAACAGTAATCATCACTGCCAATGGCATGAAAAAGACACCAGTAGGAGAAATTGACAATTTTTCATTCACTCTTGATGAAATCACCATTCCAGTCAAAGTTCTTGTAATGGACGCACCCCAGTACCAAGCTCTCGTCAGAAATGATTGGCTTCAAAAAGCCAATGCTAATCTGAATTGGGAAACACAAGAGTTAACAATCTCCTACCAAGGACAACACGCCCGGGTACCTGCCATTTGTGGTACATTCAACAAACGATCTGAAAAAGCCCCGGCTTTTGAATTTGAACCAGAAGAAGAAAAACCAATAATCGAAACATTCATGGCTCTTGGATCAATGTCCAACTGGGCCGATGAAACAGAACAAGAACATTTTACTCCACACACTAAACCCAAAACCTCTGGATGGAATATACCTTACTCAAAAACCAAACCAAAGAAACAACGCCCCTATATTCCCCTTAAATATAAGGACTGCCACAAGAAACTATCGTCAATGGGAGCCTGCATTTCATCTGAAAAAGAATATGAGAATCATACTTGTTATTACTGCAAGGCTTGCCACAGAGAGCGATGGGGCCATCTAATAAAAAGGAGCGGAAAATGGGACAATACCCCTTGTTTGACTTGTGGAGATATACTACTAGAAGAATGCAATTGGATTGATATAGCAATGAGAGGAGGCGTCTGCAATCAGACCTGCCAATATGCTTTATCAATTTCAGAAAAAGTAAAAAGAGGAACACCCTTTAATGCAGCATACAACAGTGCTCTCAACAAACTTTATCACTACTCTCATGATGCTAAGATGATTTTCGACCTAGCAATGGCATTAATTAATGGAGCTACCAAAGAAGATGTTCGTCAAATGAAAGAAGCAGAATACATTGAATACACTATGGAATTAGCTGGATTCAATTACGAAGATGAAGTAGAAGTCTACCACCAAATTGCAAGTCACACCTATCCGACCCAAGAAGCTCAAATTCAACGATTAGAGCAAATGAACATTAGGCTATGTGAAGAATGCATTATGCCTTGTGATGAACAATAGTGTCCTGAATGCTATGCTCTTAGTATTCTCTTGCCCAGCAAAAATAATGAAAATGAAATTGAATTTGGAGAACCTGAAGAAACAGAAGAAATTGAAACAACACCTATCTACCTTATCAAAAATCAGCCTGCCTTACAACTTAAATACTTCAATAACAACGGACAAGAAATAAAACCCAAAAAAGCACACGAAATTGATGCTGGATATGACCTAAGATATCCAGGCAAGGATACTCTTGTTCTCAAACCCAAATCTCTCACAAAAATTAATCTCAAAATTGCACTCGAAATCCTGCCAGAAGCAATGGTTCAAATTGTCTCCCGGTCCTCTCTGACAAGCAAAAGAATCAATGTCAGAGGAGGAATAATCGATGCTGGATATACTGGAGACATAACAGTAATGCTTCAAAATGAAACTGACAAACCATTCAAGATTGAACATGCTGAAAAAATTGCCCAAGCTATTTATCTACCCCTAATCAACATTGCGGGTTTGCAACTAGTCAATCAAAGAGAGCAATTAGAAAAGAACAATAGAAGAACCCAAGGTTTTGGTTCAACTGGACGATTCACAGTTCCAGTTAATATAGCTCTTAACACACAGAACGAATCCCACCAGATTCTCAGACTTCCACAACCGATTACCATCTTACCCTTTGGAGAACATCTGGAAATCTACACCTGCCTAAAGCCAACAACCACACAACAAATTTTTGAGTCCAATGAACAAGTCTGCTTGGAACATAATATTTCGATCCCAAACATTTATATTCCAGAAGGAACAAAGAAAGTCTGAGTTACTTTTTACAACTCCAATAATTACCCCATAATTTTATTAAATAATTTAGAAATTGGAGTTATTTACAGTAATATATTTCAACAAGAATTACCCCAAACAGTCCCCGACTTCCCTGAAATTATTGAACATTCACTACCAAAAATCAACCCAAACCCTAACTCCGAAAACTACCATGTTGTCATAGAAAAACTATCTCAAATTAACATGGGACAACTTGAACCACAACAACAGACCTAGCTTAAAGAGCTAATTACAAAATTTGCTGATATCTTCACCGAAAACAACAATGACTTAAAAAGAACTGATTTGGTTCAACACCAAATCTATACAGGAGATGTCAAACCCAGGCGACAACAAGCCTACCAAGTTGCTCCAGAAAGTCACCAATTTATCCAAGAAGAAGTACAATGGATGCTTAACAATGGGCTTATTTAACCATCAATAAGTCCATGGGCCTCACCCATGGTCCTAGTTAAAAAAAAAAATGGAAAGATACGATTTTGTGTTGATTACTGACAACTCAACAGTGTTACTATTGGAGATGCCTACCTTCTTCCCCGAATTGATAACATGTTGGATGCTCTTGGAAAGTCCAAATACTTTTTGACATTAGATTTAGAGAGTGAATACTGGTAAGTTGCTATGGACCCCAAAGACCGTCCCAAAACAGCATTCACCACTCAAGAAGGAAATTACGAGTTCAATATAATGCCTTTCGGATTATGCAATGCACCAACAACATTCCAAAGACTCATGGATATTGTTTACAAAGGCCTCCTTTGGAAATCAGTAGTAGTTTATCTTAATGACACTGATGTTTATTTACCATCTTTCGAGCTACATTTAATTCACCTACGAGAAGTTTTTCAACGATTACGGAAAGCAGGATTGAAACTGAACATTGAAAAATGCTACTTCAGAAAAACAAGTTTAGCTTTTCTTGGTCACATTGTTAGTAAAGATGGAATTAAACCAGACCCTAGAAAAATCAGTACTGTCAAGAACTTCAAGACTCCACAAAATACCACAGAATTAAGAGAATTTATTGGATTAGCATCCTATTACCGGAAATTCATCAAAAGATTCTTAGAAATTGCAAAACCCCTCAACCAGCTCACTACTAAAAATGTCAAATACAAAAGGACAGAAGAACACCAAAATGTCTTCGAGATACTTAAGGAAAAACTCACAACAGCTCCAATCCTCGCCTACTCAGATTTCAGCAACCAATTCCAGTTAGCAACTGACGCTTCTTATACTGCCTTTGGTGCCATTCTATCACAGTTAGATGACAATAGAAATGAGTGAGTAATTGCTTATGCTAGTAGAACATTAAAGCCAGCTGAAAAGAACTACTCCGCAACAGAATTAGAAACCGCAGCAGTAATCTGGGTCTTACATCACTTCAACCTTTACCTCAGACCCAAAAAATTCGATATTATCACTGATAATATTGGACTTAAATGGCTTCAGAACAAAAACACCCAGCTGAATGCAAAACAAACCCAATGGACAGAATTTTTAGCTAATTACCAATACATTGTATACCACAAATCAGGAAAACTCCATACCAACGTTGATTGTCTCTCAAGAATAAGGCAAGATTAGAAAACGAAACCAACACTCATTTGAATTAACAGCATCAAAACAACAAACAATGAACCCCGAAAACTACAACAATTTCAAACAATATTTGGAGACATTAACAATTCCAACAGATTGGTCTCCAGACGAAAACTGGAACTTACAACAGCAAATCTCACAAAAGAAGCTATTTAAAAACAACTTCACAATAAATTCAAGACAACAGCTGGACCAACAAACAGTCGCTACAAGCTTAGAGCTGCTCTTAGACTTTATGACCTATTTCACACCTGTGAAAACATACTGCAAAACCCAATTTTTCAACCTTTGAAGATTCAATATATTGGAAAGCTCACAGAACTGAAATTTCAACAATTTTCAGACCAAATTTCTTCAATAATTTTGGATTATTATTTGGAAATAACAGACAGTACTTGGACTTTGACGGAGCTCAGTCTTGAAGAGGAGGTTATGTTACCAGATAAAATTAGAGATATTATTTAGCATGAAATTATCTTATAATTCCTATCATTAATTAGCATATATTATCATTTCAATGATCACTTATTACATTAGCAAAAAAATGTCCGAAATTATCATTTAATTAATAACCCAAATTGTACACAACACAAATGTAACCTAATTGCGATGATCAATCATGCAATACCCCAAACTATGTAACATTCAGAAGTTTGCTGAAATTTGTAGAAATTCGCCGAAATAATTGATAGTTCACCGAAAAATCTAATAGTTTGCCAAAATAACTTGTAGTTTGCCGAAATGTATCTTTAGTTTAGCAAAATTGTAGGAAATAGCAAAGTTCAAGTTCATAAAATAGTGTTACAACAAGTTGTATAAAAGAAGAGCTTCTCTTTTTGAGAAAATGTATTTTACTTTAGATTTATCTCTTAGAATCATTCCTATACACACAAAAAAAAGAAATAAATATCAAATAATTCGAAAAACCAAATTTTTTAATTATTGCACTTGGAAAATCCCCAAAACCCAACTAACATCTCGAAATTGATTAGCTACCAATTTCAGTAAACAGTTAGTGACTCCAGGCCTGGATAGAAAACGTTTCTCATGACAAAATTCTATTTTTTTTACATTTCTTTTATTTTCTTTTATTTTCTTATCATAATCATTAGGGTAACCTACAGACAAAATTCCTGTAGAAGAGTTGATTTTCACAGCAAAATAACTACACATTTTTAGTGAGCTTCCAGACAAGCAATTCCTGGAAAAGAGTTGACGTTTACTACAACGTAACTACATAAAGTAACTGGCAAAGAATTGGCCATTCCACTTATAAGCCCAGCAGTTCAAATTATAGGAGATAATTTGAAGTTAAAAATTCAGTTACTGGAGGTTCAACCACATCCAGAAAACGTGAATTCACAGCAAATAAATATCCACAACATTTAAGAAAAGAGACCAAAAACCTCCAGTAACAACATGACCAGCCACTCGGGCTAATCAGAACAACACTACACAGATATACGAACTGAAACTGAACTGTCTATACCAGAAAAAAATAAACACAGTTTACAAAAACTGAAACAAACGCCCACAGCCTCAGCAATGCCAAGCAGCTTGACAACACCAGCAGAAAACCCCGAAACCAAACCAGAGACTGAAACAGGTGTTGAACCATCTAATGGAATCAACTTGGCCTTCTCCATGTAAGCACGATGCTTAGCACAAACCATCCAAACACCATTCCTAAAAGCAAGACTAAGAAAGCACACAAACTTAACCACCTCCAATCTTGCAATTTTGGGATCACAGAACATAGAAACAGCTTCGCAAAACCAATCATTAAACACAAAACCCTTGTATAGAGCCATGAACACAGGAAAATCAGAGACACAAGATGACAAAAACTGCATTACAACCAACGAAGAGAGTGACAAACCAGTAAGAGCCTTCCAAGAAACTACATGAGAATTCAAAATCTGACTACGAGCAGAATCATCGACCTTACAAAAGAACACATGGTCTGAAGACTCCACATTACCACAATATAAACACAGCACATTAGGGTAACATTTATTATAAAGACACTTTCTCACAGCAATAGACAACCAGTGATGCAGAGCCTTCATGAAATAGGTACGAGCATCAGCCGAGGGCCTGCTGGTGGGTCTGGTGGCCATGTGCAAGTCAGGATGCCAGACCAAAGAAGAGCAGAACCAGTCAACATTAAAAAGCAAATCATTCCTTAAAAACTTAGCACCAGAACCAACTTTCCAGTATGCACGACAAATCGATCGGCAAATATCACAAACAAAGTATCTCAAATTGCCCAAAACCACACCACCATTAGCCACCAGAAAATGTTCATCCAAGTGAGGACGCAAATGCCAACTGGAAAGAGAGACAACACCAGCAATCTTATCAGCACGTTCATTACTAGAAACACCAGAGTGACCTTTGATCTTGTGCCAACGAACTCTCAAATTTTTACTACGAATAACATTAGCAATATGCTGATGCTCGACCCAATACTGATTGTGAAAGTCAGGACACACAAGATTCAATTCTGACTCACAAGCACTCAAAGCTGACTGACTATTAGAAAACACGCGAACAGAGCAGGACGAAGGGACACACTCCATGGCCAATGCAATAGCCTGCAATTCTGCAAAGATGGATGACATCAAGTTCGATACACCAACTCCCAAACCCAAACCAATGTCCTCGAAAAAAACAGCAGCACCAGCTCTACATTCAGCAGTACCCAAACTTCCCAAAGATCTGTCTGTATAAACAGACAAGCTACCAGAAACAACCTGAGAAAGATGACCACAAACAGAAGCATAATCAGCAGAACCAAAAATATCTCAATGAACAGCACCATCTGAGACAAACCAATCATTAGAAGGGAGAGAAGCACCATTGAGAAATGCAATAGCAAGTCTGAATCATTCTGGAATGGGGCCATAGGAGTCCAGCCTCTTCCAACGCTTGAAGGTATACCAGTCAAGAATGGCACCATGACAATTATGAAGTTGATCTACAAAGACAATGCCAAACTGTCAGAGAGAAGAAAGAAACTTAGAAAACTTAGATTCACCTAAAACAGTAAACATAGGTGTACTGCCACTAGACTGAAAAGAACTAACAAAAGATCCACCCAAAGACAAATTGCAGTCAAGAAGAATACAGACCAAGCCTGCTAAAAAGTTGTTGGAAGTGCTGATATTAACACAAACAAGAGAATTTAACAGATGAATAAGATGCCAACACCAAACTTGCAAGTCATGAGACCGGTGAGAAAATAAGCAACCCAAGATCTCACCAGAGTTCACAAAACTGATGAGAAAGGCCACCTTACATTCAGACTGTACCTGCGAGAAAGATTTCAAACCATAAAATAAAGAGTGGTGCAGCGTATCACTGGGAAAATCAAGCGGAAGACCAGATTTAAGCTTCAATCCCTTGTGAACCAAAGCATCCTACTTGGCACAAACACCAACTGGTATAAAACTAAATTGTGTCCGATAACTGATTATAGGCTGGAAAACCACCAATACCAAATATAGGAATTGTTTATCTGAAATAGTTTTCCTCAGAACCAAATTGATAAAAAAGTGAACATCCAAATGTGCCTTAGCCAAACTCGGCTTCGAAAGACCCTCAGTTGAAAGAAAAATACCCAGATACCAATGAGATTCCCCCTTTCTGGCAACAGAAATGGAAGAGCCGCTGATGGAAAGGAAGGGACTGCTAACTCTGTTATTGATGAGAATGGCCACTGTTTTGGTATTGTTTATAAAGATATTATTGATCTGAAAGAATTCACTGGCAACATTGAGAATGTGCTGAGTAGCAGCTTGACTGTTACCAACCCAAATAGTATCATCAACAAAAGCACCAATGGCAAAAAAGGAAGAACGTCCAGCCTGAATTTCAGCACACCCATTTTTAGAAATAAAGTATGAATTAAGCCTATATCCACACACACTCTTCTGATGTTTGACTTCACACAACAAAGGATTATAGAAGATGTGCCACAGAAGGGGGGAAAAAACTTCACCCTGATTTAAGCCATCATATACACGATAACTACCAGTCAAACTGAAATCCGTCATCATCTAATTGGTGCGATTCTTATGTATACTACCAAAGAACTGAATAAACTTGCCGCACATCTTAATCCTAACCAGACTTTTCTCAAGATGCTCCCAGCCAACTGAATTGTAAGCCTTCCTCATATTCTGTAACACCAGCCAAAGTTCACGGTCCTTTTCCAGAGCATCCTTAATTACTGAACCAATCGCAAAAATGGGAGACTGAGTAGTCGTACCCTTTAAAACCGAGAAATTATCCCCATAAAAAACATTCAAAGTGCTGCATGCAGTAGAAATCCTATCAGAAAGAACCTTGGAAAGAATCTTATGAGCTGTTTTGATCAAAGCAATAGGATGTGTGTTTGTCAGAACACCCTTCCACTCATAAGGCTTGGGAATCATCGAAACCCAGGCCTCTTTCTATGGGCCGGGCACTGATTCACCAGCCAAGCAAAAGTTCAAAAGCACCAACAACATCTCCAAGACAGATCTATCACAATGTTTCCAAAGCTCATTTGAGATACCCGACAGACCAGCAGCTTTGCCATCAGAAAGAATGGAAACCACCCCAAACAACTCATCAAAACCAATCAGACACATTACCCCCAAGAAAGCCTCATCAAAAACATACTCCAAAGACTGATATTGGCGACACCATTTGCTTGACATATTGTTGACCACCTGACGCTTCCTAGTCCACTCCTCCATGATCACGTCCACCTTGCTCTTAACCTGATCAGACTCCAAAACCAGCTCATCATTAACAACCAAGTGGTTAAGCACCACCTTATGAAATGGGCGCTCCAGCACACTCTTTATTGTATGACCTTTATCGATCTCAAAGCTCTCCATCTTTTTATCTATGGCTGATCTAATGTTGGCCTTTTTGGCAATCTGAGACTCAACAAGCTTAGATGCACAATATGATTTCCGAGTGCTCAAGAGAGCAGAAAGGACATGATCAGAGTCCATACCAGAATTCATCATATCCCGAATGACTAAAGCCTTAACACTGTCCAGCGAAGCCCAACAATCCATAAAAAAAAAAAAACCAACAATATCTCCCTCACGCAATGCCTTGAAAACCTTAGAAACCAAAAGCTCCAATTTGTGAAACTTCGAGGATTCCTTGGAAAAAGGTCTATCAAAGTCCTTGAACCATTTTTTTTTGAAAATGCCATCTGCCAAAAGCATCATGACCTCACGAATGACATCCCACATCTCATCCAAATTGGAGAATCTTACAGTGGTGGCAAACTTATCTGAGAACATTGCTGCATTGGCCAAAGTGGCACTCCTAAAATTGTCTCATCCACTCTCATCAGCACCCCTAATGTTAAACTTCCATCGATCCCTATTCACCTGCCTACGAAGAGAATTCAAATGCACATCCAAAAGCCCACCTAAACCCACGGACACACAAACCGCTTGATGATCAGTATCAAAATACTCACTAACATCCAAAATGTCTCAGTTCACTATTGCATTGACCAAATTTGACGAAATGAACATGTAATCAATAGTCTTGACAACACCCCTTGAATTTTTCCAGGTAGGACACTTAGCCAATAAATTCCCCACCAGGGAATTGACCAAACCCAAATCCAAACACCTCTTAAAACTAGCACACCTGCGAGAGCCATTTTTGTTGAAATCACCACCCAAAACAACAAAAGAGGACTCGTTCACAGCCCCAGCTATCAAGGAATTGACCTTACCAGCTTGAGAGAAACATGTCACTAGAGAAGCATCAGCATAAAGCCCCAAAATTGATACCAAAAGTTTGTTCTTAAAAAGCATCTTAATTGAGAGTAGCTGACCAGGCACCTCAGAAATCTTACACATATGGCAAGCCAGAGAATCGTTTACAACAATAGCTACACCCAAATCCAGATTGCCAGAATCTTGACCTGAGGTAAAGACTCGAACACCATTAAACCTAGTTGCAATCCATGGATGGACCTTGCCCTTCAGTTTGGTCTCGGTAATGATAGAAATCAAATTGTTCATATCCTTGTGCCAACAAATAATATCTTCCTGTTTTGCAAGATTGTTCATACCTCTTACATTACACATGACAATTTTCCAAATTAAGTGAGTCATTGAGAAAACAGGGGAACTGACAAACCTGAACCAGAGCACAGAATATTTAACTTATCCAAAACCAAACCAACTGAGGCCTCCAAAGCAATCAATTTTGTTTCTAAACCACCCACTTTGGCAGTGAGAACTTTGGAACTACTAGAGCTAAGCTCAACAACAGCATCATAAAAGACGAACGGAGGAGTACCAGACGAGACCAAAGCAGTATCCAAAATCATATCAGAAACCACATCAAAAGACAAAGTTTCAGAAACAACAGGAAGAAGGCTCAAAGAAGGGGTTGTCATAGGAACCAAATCAATGGATTCCAGTCGAGCCAAAATGCCAGAAATGCGGTTAGTCAAAAGCTCCAAAGAGTGCTCCAAAATTGCCAGCCAGTCATTCAAATAAGAAATGGTAGGAGAGACAGTCACCATTGAAGAAGAAACCAAACCAGAATGCAAGCCAGAGCCACCAGCAACCTGGGCCCATGTTTTATCACCAAATGAGACTGGACGAGCGACAGGAGCTGACTTCTTCTTATATATCCCAGCTAAACAAATCTGATCTTGCTCAGAAACCACCCTTCTTCCTCGAACACCAGAATACTCACCCAAGGAACAGTTGACCATAACATGACCAAATTGTTTACAATGAGTACAACTGGCCAAAGAGAGACCAGCCCAACGCAAACTCACATTTTTGAAAACTGGAACGGTACCAATAGCAGCCAACTTGGATGCTTTATCACCAAAACAAATTACAGTGCATCTATCACGAACATACAAACTAGGATTACGGCCGATATAACAAGTCTTCCCACCATATGATTCCAACAAACTGGAGAGGTCATGAGCATTGGTGCCAACTGGAAGAGTGTAAAACAATGCCCGATGCTGATTTCTCGACATCCATGTTTGTTTATCAATATTTGCCTTTGCCACGCAGACAGAATCCTTTTCCATAAGTACAGACCATCTAGCTGCAACCAAATCAGCCATCTCAGATGATTCATATTCCACTAGGGCTTTTTGCCAAAGACCAATAAGCTGTACTTTGATTGAAATAATCTTGCCAAACTTGGAAAACACTGCCTCAATTGCCGATTTGGGAAAATCCACTGGAATTTCTTTGATGATCACTTCTTGATTTGAACGGACATTTGATTTTCTCAGATCATCATTGACTAAAATTTTCTCACTGATTGCCAGTTCCCTAGCCTTATTTAAACTAATTTCAGAAGTAAATGAGGATCTGATGATCTCTAGGAATTTTGAGGGAGTTGAGGCTCCCCCAAACCCATCAATATGATAAAAATTTTTTTTCAAACTAATTATTTTATTATTATTAGTTTTGCCAGGAACGGCAGATAGCTCAATATCTAATGCAAACGATTTTGACGAATTAAAATTCCATTTCTCTGGTGCACATAACCTGATCGGAAGAAGGCGATTGGATCCATGAAATTTGGGACTCAGGAGAGGCAAAGTATCCTCACCATTACTTGGAATGTTGAAAAAAAAAGGTGGCGGCTTACTGTTCAGAACATAGGTGTGGGTACATGTCTTCCTTGGCGTGGCATTGTTTATGTTGTCGTCCAAACCCGAAACATCTAACTCTGCATAGCAAGTTTCCTCAGTGATAACGTTTTCCACGTTATCCAAGTCCGAGACGCCACTCACGCTGTCCACTTTGCTGTTGACTTTGCTAGCCCACGATCGCCCAATGTTAGGTCTGTCACCACTTTCATCCATAACGTTCGAGACACCAGCAGATGACTCCACCAACCCATCAACCATCACAGGTTTCTTCGGCTTTTTATAGGACGCACTGCGAGAATAAGGACCAACCGAGCGCTTATTTTTGACACCAGACTGGGTCCCCAACCCAGCCAAAATGGACCCAGAACCACCAGCAGCAAAGTCCACCAGTTCCATAACAACAAAAGGGGGAATGTTTGAAGAAATAACTGGAGAAAGGTGAAGAGGAAAGGGAAAAGGAAGGCTATTTCAGTGACAACTCAAAGCTCTCATTATAACCGGGGGATCAACAAAAGAAAGAGTTTTAATATGTTAATAGATAATAAAATAGAATAGTATTATAATAAAATATAATATATTAACAAATAACAAAAAAAAATATTATATAACAATAAAATTAATAAAAAAATAATTTAATTTTAATAAATAAATTAAATTAATAAAAATTTAATGGCTTTCTGTGACTGTTCAGAAGCGCATTTATGATAAATATTATCCTAGTGTCCTGTGTCTGTATTGTGGTGAGGTTGAGGTTTCTGATCATGTGTTTTCTTGTGTAGTTAATGATTTGGCTCATTGTCAGGTTCTGGAATCCTACATGTCTTATTGGAAGTCACTTTCTGGGCTTTCTCTTCCCTTTTCAGTTGTGTTGCAATTGATGTTGACCTGTGTTTTGGATTTGCTGGTCTCCTCGGCTCTTTACAAGGGTTTTGTTTTTAATGAATGGCTTCAGAAGGCTGTTATTGTCTTCCATAATCCCAAGGTTGCTGGTGTTAAAATTACTGATTTTATGCACTTTCTATGCTCCGCTTTTAGGAATGATATTTGGTTGGTCTGTGCCAAGCATTGTGCTTTTATGGAAAAGAATGGCCTGATCCCAGTGGATGGATCTATTTTCATCCCAGTTTTTGGTTCAGTTTCGAAGTTGTCATCTGGTGTGATTAAATTGCTTGGAGTTACTGAAGCCTTTGGTGTCCTTTTTGGCTTTTGCAAGTCTTGTTTATTTTTTTCGAGTATTGGTAACATGGTTTCTGTTAATATAGTTGTGTAGTGTTGTCCTGACTGGCTTGAGTGGCTGGTCATGTGTGGTTAAGCACATGATTCACACCTAGTTTAGATAATTTTATTGATGTATAGTTCTAGGTAGTGTTTGGACCTCACTTATTAAAAAAATAAAAAATAAAAATTTAATATGTAAAATCAGTTTTATAAATATGTTAGTTGCTATTTTTTTAAAAAATAACAAAAAAATCTAAAAATAAAGAAATAGTCTATATTGTTAACAAAAAATAATATATTAATATAATTTTATATTTTATGTTAATATTTCTAAAATTTGATATTAAATATTAATTGTATTTTTTAATAAATATTTATTTAATATATTTTACAAAAATTAATAATTATATAAATACTGATAGTATAAACAAATTCTATTTGTTTTGGTTTTTTTAGTTGATCTTAGTTATTATTTTACATAATATTTTGTTAAATCTTTCAATTAAGTTATTTGTTTATGAATAATATAGTAATAATAATGATCACTTAACTCCAAATTTTTGCCTTAATTTTGTTAATGTTCTGTTTACAAAATAAGTTCTTTGGTCTAATAACAATTTTTTTAAACATTTATGTTAACAAATCAAATTTTGGTATATTAATTTAGCTATAAATTTTGTGTCTGCTCTTGAAATTGCTTTAGCTTCTAGCTATTTTGTAAAATAATTTATGACTACTACTATATATTAATTGCCTTTGCTAATTATAGTTAATGATCTGACTAAGTCAATTCTAATTTGATCAAATGATTGTTTCATTTTGATTGGTCTTAATGGTTTACTGGATTTTGTTTTTTTTCTTTTTTAATAAATATTACAATTTTAAACATATTGAATAATATTTGAATATATTGATGGCCAATAATATCTTTTTTTGGTTTTTTCTATGATTGTTTCTTTATAAAAATGTCTTGTTATTGGATATAAATGCATGTTAAACAGTATTGTTTCTTTCTTTAATTCTGTAATTACTTTGAATAATTGGTTTAGATTTTTTTTGTTTTTCTAATATATTATATTTTAATATATAATAAAATATTTTGATTGTTGTTTTATGTTGTTTTGTTTTTTTTGAGATAATATTTTTTTAAATTATTGAGTATTAATAAAATATTAAAGTTGTTAGTATTTTTGAGTTGAAATGTTTTTAGATTTGTCTTATTTATAACAAGTCATTAATATTTTCATTTTTTTTTCTTTTTTATAATATACTATATAATTAAATAGTGCTAATTTTATTTTCTATCTTGTATAGTAATTATTTCTAAATTTTTGTTTTTAAATTAATATTAATTCTTTATGATTAATATACACATCAAATTTTTGATTTAAGTATTCTTTTTATTTGATAATAGTCTAATAGATAATTAAGTGTTTTAATATTAAAGTTTTTTAGTTTTTTTCAGCTAAATTCAAATTTGGATTGGCATATGCTACTAGATATTCTTGTCTATTGGCTTTTTTTGTAATAATATTGCCTCTAATAATTAATTGAATATATTGGTAATAATAATAAATAATTTGCTGTGATTTAAATAAATTAATACTAGGATTTAAATAAGTTTTCTTCTTAATATGTCAAAAGTTTTTTGTTAATTTTCAGTTTATTTATATTTAATGTTTTTTGCTTAGAACTAGTAAAATAGTTGAGCCAATTTAAAAAAGTATTTTGATTTGTTTAAATCTGTTTTAATATAATCTTTGCTTATAATGTGTTTTAAAAACTTGAATTCTGTTTTTTTAAAAAAGTATTTGGTAGCATTCAATTTTAATTTGGCTTTTTTTAATCTTTTAAATACTTGTTAAAAATAATAGAAATAGTCATCAAATGTCTTAAAGAATATGTTAGTATTATTTAAATAAACTATTACTGATTTTTATAGTAATTTAATATAAATAATTCTCATTAGTTATTAAAAGATAGCTAAAACATTAGTTAAATCAAAAAACATAACATTAAATTTAAAGTTTCTTTCTTTTGTAGTAAATACTGTCTTCTTTTTGTTGGCTGAATTTATAGTTACTTGTCAGTAACCACTATTTAAATCTAATGTTGAAAACCATTTTTTTTCTCTAAAAGCATTGAATAATTCTTGAATTTATGAAGTTAAATAGCTATTTCTATGAATAATACTGTTTAGTTTTCTATAATTTACACAAAAGTGGATTTTTCTATTTTTTTCCAATAAGTACTATTAGTAATAATTATGAATTTATTAATAGTTAAATTAATCTATTGTTTAATATATAGTTAATTTTTAATAAATGATTTTATGGTTAGCAGATAATACTCAGTATGTTTTTTGTTTAATTAATATTATATCTCCAGTTTTAATCTGGTGCTAAATAATATCAGTTTTGCCAAATTCATTTTTACTCACAAAGATATTAATAAAATTGTTAAGTAGCAGCTTAAGTTATATACATTAAAGTGGATCTAAATTTCTTAAGTATATTTGCTTTAATTATTTTGATTGTAGCAAATAACATTTTTTTTGTTCATAAATTGTTTATAATATAAGATTCACATATTTACAAAGTTATAAAATATCTGAAATAGTAGTGGGTGCTTGATTTTCAACTTTAGTGCTTAAGTATCTGATGATAATTTTACTTAGTATTTTTATTAAGTCTTTAATTATATTATATATTAAAATCTTAATATGTTTGTGGTTTTTGACTGATATATAAAGATTAGTAATAACAATTTTTTTTGATTTATAAATAATAGGTGTAACTTCAAAAATCTGGAGTTGATCTTTATTTTTCTTTTTATAGCTAATATATACTAATTATATGATAAAATAAAAATTGATTAATAAATAAAAATAATTTTTTTTTCTATTATATTGACTTATCTTTATTTTATTTATGGATTCAAATTTTTTTGTCTTTTTTGCTATTATCTTTAACTTTTTTTTTGTTTTTACCTATATTAATTAAGCTATTTTTATTAAAAATAAAAATATTGTTTATATTATTTTTTTATTTAGTTCAATGATATATGTTTTTTCTGATTTATTTTGTAGTATTGCAATGATATTTTTTATATATTCTGCATTAATTATTCCTCTTTTAATATTAATTTTTTTTTGCTAAACTAAATCTAGATGCTAATTGTACTATTGTCATTGTTAGAATTTTTAATGTTATTTTCAAATCTCTGCTGGTGTGTGAATAAGGTTTTAATCTGATAACAGTTTTTCCAAAATATTTAAAATCAAATTTTACATTAGTATTATGTATGTATTTTGATATAATACTTTTATTATTATTGCTAAACTATTTAAGTTCTTGTTTTTTTGAAAGATTTAGAAACATGATATATTTTTTGGAGTTAGAATTAGAATTTAAATTGTTATTGTTGTTGTTGTTATTGTAAACAAAGTTTAGTATTTAATTTTTTTAAATACTGTTTTTGCTCTTTTTAGTAGGTTCTAGATCTTAGTAGTGTTTATAAAATAGTTTTGAATCACTTATAATATTAATAAATATGTCTGAGTTTGAAATAAAAATGGTGTTAACAGATTTTTGTAGATTATTTTTAATTGTTAATATTTTACTGAATAAAGTGTTTTCAATTTTGTACTGACTATTTTCCAAATCTTGTTTTTATTGTATAGATAACTGTTTAAATGTAAAAAAGTTTTGTTTTATATAGTATTAAATAATATTTTTTTGCTTATCTAGTTATTTATGAAAATTATATATTAACATAAGATATTACATATTTTTTTATAACCAAAAATGTTATTTTATATTTTTTTATTAAGTAGTATTTTTTCACAAACAAAACATAATTTTTTGTTTTACTTTTCTGTTATTTTAAATATCTAAAGTGTTTTCAGTAATATGCTATTATAAGTGTTTTTCACTTTCTTTAGTGATTATATTATAATTAATTTTTATGGCTTTTTAGATTAAATAATAATATAATAAATTATCTAATTTTGATCTAAAAATAAGTATATTAGTCTTGTTTAATATTGCTTTTAATTTATGCTAGACTTTTGTTTAATATATTACTATTATTCTCTTATTTAAAAATTTGAAAGTTAGCTTAATAAGTTTTCTTAACTTCTTAACAAGTATTGGTAATTTTTTCTAATAAGTGTCTTTATTATTGAATTTGGTGTATGGCATAATGTTTTCATTAAAATCAATATTGGTAACTACTACTATACTAGTTTTTCAAGAAGAATTTCTGTTATATTTTTATACTTTTAATTGTGTCTTTTCTTAAAGCTCTCATAAAAATACTTTTTTTATTTTGCACTAATATTAAATATTTGTATTTTTTTACTTGTAATAAAGCAGTATTTTATTTTTAATAAATTCAAAAAAAATTAAAATAAAAAGTAAAATTCAAAAATTAGTATTTGTAAAATAATCTTAATTAAAGATTATTTTTCCAAAAATATAAAGAACTTATTCTGAATTTTTAAATCAATTGTTAATTTTGGCCAAGATAATACAAGTATTTTTTAAGTAATTTCATGTATTTAATATCTTTTTAATATATTTTTAATCTTGTTAAGCTTGAATCTTATTTATGTTTTTGTTAATGTGTTAGATATTTCTACTGTTGTTTTTTCTCAATAGAAAAATGATGGTAAAAAATATATATGCTTGCTTTAGTCATATTATATAGTTTTTAGTATTATATGAATAATAATATATGTGATTTAGGACTCTATTATAAATAATGTCAAAGAAAGTTTTTTTTCTTATTTAGTTAGTAATGAGAATGATGTATTAACAACTAAAATCACATGTGGCTTCTTTGAATTGCATATTAATCTAATTGTATTTATTAAGTAAAATTTTTTTACATGTAATATAAGAAGTTTTGTTTTATTTTTTCAATTATTTTAGATATCTATATATTTTTTTGTAATATTAATTATAATATTAATAAGTGGCTTGTTAGTTATCTTTATGTAAAGTAATACAAGTTTACATAGAAGATAGTTTCTTTTAACAAACTGAACATTGTAATCTTGATTGATAATTTCAGTAACATTGAAAACAAGAAAGGTGTGATAATATAAAGTTAAAGGTTTTATTAATTCACTTAAGAATAAGTAGTAGTTTTTTATAATTGTCTTTATTTTACT
Organism: Geosiphon pyriformis; assembly: GCA_016748015.1. NCBI lineage: Eukaryota > Fungi > Glomeromycota > Glomeromycetes > Archaeosporales > Geosiphonaceae > Geosiphon > Geosiphon pyriformis. The sequence continues at coordinate 203,096 of JAAOMT010000678.1, read as the reverse complement.
TAATTTTATATGTTTTAATGATTTTCATTTTCAATGTTTCTTTAAATTTAAACTAAAATGAATTGTTTGTGTAAAAATCTCTTTTAAAATATCTGTACATGGCAAGTACTCATGTGTATTGTTCTTAATATATTAGTTATAATTCTTGAGTTAATTAATCCAAAGTGACATTTGTTTTTTTTAACCAATTATTTCTAACTAATATTTGGTATTAAGATATTTATAACTAATATTTTAGTAAGAATAATTATTTTATTTTATTAAAAAAAAAAAAATCAATTTTCTTAATTGGCATTTTTTTGGTTTTATCAATAGTAATAATAAAAATACTGGTGTTTTTGGCAATTTAATGATCTAATTAGTTTATTAATTAAAAGGTAATAATGTTTTCTGTTGATCTATTTTTTAAGACCAGTTTAATGAGTTTACTATCTGCTTTTATTTTAGTGTACATGATAGTAATTAGTTTATTTTTATTTAAAATGGCTTTGTTAAACATGATAAAAGTGAATTCTATTTTTTTAAGTTCAAAAAAAATATAACAGTTAATATTTTATTATTAGTAATAATTGTAAAAAGAATTAAGCTGGTATTTTTATTAATATTAATAATAGAGCTTTTAATAGTACTGATGTTTTGATTTTTATAAGACACCAATTTTATAGTTTAAGTAAATTAAAAAATACTTGTTAATAATATATAGATGCTTGTATTGTCTATTATTATTTGAACTTGGGTTTTGTAGTATTATTGTATTTGCTGCTGACTAATCTAAAGAATTTGAATTTGAAAATATTTTTTTTTCAATTCAAGTTTTAGAGATGTGGTCTAGAAGTTAGTGCTTATTATAGTTGTTGTAATAAAACTAAGCATTATAACTGAATTAGATCTTATTGCTATAATGATTATTGCTACAAATATTGTTAAATTAGTACTAAATATTGATTCTAAAGTATTATGTATTGATAACCAAAAGATAAATTTACAAATTGTTTCTTTATAAATTTTAATAAAACTGCAATAACCAATATTTGGTTTTAATATGTTTGTGTTTTTGATAATAATAATATATTAGTATATTTTGTTGGTTTTTATTTGGGTTTTAATAGCTGTAAAAAGATGTTTGGTTTTATTGTTGTGGTGATTGATATTAGTTTAATACTTAGAGTCTAGTATTAGCAAGATAACTTTTATTTTCTAAGATAATTTTTTTTTAAGTTAAGTAATCTTGTTTTCTAGTTTTTTAGTATTATTATTATTTATTATCAAGTTTACCATTTTATTGTGATTAGCTTTTTTTTTAACTGACTCAATATCTTGAACCAATATAATAGCTTGAGATCAATCTTTCAGGTATTGTGGTCATATTTGTTTTAAAATACTATTTCTTAATTTTTTTATAAACTAATTGAGGATCTGAAAAGCTGTGTAATAATTGTCTTTTATGATTTTAATTTGTTATAAGACATAATTAAATTTACTGAAATATTTAATTATTGTTTCATTAAATTGTTGTTTAATAGTACTGAATTTATTTTGAAGTTTGATAATAATGTTGAAATTATAGAAATATTTTAGGAATGCATTTTGAAATTATGTAAAAGTGTTGGATTTAAGATTTTAAATTCTAATATTAAGAGTTAGCAGTGTTTTTTAAAAAGAATAGTAAGATCTGAAAATTATGAGCCTTATTCTAATTATTTGCTAGAATTGTTTTTTGTGCTTTTTCAATCCAAGTATAAGCATCTTTTTTTTTCAGCAAAGTTAGTTAATTTTACAATATAAAAGATAATTATTTTTTAATAATTTACAAATATTAAAACAAAGAAAGCTATTAATTTTGGTTTTAATTCACTTGAGAATTCTTTTTTTTTTTGGTATTCTGTTTTATTGGTTATGTTTAAATTCGAATTTCAGTTTAAGTTCAGACTCAAGCTCTTAAGTAGTCTGAAAGTTTGGTTATAGAGAGAATAGATTTAAAAATTGCAACAAGTATTTTTCTAGAATAGGTTTTTCAAAAGATTTTTTCCAAATAAGATATAGACATAGTTAAATATTTAAGTAGTTGTTTTTGTGGTAAATAAGAACATGGTTTCTAGTAGTATATTAATTTAATTATTCAGTAACAGATAATGGGATAGAGTTTTTGGTAATATAATCCAAGATTTTTTATATAATAAAATTTAGATTTGCTGTTAATTTACAATTTTTTGATGGAGTGTTTGTATTAAAATTTTTAGTTAATTATCTTGATTACTGTTGTTTTCTCTGTTTTTATTAAAGATAAATAAAAAATTTTGCCTGATGTATTTTTCGATTTTTTGATGTATTTATACTAGAATTATTGAGAATAATTGTGAATTAAGTAGCATGATATGTTAGATTAATTCTTAATATAGGCTTTATTTTTGTTTTTAGAGTTCTGAATTTTGTTCAAATAGGTATTAAATTTAATAATGCATGTAGTAATTAAAAATTAATTCAGCTAAAAAACAATTATCAAGTAATTTCAATCTTTCTTAAAATTGATAATATAAGTTTTAGCTAAAAAAATTAGTGGTTGTTATTAATTTTATTACTTTAATCTACTAATTTACACAATTAATTATTGCTAGGATTTAAGTAGCTTGAATAAATTAAAATTGAATTTTAAAATGAGCACCAAATATTACAGATGTTTTTCTTTTTCTTTAGTGGTCATATTATAATTATTTTTACAGCTTTTTAGATCAAATAATGATATAATAAATTATTTAATTTTGATATAAAAATAAGTATATTAGTCTTGATAACTATTACTTTTGATTTATGCTGGATTTTTATTTAATATATTATTACTATTTTTTTATTTAAAGATCCGAAAGTTAGCTTAGTAAGTTTTTTTAACTTCCTAGCAAATATTAAATAATTTTTTTTAATAAATATTTTTGTTATTAGATTTAATATGTGACATAATATTTTTATCAAAATTGCTGTTAGTAACTACTACTATACTAGTCTTCCAAAGAGAATTTTTATTATATTTTTATAGTTTTAATTATGTCTTTCTTTGAGACTTTTGTAAAGATACTTTTTTATTTTATGCTAATATTAAATATTTATATTTCTTTACTTGTAGTAAAGCAGTACTTTATTTTTAATAAATTCAAAAAAAATTAAAATAAAAAATAAAACTCAAAAATTAGTATTCATAAAATAATTTTGATCAGAGATTATTTTTCCAAAGATATAGAAAACTTGTTCCAGATTTTTAAGTTAACTGTTAATTTTGGCCAAAATATTATAAGCATTTTCTAAATAATTTTATGTATTTAATATCTTTTTAATATGTTTTTAATCTTGTTAAACTTAGGCTTTGTTTATGTTTTTATTAGTATGTTAAATGTTTTTACTGTTGTTTTTTCTTAACAAAAAAGTAATAGTGAAAAAGAAAAGTAGTAGTTCTTTTAGTTATTTGCAAAAAACTGGATTATAAAAAAAAAAAATTTTTAATTTCACTGATTTCAATATTAAAAAATAATACAAAGCTTAAAAAACACACTATTTAACTGTTTTTTTGGAAAAGCTTTAAAATAATTACAAATAACAGGTATTCAAATATGCTAACTATCAAATATTAACTAGAGCTTTTAAGTATTTTAGTTGAATACTGTATTGGTTCTAAATAATCAATTATTATTAATAAGAGTTTAGTATTTTGTAACTTCTATAACAAAAATCTTGATAAATGCTATGATGCTATTAACTTTAAAAAAAAAGTTATTGATTTTGTCAATGTAAGTCTTGGTTGCTTTATTGGCTATAATAATTTTAGCATTGGCAGTGCAATTAATTCAGTGACCTAATTAATTCATAAATTGTTATGTAATAATACTGTCTGCTAAATTACTATTAAAGATGAGTTTGATAGATTGGCTATTGATTTTGGTATCAATATATATTGCAATAATTAGTTTGGTATTAAGAGTAGTTCTATTTAATAATAAGGTTTTTGATTGGTTTTTCAATTCAAATAAAAAGATAACAGTTAGTAATTTGTCTTCTGTGATGATTGTTAATAGAATATTGTTGGTTAATAGATTGTAATTAGTTTTTAGATTATTAGATAAGTTGTCTGTTGTTGTAATTAGAATACTTAAATAGCTTTAAAAATTTGGATTTTGGGTGTATTCATTTTTTAAATTTCTTGGACATAATTTTGATAATTGGTTTAAAAAGCTAAAGATTAATTAGTATATAATTATTGCTAATTTTCAGTTTTGTTGTATGTAAATAAATCTTGGTTTTTAATTTTTAGTTGACATTTGGGCTAAATTTTGTGGCAATATTGGTTAAAATTAATAAATTACTTGTAATTGTAATTAATATATTACTGATGCTGGAGTTTGATAGATTAAAGATACATATATTGGCTTTTGTATTATTTAAAAGTAATAGCTGATATTAATATTGTCGAAATAGCAAATTGTTAGAATAGTTTAGAATTTGAAATTTGTGATTAGAATTTCTATATTGATTTTTCAATTATAGATTATTAGATCTGAAATAACAATCTGCTTTTAGATAGCCTTATTTACTACAATAGTAACAAATACACATCTTTTGTTACTATAATTAATTTAATAATAACAATAATAAATATGACTGATTTTGTAATCAATTAGAGGTTTTTTAATGGTTGTGGCATTGATAAGACTAATAAATTATTTGATTATTAACTAAATATTTCTTAATTTTCTGATTAATTGCTTTATCAAATTGTTTTAATTTGGTATTTAATTTAGATAATTTGTTTATTACTAAATATACAGTTTGGGTGTGATTGATTTTGAGTTTAGCCAATTTAAAATTTTTGATATATATAATTGTATCTTAAAAAGTATTTGAATGTATTAAGTGTACTTATTATAATAAATTACTATATAATCCATAAATAAATTGATTTAAGATCTGTAATGCTATAAAGTAGTCAGTATTGATTGCTTAAATTTAATGCAGATTTCAATAAAAACATCTCAAATAAGTAGTAACTGCTTTAGTATTATTTTGCTTAATTGTAATAAAGCTAATTAACAGACAATTAATGCTATTATTATTATTAAAATACTGTAGCAATATGGTTTTAAATGTGTCAAAATCTTGAAATTTGTTTACAAGATTTTGGTATTATGAATTAGCTGTGTTTTATAAAAAATAGAAATTTTTTTAAAAGGCTTTAATATTGTTCTATCTATTAGCTATAATGGTTTTTGTCATATTATTTAGCCATGTTTGGATGTTGTTTTCTTCATTAATAAATTTTTTTAATTTGGCAATTAGTATATTAACTATTGATACAAGTATGTATTGTTGTAATTATTACTGAATGGCAATTAGTACTAGTGGCAGTTAATTAATTAGGATAACTAAAGATAAATTTTATGGAAGAATAGAAGCTGAGTTTGAATTATTTGAATTTGGCTAAGTTTGAACAATTAGAGTTTGGATTTCCAGATTATTTGAAATTGGATTTTAATTATTATTTTCTTGATTACTGTTTTTTTTTCTAAATTGGTATCTGCTTATAACTAATAAATCCGAAATTTGGTTAAGATAATAGTAATTAAAATTCTAATAAAATTGTTAGTTATGATTTAAATCTTTCAAAAAAATTGTTGTAAATTTTTAATAATTTGGTTTTTTTCTGGTTATTTTATAATAGTATTTGTAATATTAGTGTTTTTGACATAAATATAACTGTTAATGTTATTTGGATAGTGTTTTTGAATATGTAATAATATGATATATTAATAAATAAAATAACTTTTGGTTTTTTTCAAGTAGACAATTGTATTTTTTTTGGGATTTCTGCTGGAATTTGTAGTTTTTCTTTTCTTTTGTTAACAAAAGTAATAAAAAATTTCTGTTTGGTATAATTTTTGATTTTGCAATTTATTTTTGTGATTATTAAAATAAAACTATAATTTTGTGAAAAACTAGTATATTATAGTAACTTATTGTAAAAATTTTTAACAGTAATTTCTAGATTTTTTTGGTTCCAAGTAGTATATAATTTTATTATTTACATAAAAATTAAAGACTGATTCTACTGACTAATAATTATTTATTAATTTAAAATAAGTTTAGTAATATTAAAATAAGAATTTTATAAATCTTAGATGATTTTTTTCTATAATTTCTTGGTCTGCCACTTTTTCAGATAGTTGATATTGGTGTTGTTTCTTTATTAAATTATACTTTACAGAAAGCACCAAATATTATAAATGATTATTTAGGATATTAGAACAAATAAAAAACCTGTAACTTGGTACTTAATAACTTTTAATAATAATAATTTCTAAAGGTTTTAGTTAAGTTTTTTGTATAATAGACAGAGATTTAGTTGATGATTTTTTTCTGAAATTTTTTTTTTAATATAATGGCTAGTTTATTTTAGCAGTTATATTTTTTTAATAAGCTATTCTTAAGTTTCTATTTTTGTTTCATAGATTTTTTACCAGACTATCCTTAATGTTAATACTCAATACTTAATTCTTTTAATTAATTAGTAAACAACAAAAAAACACAATAAAAAAAAATAGAAAAAATAAGAAAAGAAATAAAAAATTAGTATATTATTAATAACTATAATCAAAAGCTATTGGTTTAATATGATTAAGTATCAAATTTTATTAACATAGATTGTTGATAGTATAGAAGTTATTAATGTTTCTTAATCAAGTGAAACCAATATGAGTTGGATAGTAATAAATATTTTTATTTAATATAAATATAATTTTATTTTAAGTTATAAAAAACTATTTTTTAAAGAAAAAAGTATTAAATAACTACTTGTCTTTAATTATTGTTGTTTAACTGTTTTGTTTTTTTTTGCTTTTAATACTCTCATTATATATATATAATTTGTGTTATATAAGATTTTTTAAAATTTTTCAATTTCTTTGAAAAAATTCTGGAATTCTAAAATTCTGTAATTTCTTAAAAAAATTCTAAAATTCTTCTTTTTACTACACTTTTTTCTTATTGGCTATTTTTTTTACCTATTATGATTTCTATTTTTATAAATAATAATGTTTACAAATCTAGTTATTGTTATTGCTATTTTAACAGAAATATATTTTTCAAAACAGACTCATTTAAAATTATCTGAATCTTTAATCTTAAATTTTTAACAATTTTTGTTAATTTGTTTCTGAATTGTATTTAAACATTTATTTAAAAATTTACTTAAACCAAAAAAAACCATAACAGCTATATGATCAGTATTAAAAAAATCTAATATATTATCAATTTTTTAACTTATTATAGTTGTTAAAAAATACTTATTAACAAGAATATAATTAATAGTTTTTTTTACACTTTTTAAATTGCTTCAAATTGGAAGTTTAAAAACAGAATTACTTAAAAAAAAATTGTGCAAACTTAAATCAAAACACTTTTTGAAACTAACAATTTGTTTTATTCTATTTTTATTTAATTTACTATCTAATACCACATAAGAGCTTAAATTAATTGTATTGACAATATATAAATTTAATTTGCCAGTTTAATTAAAATATATACTAGTTAAAACACCAGTATATAAATTTAAAACTGTTACTGAAACTCTATTTTTAAATAGTAATCAAATCAAAAAAAATAACTAATTATTTTAAAAACTTTGTATACATATTAAGCAAAAAAATTGTAAATTACTATTGCCACTTTTGAATCTAAATAATTAGCATTTATACCAAAAATAAAAACATTTAAATCTGAAAACTTGTTTTGATTTAAGACTTAGTTTGTTTTTTTAACTTTGTCTTAATAAATATTAAAACCAAATTTCCAGAATTTTTGTGTTACCTATTAATATTTTTTTATTTAGCCAAATTGTTCATTTTTTTAATATTGCATATTACAAACTTCCAAATATATTTAGTTATTAAAATAGAAAATATATTAGAAAACCCAATTCAAAATTCAATTGATCTAATTTTGTTAAAACTAAATTAATAAAAACTTTAAGAATAATTATTTTTAATTCCAAGCTACTTATCTTAATAGTTAAAATTTTAGAGCTATTCAAATTTAACTTTAATATTTTAAGTATAGTCAATAGAAAAAAAAGAAATAAAAAAAAAAAACTCTTTATCTCTTTAATTTTATGACCACAATTAAAGCAAAAAGTAAAAAAGATCTAAAAGTTGTTAAAAAAATACACTTTTTTTTTTCTTTTTTTTCTAGTTTTTGTAGTCATTTCCTTTAACATATTCCTTTTTATTGCCATGAATCCAGTGGGCTCTTTTGCTGGTGGTTTTAGTTCTGTTTTGGCTGGGTTGGAGATTTGGTTTGGCATTAAAAAGAAAGCATATATTAAGAGTATTTACTTTTGTAGTCTTTTATACAAAAAATTAAAAAAGCTTAATGTTGCTGATAATGTAATAAACTTGTTGGCTGAATCTCTATCTGTTGACATTTTACAAGCTGACTGTAATAAATGCAAGATGTCTTGGGATAGCAAAGTGAAAAATAAAGATGCTAGTATTAGTAAAGTATCTAATATTAAAAATATGAACAACTTAATAGCCGAAGAGATAAATTACATAGATTCTAATGCTTCTAAGACTGATAATATAGTGGATAACACAACTCTGAAAAAAATATAAACAAAAACATTTGTCTTGGGAAAACTGCCAAAAGTGATTTCTTTTAAAGATTTAAGTAACAATAATGCCAAAATAGTACTACTAGTGTTTAAGTTTATTGGTTTAAAAAAGTTGTTATTAGTTGTATTGCAAAGCAAAAAAGTCAAGAATTTTGGCTTGAGAAAATTATTTGCATTAGATATAGAATTATCAACTGTGTATAACAAGTCTTTTGTTAATAAATTAATGGTGTTAAAAAAGAATTTTTATTGTGTGAATAGTTTTGGGAGGGCATCTACTCTCTCAAAATTTTTTGGATTGATTAAAGTCTTTTTTACTTTGAAATTTAGTTTAATTAAAGTCAGAAGTTTGGCTATTAATGCAAAGATCTTGGTTAATAATATAATTAGGAAACCAAACAACTGCTCAGATTAAAATATGATCATCAAAAAAATCCCAGTAGATTTTTCCAAATTGGCAGTAAAATTGGTGTTCTCCAAATTTGGTAAGATAATTTCAATTAAGATACAATTAATTGGTCTTTGGTAAAAAGTTTTAGTTAAATTTGAATCATTGAAAGTTGCCAGTACTGTTGTTTCTAAATGATCAGCTTTGGCTACCAATGATAAACAATTATGGGTGTTTAAGAATTATCATTGAACTTTGTTATATACTCTTCTAATTAGAACCACAGCTCATGATCTTTCAGATTTGTTGGAATTATATGATAAAAAAACTTGTTTTATTGGTCATAATTCCAGCTCATATATTTGTGATAAGTGTGTAGTAATGTGTTTTAAAAGTGAAGCATTCAAATTGGCTGCTATTGGTTCTACTTCAGTGTTCAAGAATGTGAATTTGCATTAAGCTGGTTTCTTTCTGGTCTGTTGTGCTTAGTGTAAACAGTTTGGTTATGTTTTTGATAATTGTTTAGTGGGTAAGAATTCTGGTGGTTGTGATAAGTGGGTGGTGATTTCTCAGGATTAAGTATGCTTGACCAATATTTATAAGAAGAAACAAGTACCTATCATTTGCCCAGTTTTTTTTGGTGGTAAAACTTGGGCTCAAATTGCTGGTAACTCTTTTTTTTATGTGGTTTTATTGACTTTTGTTGGTGTTAGTTTGTCTTCAGATGTGGAACCCATTTTAATGGTTTCCAATTCTTTTAACAATCTTTGTTTGGCTAATTGTCTAGCTTCTTTAAAGTGCTCTTTAAAGCTTTTGGCAGATCAAATTTCTGCTATTGTGAAGAAATTGAGCTTTGTTAAATTAATGCTTCTGGTACCTTTCTTTTATGCTTCTCTTCTAGTTGCTTCTGTGTTTTTGGCCTCTGATTTGAATTCAGATATGGCTTTAAATGATGTGTTAGTATTATTAGCTCCCTCTGTTTCAGTTGTTGTTAATGTGATTAATGATTTCAGCTCAAGTAGTTTCAAGATTCTAAATGATAAGATGGGTGGTTTGGAATCAAAAATAGTGGTCTTAGAGATATCAATTAATTTAATGTTGGAGAGATTAGATTATTTGTGCTCTGGTTTACGTTTGTTAACTTTTCTTTTATTTCAATAAGTGATTTGGTTTGGAAATTTGCTACATGTAATATTTGTGGTATTAATGTTTCTGTAAAACAGGATGACATAGTTCATTGGCATTGTAATTTGGATAATATGGTCTTTTTTATTACTGAAACAAAGTTAAAGTCTACTATTAAGCTATAAATAAAAAATAAGTTTGATAGAGTTTGGGTTTTAATTTCTAGATTGGATGTTGGTTTCCTTGGTACTGATGTTGTTATTATCATAAACAGTTCCTTGGCTCATCATGTTTCTAAGATGGAAGAGATTTTTGATTGAGTTGTTTTACTGTGTCTTCTGTTTAAAGACAAGCTTTTGGTTACAATTCTTGGTTTGTATGCTGATAGTTCTTCTAATATTTGGTTTAAACAGATCTTAGAGGTCAATTCTCTTATTGTGAAAGCTGTTAACTCCAGCACTTTTGTGATCTTGAATAGAGATTTTAATAAAAATAGATCTGAGAAAAGTACAAGTTTTAGGTTTTGTTTGGATCTAGGTTTGGTTAATTCGTTTAATGGACATTTTTTGGCCAAATACCCAACTTGAAACAATTTAAGAAGTATTAAAAAGATTTTAGATTACATTTTTGTGTGTGAAAGTTTATTGTTAGCAGTTGCTGATCATAGTGTTGATTCTGTATCTGCTTTTTTTGATATTAATCACAGAGTTGTTATAATGTTTATTGGCTTGGGTGGGCTTTTAGATGTTTGTCTAAATAGTTTGTGGAAACAAGCTAATAAAAATCATTGGAACTTTAAAATCAAAAACACAAATGGTGCCAAGTAGATATATTTTAAGAATTGCTTTTCTGCCAAGTTTTTAGAGATAAGGTATAAGTTTCTGGATGCTGAAGCTCATCATGATTTAGATACTATGTGATTGTTGTTGAAGAGAATAATAGTAAACTTGGCTAATGAAATATTTTTTAAACTTTGGTTTAGTAATTTTCAGTGTTCAAAAAATATGCAGTCTTTTAAGTTTCTGGGACTGGAATTATTAGTTGCCAAAATTGTTAAGAGATTAAGCTCAAGTGATATTCTTGGTTTCAATCATTTTATGAGGAAGTAGTTGACTTTGGATGCTGATAAGGCTCTCATAGTGATGAACATGATTCAGAATTGTAGGAAATTAATAGTTATTCTTAAGCATTTATCACTAATTAGGAAAAAGTATAGAAGATCTAAGATGTATGAATTGAAGTTGGCTGAGGAGACATCTATTAAGAAAACAATTGAAAGACACATGAAAAAATTTTGCTTTGATAAAAATAGTATAATTAAGAGTGTTTTAGATTGGCAATTTTGCAAAGTGGTTTTGGATTACTTAGTGGTAGATGATAAATTGGTTTTAAATCCAGAAAAAGTAAAGCTCAATATTGATAAGATAATAAAAAATTGGACAAAAAAGCGAAAAATGCTTTCAGCAGTGCCTGATTTTTAGGTTTACTGATATGCACTTTTAGATTATGTAAGAAATAATACTTTTTCTGATGTAATATGTACAATTAGTATGAGTGAGTTGCTCTTGATTGTTAATGGTCTACTTAATAGCAAAGCTGTGGACTTGTTTGGCATTTCAAATGAACTATAAAAGCATAATAAGAATGGAATAATAAGATGCTTTTTAGGGCTGTTAAATGCATGCTTGGCAGTTAGTGGTGTTTCTGTTTTATGAAAAAGAACTTGGGTTTCAATGATCCCTAAATCTTATGACTGGAATGAAATTTTTACAAACACTCATCTTATCACATTAATTAAAACAGCCAGAAAGATTCTCTCTAAAATTTTTTTTGATAGAATTTTATCTATGTACAGTAAGTTTGGTGTTCTTCATAATGATAACTTTTTTGTTTTAAAGGATTTGTTTATTCAATCTCCTGTGTTTGTGATTGGTTTGGTAGTTAAGAATACACTAGAAAAAAATCAGAAACTTTGGTTGGTTTTATAGGATATGCATAAAGCATATAACTTGGTTGGTTGGCACCACTTGGAGACTAGCTTGAGGTGGATTAAAATATGTGATAAGTTCATCAAATTTTTTGATAATATATATGGTAATAAAATCAATAAAGTAATAATAGATTTCGGTCTTTTAGAAAACTACAAAGTGCACAATAGTTTGGACCAAAGTGAAGTTTTTTTTCCCCTTCTTTGGAGGATTTTTTATGATCCACTTTTATGTAAGATTAAGAGACATGAACATTTATATAGATATCAAATTGATATTAAGTTTGTGACTAAAACTGGCAAAATTGAAAACAGTGGTAGTTTGTTTTCTTTTTTTGCAGTTGGCATATTTGTGGATGATACAATTTAAATTAAAAACTGTTAAATCTTTATGCAGCATATTCTGAATATTGCTAGTGAATTTTTTTCAATCAATAATATTTCGATTAATACTGAAAAAACTATGGCTGTTCCTATTAATTAGAATGTTAGGATTGCTTTTTTAAGTATTAGTAGTCAACCAATTTCGATTGCCAAAAAAAGTGAAGTGCACAGATATCTGAAGATTTTTTTGTTAACTGAAGGATTGTCCAAGCCAAATATAGCTAAGACTTATTTTGATGTTTATTTTTTTGTTAATGTGGTTTTCAGAAAAGCTATTATGGATAAGCAGTTTCCTAATTGGAGTCAGTTGTTCTGCAACCTATTGTTAGTTACAGGACCCAATTTAGTTTTGTTTTGCCAAGTATGTATTACAAATGAGATGTTATAATCAAAAAAAGCCTTAAATCTAAAGCATGTCTACTATAGAATTTCTCTAATAAGACTTTGTATTATCTATTATAATATAGTCTAAAATTCATTTAAGCAAATGCAATTGGAAAGTAAACTGGCTGCTATGGTCTTATTTTCTAATACTTCAGGCATTTTTGGTCATTTATTTTATTATAGATTCTTTGATTTACAAGTCATGAAATAGGCTTCTTTGAATCTTTTACAGTTTTTTGTTATATTGTTCATTAGTTCTGTGAACAATTTTCTGGCTGGTGTGATTAGAATTTTTTTGAATAATAAGCTATTTTTAATAAAAAATTTGTCTAATGCTTTTTATAGTTCTGGTGTTTTTCTTATATCATCAATTTTTGAGAAAACTTTGTATCTTAGTTTTGTTTGTTTATTAAAGCATTTTGGAGTTGTTTTTGATAATAGACTTTTTAATAAGAAAGACTGTGTGATAGATTGGAAAATTTTCTATCAGTAGAAGAAATTGGATCTTAGAGGCTCTGTTTCATATTGGTTTGAGATTACATCAAAATTTTTGCACAATAAGAGTTTTTTGTCATTTGATTTACTTATGTATATCTGATTAGTAAGCTTGAACATTTAGAATTTTAGAGAGTTTGCTGAAGTACAGAATAGTTTGCATAAAATTTGGTCAGGTTTGTTCGAAATATACACAGATAGTTCATTAAAAAATATTGACTTTGCTGATATTATTAGTGGTGCTGCTGTATAATTTTTTGCTTTGAATATAAGTATTGGTGTTGAAGTTTACAGTCTTGTATCTTCCACTATAGCTGAGTTACAGGCTGTTGCTTTGTCTTTGAAGTATGTTCTGTTTTCCTGCTCTTTGATTTTGTATTTCAACAACCAGGCTGCTATTGATATATGTTGTTACAGATGAACTTTGTTGGTTGTTGGAATAAATAACAAACCCATAACTTGGTGCTCGAAGCTATTGTTGATGATAGAATCTGAAGGTGTATTATCTAAAGGTTTTGTTGTAGAGTTCTTTGTATAATAGACAGAGATTCAGTGGTAATAGTTTTATCTGTAGCTTCCCGAAACCACAGTTTTGTTAATTTTTTTTTCAGTGTAATGGCCAGTGTTTCTTCTGGTAAGCTAATCTTAATTGGGTGTCCTACCCTTATTTCTGGATCTTTTACCAGTGCTATATCCTGATGTCAATACCTTGTGCATTAATTCTCAATAAAGTTAGTAATAACAACAATTAAGATAAGAAAATAAAAGAAATAACATAAAGAAATGAGCCAAAACAATGTGCAAGTTAGTATCTATCAATAGCCATAATCAAGAGCTATTGTTTCAGTGTGGTTAGATACCAATTGCTATCAACATAGAGTGTTGATAGTGAAGAGTGAATTTGGATAGTAAATAATTTATTTATTCAATATTTGTGAATGGGAGATTTCTAACTAAAGGATTCTGCTTTTTCTACTTTTAATGCTACTGTTATATATACATAATTGATGTTCTATGAGATTGTTCACATTTCTAAGCAATGTGTTATGATTTCTTGAGCAATGCTTACATTGCTGAGTGATGTGCTCTAATTTTCTAATATTGCTCTATATTGCTAAGCAATATGCCATGTTTTCTGACATTGCTTTACATTGCTGAGCAATGTGCCATGATTTTTGACATTGCTTCACATTGCTAAGCAATATGCTCATATGCTAAATACTATTCTCTCATTGGTCTGCTATTTTCTATATCTGTTTTCTTTTTATGAATAACATTATTTTCTCTTTTTAATATTGAGCTCTGTCAAAATCTTCATTTTGAATTAATTCTAATACTTCTTTTTCAAGTATTGTTTGTTCAACTCTGTTTTTCATGTTTTCTACTTGTGTATTGTTTATTCTTCTCTATTGGTTAATGGTTATGGTTTTCATGTCAGAGTATAACAGTATTTCTGAATAGTTTTGAAATATGTTGTGTAGTCGGTACATTGTTTTAACATATAATGTTGAATTAGTTTTCTTTCCGATAAATTTTTTAATTTGTTGTATCATGTCTTGGTTGAATATTTTCTTGGATTTGTTAATATATAACTCCTGAATATTCAACTTTCGACCTAACTGGTAGTAGTAATATGATATTGGAAGTCATTCTGTTTATTGCTTCTAATTTTCTTTTGTAAGCTCTTCTGTTGGTGCCATAATAGGTATTTTCTCAAAAGTGTTTTTCACTTTTTCTATTAAGTTATCTGTCCAGTTTTTATTATTCTTTGGTGGCCATTGATATAGTGTATTCTTTGTCTTTTTTTTTGTGTTTCAATAGCAAATTGTTTGGTTGTTGATGACAATTTTTATGTCTAACTGTTGTTGACTTAGTGCCTAAAACAGTTGTTGAGCTATAGTGTGAATGTGATCTGGTATTTCCATTTTTTTTGGTTGCTTTTGTCGCATGTACTGTGTCTTTATATCCTCTTTTGGTTGTTTAATTTAATGTGTTTGGTTCAATAACTATGATTGGTTCCAAATCTTGTGGAATTTCATCTGGTTGAACTATTATTCTTTGTACTTCCAACTGTGGAATGGTATTGGTGGATGATAATGCTATCTGGTGATATGGTTTTAATTGATTACCATGTGCTGCTTTGGCTAAGATTTTGTTGTTTCATCTTAATTTATAAGTTCTATTTCCTAGAATTTCTTCTATGTGAAATGGTCCATCTCATTTGGGATCAAATTTTTCACTCCATTGTTTTTCTGCTTTGGTACAATGTAATAGTACTTTGTCTCCAATTTTAAATTCCACTAGTTTATCTAGTAGTTGGTTATTGTGTCATTTTTTTTGCTTTTCTTGTGCCTTTTGGATATTATCAGCTGTTTTTTGTCATCTGTTTTCTAGTGTTTCCATTAAGTCATATGTTCTTTTCAACAATGTTTCTTGGAAATTATTTTCTGTTATTAGTTCAGCTGGATATGTATTGATCTCTATCTCAACTGGTAATGTTGCTGTTCTACCATATACTAATTCAAATGGTGTTGCTTGTGTGGTATCTTGTTTTATTGTTCGATAAGCAAATAATATTGATGGTATAAACAAATCCCATTCATCCTAATTTTCTTGGCTGATTTTGGCAATTACTTTACACAGTGTTCTATTAAATCTTTCAACTAAGCCATTTGTTTGTGGATGGTATGGTAATGATAATGGTCTTTTTATTCCGAATTTTTGGCTTAATTTTGCTAATGTTCTGTTTACAAAGTAAGTTTCCTGATCTGATAATAGTTCTTTTGAACATCCATGTCAACAAATTAAATTTTGATGGACAAATTTGGCAATAGATTCTGCATTTGCTTTTTAAATGGCTTTTGCTTCTGGCCATTTTATGAGATAGTTCATGACTACTACAATATATCTGTTGTCTCTGCTGGTGATTGTTAATGATCTGACTAAGTCAATTCCAATACAGTTGAATGGTTGTTCCACTTTGATTGGTCTTAATGATTCACTGGATTTTGTTCTACCTCTTCTCTAACAAACATCACAATTTTGAACATATTGAATGATATCCGGATATATTAATGGCCAATAGTATCTTTTTTTGGTTCTTTTTATGATTGCTTCTTTATAAAAATGTCCTGCTATTAGATCTGAATACATGTTGAATAATATTGTTTCTTTCTCTGGTTCTGTGATGACTCTTATTGGTTGATTTGGATTTCTTCTGTTTTTCTAGTAAAGTATATTTTTATAATTGATAAAATGTTTTGATTTTTTTTTGATATTATTTTGTTCATTTTGAGATAATTTCTCCTTGAACTGTTGAGTATTTATATAATATTGTTGTTGTTAATATTTTTGTATGTTCATCTTTTGTTATATTTTCATTGGGTTTGTTCTGGTTTTGTTATATTTTTATGTTGAGATGTTTTTAGATTTGTCTCATTTGTGACAAACCATCGGCATTTCCATTGTCTTTTCTCTTTTTATAATGTATAGTATAAGTATATAGTAATAGTGCCATTTTCTATCTTGATTGTCTTCCATCTTCAAATTTCTGTTTATAAAGTGCTGTTAATTTTTTGTGGTCTGTGTATACATCAAACTTCTGGTTCAAGTATTCACTCTATTTTATGACTGTCCAATAAATTGTTAAATGTTCTAATTCTGGTGTTCTATAATTTCTTTCAGCTGGAATTAAATCTCGGCTGGCATATGTGACTAGATGTTCTCTTCTATTTGGTCCTCTCTGTGATAGTACTGCTCCTAATGCTTGGCCTAATGCATCAATGGTAATGATAAATAGTTTATTGTGATCTGGATAGATCAGTACTAAAGCTTGTATAAGCTTTTTTCTTAGAATATCAAAAGTTTCTTGTTGTGCTTCTGTTTATTTGTATTTCACATTCTTGGTTTGGAGATGATTGAGTGGTTGGGCTATCTTGGAAAAGTTTTTAATAAAGCATCAATAATAGCCTGCAAATCCCAAGAATGACTTTAACTCTGTCATATTGGTTGGTACTGGAAAGTTTTTGACTATTTCTATCTTTTTTGGATCTGTTTTGATGCCATCTTTGCTTACTATGTGCCCTAAAACGTTTAATTCTGTCTTGCCAAAGAAGCATTTATTAGTGTTTAACTTTAGCCCTGCTTGTTGTAGTCTTTCAAACACTTGTTGTAGATGATGCAAATGATCATCGAATGTTTTGGAGAACACATTAGTGTTATCTAAATAAACGACTACTGATTTCTACAATAAGCCAGTATATACTATTTCTATTAGCTGCTGGAATGTGGCTGGAGCATTTGTTAAGCCAAATGGCATCACTTCGAATTCAAAATTTTTTTTCTATGTTGTAAATGTGGTTTTTTTTTTGTCCACTGGAGCCATGGTTACTTGTCAGTAACCACTATCTAAATCCAATGTTAAGAACCATTTGTTTCCCCCAAAAGCATCAAATAATTTCTGAATCTGTGGAATTAGATAGCTGTCTCCATACATGACTCCATTAAGCTTTCTATAGTCCACACAAAAGTAGATTTTCCTATTCTTTTTCTGAATGAGTACTACTGGTAATGACCATAAGCTTATTGATGGCTGAATTAACCCGTTGTCGAACATCCAGTTGATTTCTTGACAAATAATCTCATGGCTAGTGGATGGTACTCTGTATGCTTATTGTTTTATTGGCATAGCATCTCCAGTTTTAATCTGGTGCTGGATAATGTCAGTTCTGCCGAATTTATTCTTACTGACAAAGATGTCATTAAACTTGTTGAACAACATTTTTAGCTGCATGCGTTGGAGTGGGTCTAGATTCCCCATGTTTATTTGTTCTAATTGTTCTGGTTGGAGCAAATAACATTTCTTTTGTTTATATATTATTTGTGATGTAATGTTAACATATCCACAAAGCTGTGGAAAGTCTGAAATAGAATTTGGTGGTTGGTCCTCTATTTTAGTAGTTAAATGTCCTATGATGATTCTTTTTAGTATCTCTATAATTTTTCTAGTGTTATTGTAAATAGGAATTTTGATGCAGCTATAGTTTCTGGCTGGTATGTGGAGATTGATGAGTCCAATTTCTCTTGATTCACAATGTGCTGCTTCTGCTTCAAAAATCTGGTTCTGATCCTTCACTTTTTTTTCTATGACTATCATATACTAGTCATATAGTAAAATAAAAATTGGTTAACTGGTGGAGATAATTTCTTTCTTGTTAATAATCTCTTCTTCCACCATATTAACTGGTATATTTATTCTACCTGTTGATCCAAATCTCTGTATCCCTTTAGCTGTGATCCCTAATTCTTCCTTGTTTTTCATTGACACTAACTGAGCTATTTTGACCAGAAACAGGAATATTGTCTGTGCTATTTTTTCATTTGGCTTTATTACATAGGCCTTTTTTGCATTGTTTTGTAGCATAGCAATAATATTTCCCACATATTCTGCATCAATTATTCCTCCTCTGATGTTGATTCCTCTTTTTGCTAGACTACTCCTAGATGCTAGTTAAACCATTGTGGTTGCTGAAATTTCCAGTGCTATTTTCAGATCAATGTAAGTGTGCAAATGTGGTTCCAATTTGATGGCATTTTTTCTAGAATATCTTAGATCAAACTCTGTATCAGTATCATGCACACACTCTGGCATCATACCTTTATTATTGTCACTGAACCACTTTAGTTCTTGCTTCTTGGTGAGGTCAAGGAGCATTATAAATGTTTTGAAGTTTGGATCTGAGTCCAAATTACTGTTATTTTTATTGCCATATTGAATGAAGCTGGAACCAGTGTTTTTGTCATCATCATTGTTGGAGTTTGAATTGGGATTGAAAATTGATTCTGATTCTGATGTGCAGCTGCTGATTGGTTTATTTTCTTCTGGGATCATGTAGATCATGCAGATCGGTGGGTTGTAAATAAGGTCACACTTATTACAATATTGAAAGTCATATGGAATCAAACAGTAGTCACATAGTTGAGTGTTTAGCTATGCTAGCCACTGTTTCTGCTCCTTTTTGTGGATGCCAAGTTTTGGTAATGCTCATAGAAGTCTTTTGGATTAGTTTCTATGTTGAGAAAAGTGTCTGAATTTGGAATAAGGATGATGTCAACCTGTTTAAGCAGATTGTTTTTAATTTCCAGAATTTCACTGAGCATGACTTCTTGGACTTTGGCATTTGTCATTTGTCAGATCTCGTCCTTGTTATGTGAGTAGTCATTCAATTGGTTAATTGCTCTATGCCAAGCTGTTGTTATAAATATGCCATGACTCACTTAGTCACTGATGAAAATTGTGTACTAGCATAAAGTGTTGTATATTCCTCCTCGACCAGAAATGTTGTTCCACATTCCTTCATCAAGTAGCTGTTTACTACAAGTAAGACATGATTTGTTGTCCCACTTGTCTTGGTGCTTTGGATATTCATAGCATTCACAATGGCACAGTTTGCAGTAATAATGTGTTTGCGTCCAGTAGTCTTTGTCTAGTGCAATCCATGCTCTTATAAATAAGAGTTTCTTTCCACAAACTTTGCATTTAAGTAGAATAAATAGTGGTTGTGGTAGTGACTGGCGAATGGAGTATGAATTTGTTCATCCTTTGGTTGTGTTTTCTGTTGGTTCGATTTCTCCAGGTATGTTTTCTTCTTTTTCTTTCCCTTTTTCTTTTTCCTCCCAGCTTATTGTTGGTAGCAACTTGCTTTGGTTGTTGTTGGTTCAAGCATTGATGGTGGTTCTCCAGGTATGTTCTTCTCTTTGTTTTTTTTTTCATTATTGTTGTCATCCCAGGAGAGTATTAGCAGTAGTTCATTGTAGTTATCGTCAGCTCACGAGACTTGATAGGCTTCCCAGGTAGGTTTTTCCTCTTCTTTTTCAAACTCAATAAGTGATGTTGATGTGTTGATGGTCTTGAAGTGGCCACACATGGCTAGTATGTGTGTATGTTGGCCATTTTGGCTGAGTTGGAGCTTTTGCATTGTCCAATCAAGAATAGCATTTGTCTTAGTGAGCCAGTTATTATCAACTAGTGCTTGGTATTGAGTGGCTTCTATTACCAGAACTTTGATAGGGACTATGATGTTGTTGACTTCAAAAGGAAAGTCATCAATCTTACCAATAAAAGTTTTGGTTGCTCTATCAGCTGTGATGATCTTTGTGCTGGCAGCTCTGTCAACTCAGTGACCTAATTGATCTATGAGTTGTTTGGTGATGATGTTGCCAGCTGATCCACTATTCAGGATCAGTTTGATATATTGACCATTAACTTTGGCATCAGTATACATTGTGGTTATTGGTTTGGTGTCCAGAGTGGCTCCACTGAACAATAGAACTGATGTAATTTTCTTAAGTTCAAATAGGAATATGGCAACAAGTGATTCATCTTTGGTGCTAGCAGCTGATGGAATGTTGCGGATAAGTGGCTTCTGGTTGGTTTCTTGTTTGCTGGATGCCGTATCTTCTGGGATAACCAGAAGACTTAAGTAGTTTTGGGAACTCGGGTTTTGGTTATATCCAGTTCCTGAATTCCACTGGCATAATCCTGATGGTTGATTTGTTAAACTGGAGATCAGTTGGTAAACCACCATCACTAATCTCCAGTTTTGGGTTACTTTGGATCTGGAGTTTCCAGATGTTATTGTAGCTGAATTTTGTGACAGTATTTGAATTGATTGTTGTAGTTGATAGACTATTTGTGACTATGGTTAATATATTACAGGTGGCTGTGGTTGATATATTTAAGGTTGATATACTGGTGTTTGATAAATTGGTAGCGGCATCATTGACAGATAAGTAGATTAATATTGATTTTGATTTGAGTAATAATTCGGAGTTGGGAACCAGCAATTAGGATTCCAATATTGATTTCCTGATTGTGGGTTACTATAAGCACAGCAATCAGCTCTAAAGTAATCTTGTTTACCACAGTTGTGGCAAATTTGCGTTTCTTGTTGCCATGGCTGATTTGTTGATGATAATAGACATGACTAATTTTGGAAACGATTCGTGTTTCCCTGATTATTATATTGTTAAGGAGGCTAATAAATTGGGCAATTGTCAGCTAAGTATCCCTCTAATTTTTGATTAATGGAATCACTAAATTGTTTCAGTTTAGAATCTAAGTCAGATAATCTATTCATTACTAAATTTACAGCTTGGGCATGGTTGGCTTCTAACTCAGCAGTTTCAAAATCTCTAGCATAAGTAACTGCAGTAAGAAGGTCTACTGGATGCATTGGATGTACTTGTTGAAGTATGCTGCTGCATAAGCCTCTAATGAACTGATTTAAGATTTGTGGTGCTGTAAAGTAATTAGCTTGGATAGCTTGAATTTGGCACAGATTTCTGTGGAAGCATCCCAAGTAGGTGGTGACTGCTTCTGTGTCCCCTTGTTTTAGGGTGGTAAAAGTACTTGCCAGGCAGTTGATGCTGTTATTATCACTGAAATATCTTAGGAATTCTGTTTTAAATGCATTAAAATTTTGGGGTTTTTGGGCCAAGCTATGATACCATGAGTCAGCGATATTCTTTAGGAAATATGGGATGACTTGCATTGTTCTTGTGTCATCCCAATTGTTTGCAGTGATAGCTTTGGCAATGTCATTGATCCATGCTTGAGCATTATCCTCTTTGCTGGTAAACTTCCCAAGTTTTGCGATTAGTGCAAAAGCCATTGGCGCGATCGGTTACTGTTGTTGTATTGGTGGTTGAAGTGGTTGTTGTGGTTGCTAAACTGGTTGCTAGATAAGTTGCTGTAGTGGTGGCTGTTGAAAAAGTATTTGCTACTGTTAAATCAGTTCGATAATTGGTTCAATTGGTGGCTGATTGATGACAATATTCAAAGATAAGTTTTGTTGATTAATTAAGTCGGAGTTTTGGTTGTTCTAATTTGGTAGAGTTTCAATTTCTGGATTTTCTAGATTTTGATCTTGCTGAGTCTGAAAATTTGGGGTTTTTATATTCAGGTTCTTAGTAATTAAGTTCTGGTAAGTGAATTCTTGATCTTCAGATTCTTTTTTCTCTTCTTCTTTTTGTTTTTTTTCCAATTCGGTTGATTCTCACGGATCAGTAATTCTGAAATCTGGTTGAGGTGGTGGTGATCGAACTTCTGATGACATTGGTGATTTCAATTTGAATCCCTCAAAGTACACGCCATATAGTCCTAATAGATTTTCTTTTCTTTGTTTACTTTGGAATAGAAATTGTTCAAATGTTGATGTCATGTTTAATGTAAACACACCTGTTGATGCAATATTGATGGCATTTCTAGGAGTATAATGATATGATGAATTTATAGGTAATTTAATTCTGTGTTTCTTCCAAGTGGGTGGTTGGATCTGTTGAGATGTTACTGCCAGTGTTTGTAATTTTTTTTTGCCTTTACTTGCATAAGTAATTGGATAGCTTTGTTGTATGTAATGTTCAATTTCCTTATTAATCTTAGTGATGATGGATGCGAAGTTATAATTTGTTGGTAAGCTGGTGTTTTGGATTAATTCATGATAAAAAGTTTCTCTTGCTGATTTAGTGTTTATTGGTGTTCCTAACAAATAGGCAATTCTTTCATTGACATAGAAATTGAAGGCTGATTCTGCTGATATCTGATTGTAGTTCAATTCCAAGTGTTGACAGTAGTGTTGAAATAAGGATTTTGCGAATCCTAAATGGTTTGCTCCTATACTTTTTGATTCTGCCACTGTTGATTTATTTGTTAATGCTGGTTCTCTGTAAGATTATATCTCATAGGGAGCACCAAATATTACAGGTGAACTTTGTTGGTTGTTAGAGTAAATAACAAACCCATAACTTGGTGCTTAAAGCTGTTGTCAATGATAGAATCTAAAGGTGTGTTATCCAAAGGTTTTGTTGTGGAGTTTTTTGTATAATGAACAGAGATTCAGTGGTAATAGTTTTATCCGTAGCTTCGAAACTGCAGTTTTGTCAATTTTTTTTTTAGCATAATAACTGGTGTTTCTCTTAGTAAGCTAATCTCAATTGAGTGTCCTACTCTTATTTCTGGGTTTTTTACCAGTGTTATATTCTGACATCAGTACCCCATGCATTAATCCTCAATAGAGTTAGTAATAATAACAATTAAGACAAAAAAATAAAAGAAATGACATAAAAAAATGAGCCAAGATAATGCGCAAGTTAGTATCCGTCAATAGTCATAATCAAGCTATTGTTCTAGTGTGGTTAAGTATCAATTGCTATCAACATGGAGTATTGATAGTGAAGAGTAGATTTGGATGATAAATAATTTATTTATTCAATATTTGTAAATAAAAGATTTCTAACTAAAGGATTCTGCTTTTTCTACTTTTAATGCTACTACTATATATACATAATTGATGTTCTATAAGATTGCTCATATTTCCGAACAATGTGCTATAATTTCTTAAGCAATGCTCACATTGCTGAGTGATGTGCTCTAATTTTCTAATATTGCTCCACATTGTTGAACAATATGTCATGTTTTCTGACATTGCTCTACATTGTTAAGCAATGTGCTCATATGCTAAATATTATTCTTTTATTGGTCTGTTATTTTCTATATCTGTTTTCTTTTTATGAGTAACAATATGTGTCTGAAATGTTTTTTGCTGCACCAAATTTTTATAATTAATGCTGGATTGAAAAAAGACATTTTTAATTTAATTAAGAATAAGGATCTTATAATAAGTTGGCTTAAGATTAAAAGTTATTCTGGAATTTGTGATAATGTGAAAGTGGATGCTGCTACTGGTGTGGCTGCTGGTTCTTCTTTTTCTTTGCCAATGAGAATATAGTAATATTTTTTGATGACTGAAGACACTATTGTATTTGGTAATACCCACCATTTTATCAAAAATGTTTTTAGATCTGTTTGTTATATTCATTAAGAGGCTGGTCCTGACTATAATTTAGTTTCTAATGCATTGATTAAGGATATAAATTAGAATATTACTGCAAAAGTCTGGCACTTTAATTCACACATGCTTACTGGTTTTATTAATCAGAAGTCATCTAATTTTTGTATATACCTGATAAAAACAGTGCATAGATAGTTACCAGTAGTTATTAGGAAAAGGCTGTATGATAAAGATTATTTTAGTGTGCTGTGTTTGTTGTGTAGTAATATGGAACTATCAAATTACATTTTTATTTGTGTTCAGAATGTTGGTATTTGGATAGAGATTTTGGCTAAGATATTTACACAATGGGTTACTTTGGTGAATGCTCATGATTTGTCTTTTTCTGCTGTTTTATAGATGCTTTCTTGTTGTTCATTAGATGTCAGGACTTATGTAATTGTATGTAAAAAATTTGTACTAAAAGATTGGTGTGTGAAAACTATTGGAATTTTTGATGACAAAAAAGAGACCATCTTTACTGTTGTTAATTTTATGAGATATTTGGTAAAGTTGTATTATTTTAAGACTTGGCTGGCAAAATTTAAGTTCAGAATTGATATGGAAAAAGCTGGCTTAATTAAAGATAGTGGTGTAGTATTAGATTTGTCATATAGTTTGGTGCCAATGCTATCAGATAATGTGGTTAAGATGCTTGGTGTTATTGAGTTTTTTGTTGTTAGTTTTGGCTATTATAAGCCATGTCTTTTTTTTTCTAGTCTAAATAGTAATGTAAATATTAATATAGGTATATAGTATTGTTTAGTCTGGTCTAAGTGGCTAATCACATATAATAAATATATCAGTTGCATTTAGTTTGAGCCATTTAGTTTGAGCCATTTAGTTTGGTTTTATGTACTAGATAATAGTTGGGTTTTACTTAATAAATGCATTAATTAAAAATAAATAAATAAATAAATAAAATTTATAAATTATTTAAAGCCATATTTAAATCTAAACTTATACTCAATAATATAAAAATAGTTAAAAAAAAATTAAGAAACAGATATTAAAGACATCAAATTTATATTGTTTAGTCTTTGTATTATATTAAATATTTAATTAACCAAAAATTCTAAAGAATACTTTAAAAAGACCAGCCAAGTATTAATAAATGAATTATCTTATAAAGCAGAAAAAATTTTATTAAAACATAAATTATTTAAAAGAGACAACTTTGAACCAAAATTTAAGCAAGTATTATTAAAAATAAAAGTTAGTAAACTACTTAAATCCATAATTTATTATCAAAAACAGTAAAACAAGAGATAAAAACACTTTTCTTAGCATATAATTTGGCCAGTTAAAGGTAATTAATTTTTAAAATAAATTTTTTATACATCTTTGAAAATTAAGAGATAGATATATTTAATATATTATATTTTAAAGCAAAATGTTCAAAATATTCATATTTTTTACAACAAACCAAGTTCAGTCTAGTCTAAAAAAGTCTTACATCACCAAAAATTAACTTTGTGTAAAAGACAGAATTCAAATTTTTCTTTAAATCAAAACCAACTACTATATAACAAACTTTATTACCAGTTTTAAATAAACAATTAATGACACAAATTTTTTTATCAGTTTTTTTCAACAAAATACCAAAATTATAAGCAGTTATTCTCATAAACAAAATAAATAAAAGCACTTTGGATCAATTTTTTAACATCTAAATATTACAATTTCAATAGTTTTGGCTATACACACTGAATTTTTCCAGATTAGAAATGACTATTTTAATGTTAACTAATCAGCTTGACTCAATTCAGCAAACTTTATCATAGTTTTTTGTTACAGCTCAATTAATTATAATTGGATTGAAACTATCTAACCAAACTTAGATACTGCAACAATAATTAATATATACAGTATTGTTATTATTATATATTATATAATTTTATCTAATATTAATTTATTTTTTAAAAATAAATTAAACATAAAACAAGCAATTGATTATGTTGTTCAATTATAGTTTCAAATAACACTTATTACAATTCAAAACTGTTGGCAAAAAACGAATATTTTTTTCTATAATCAAGAATTAGAAATTCAAAAATCCGAAACATTAATTGCTATGAATATATTCAACAATTTACCATCAAATGCACAACAATTGGTCAAAAATCTCGAAGATTATACTATAGCAGTTGATGAATTATTGGCAACTAAAAATATTTTTGATGATAATAAAATTGTAGATATGGTTTTAACTGATGCTCAAATTGAAACCAATACAATTAATGACTCAGAAAAAGAATTAGAATCTCTATCTGCTATAATTATAATTACAAAAGCATATAAAGCATTAAAAAAGGTAATTAGATTTGAAGAGCAATTAACAGAAAAAAATTTTAGTATAGAAAACCAAAATTTACTTAGAAAAAAATTATATAAATACGAAAAAATGAAGAAAAATTCTAAAAAACAGGTAACAATTAATCAATATTTTAATAATAATAATAATAATAATAATAATTGATTGTTTTAATAAATAAATATAGTTTATTGATAATAATTATAAAACTCTATAATAAAACACCTCTAAAATAGAACATAATTTGCATGTCCCAACTGTATCCTTTTATAGAGGTCTAACTGTATATGATTTGCATTAATTTTAATAAAAATAAATGGTTTAAAAAATACATAATAATTTAATAATAATAATAATTATTATTATTATTATTTTGTTGCTGTTTTTCTGGCTGGTAAAAATATATTATGATAAATATATATTTTTTTGATTGCTTAATTAAAATCGCCAACACTTGCAATACAAAAACATTTATTTGAAAATACTAGATATATTGTACGCAAAATTGTCAAAATATTTATTACCAGGACATGGTATTAATGACTGGGCCCAGATTTTTATTTTGCAGATCGGTATTTATTGGTGATGGTTATGGTAAGTGGAAATTACATTTAGTTAGTATGTTGATTTTTATAATGCTGATTGCTTTATAAAAAAAAAATGTATTTTTTACTTGGTCTGAATTTTGGGGTGTTTATAATAATAATAAATGTTAATCCTTTCATTAAGAGCCTCAATAATACAATGGTATGAAATTTATAACTGAAGGTGATGTTTTTCATATACTCTACATTAATTCGAAAAATAAATAAATATATCATTTTGAATTGATTTTAAGTATTAATTTTAAAATTGATATATTTATCATATCTCGTATTCTGTTGTGATCAAATTTACAACATGATAATCCACAGAGAGAAAGAAAATTATATTAATAACAATTAATTCCTTGTTTGACTCTTGAAATTCAGAGTTTTCATTTCAGATAAATATTAAAATATTCTTTGAAATTACTGCTAGTTGGAAACATAAATTTGAACTTCCAAAGGCAAAAATAATTATAAATGTTAAAAATTCTATGGTTTTCTGTTTTCGGAATAAAGAAATTAGTAAATCCATATGATTAATTGGTGCCGTATATTTATTTGACAGATTATTATTAGGTATTATCAATGAGAATATCATACAATAAACCTAATTTATTTTGTTTATTCTCGGAGAAGTTTAATATTTTTTAAAGTTGATTTAATGGAATCTTTTTTAAATATGATAATTTTTTGGAATTGAAAGATGTTTTTGAATCATCAATGGCATTTTTTATAATTGAAAGAGGCTGAATTTGAATGCCAAAAGGCAGAAATATGAATATAAAAATTTTTGAAAGAAATAATGACATGAAAACTCTTTTTTATTGGTTAAAAATCCGAGGCTTTTAGCCGCCGTAGGAAAAATGGATTCCAGTTTCATTAGTTCATTCAGTAAAATTAATAATATTTGAACTAGAAACTTGGTCAACCTTGTTTTCTTTACTCATCATCGCCATAATCCAATTGAGCCTCAGGACTGGAACAATGTGCGACATACGTCTTCTCATTCTCATCAGCACTAGTTGAGCTCGAGGATGGCTTTTCACTTTTGGCTTCATCATATGAGTTATCATTAGTTTCAACTAGTTTATTTTTTTGTGACAAAAATTTTGGTGGTAATACAGGTATATGGCTGCTGCTAATAGCAGCATTTCCTCGAAGAACTTTTACCGTTGGACGATTCAATGATACACCTGAGGAGATTATGGTTGGTTTTGAGCCGTTGATACTGTGTATATTGGAAGTGCTTGAAGGAAATTTTCGAAAATAATCGTGTGTTTCAGGTCTTGGTGAAAGTTTTATTCTAAAAATATGGATTAAAAAAGTAAATTTGGGAGGTTTGGATCAATTTTCGCAAGAAACGGAGACTTCATTTGCATACCTTTTGATGGTTTTTTGATCAGGCTTGTTCATGCTCCCAATCTGAGGTTTTATGAGACATGGGCGAATTATACGACTATTTGGTGACTTTTAGATGAGATTTTCATATTGATTGAAGGCCTTTAATTTCACTTCTTAATTTCACCGATAAATCATATATTGTAAAAACAGAAGCTTACGATCTTTTGAGGTGAAAACCCCTGCAACGCATGAATTAAAATATTATGAATATTGGGAAAAAATCGATAATTTTAATAGAAATTTAAATCTACCTTTTTATCAACGCTGAGCTTTGAATTGAATCAACAAAATGTTTGTAAGTTTATGAATAAGTATTAGTATGAACCCATAAGCCACTTTTCCACACAAAAAACTAAAACTTCCTTACCAAAGTTCTTTCGAGAATAGCCGGTTTTTGGATAAGCAAATTAGAATCCGACTTCTTAATTTGTTTTACCAGAGATTTATCGTTTAAAATAAATTTGCTCAACACCCATAAGAATAACATGAAACCTCTTGATACCTTCTGCTGCTGGAGTAATTTCTCGCGTAATTCGAGACAATCCAAATGTAATACAGCAATCTCACGACATTGTTGATCATACTTAGCTCGAAGATTAAACAGTTCGCCAAACAATATATCAGCCTGAACTGCTTTCTGTTCAAGAGCTTCACGAAGAAAATCTATTTCTGCTTGTATCTTGAGAGTTAAATTGATGATGATGATGATGATATGAGAAATAGAGGTTGGTAGTTAGATAAGAAGTGCTATTGATTACACTAATTCTTACCGTTTCAAAATTATCCTTCTCCATTGCGCAAAAGCTGTTCAATTTCAAAGTGAACTATATATTTTTTAGGTGAAATTGATGAGAAAATTGATTTTAAAAGATTTCAATCATTAAGATCAAAAACCGAATTGAATGATATCATAACCACACGAAAAATTGTCACCTTTCAAAAAAGAATAAATAAAGGAGACTTTCATCCCAGTAGCATTGATTTGATTAACTGATTAAGCATGGTTAGATATAATAAAGACAAGAACTCGAACATACATATATAGTTTAATGTTGAAGTTTTTATTCTATGACTTTTTCGTAGGAGCTCACGAGTGATAATCAAAAAATTAAATTCGAAGGTTTTCTAGAAAAATGGTTTGGAAATGATTTTATTTGTATCTTTGTTCAAATTCGAGAATATTATTTTCATTTTCACTGGAGAATTTCATCATGAAAAATTCTTTGATACAAATTCAGTTACCTATGAATTGCAAATCGAGTTCTTTCTCTTAAATTAAATTAATTGCCACTATGAGTGATTCTACAGTTAGAAAAAGGTTGGCCAAAGTTTTGGCATTAGATTTAGTCAGTAGAAGCCTTGGTCCAGAAGCAAAAAGCTTTCTTTGGCAAAGTAAAGCATTTAGGTAACAAAGCAGATTTGAGCTTTGGTGGACCAAAATACATTGTTGGTCAGTTTGCTAAGATGAATATAGATGAAAATGCTCCTAAGATAGTTTTTCTGAGTGGTGATGCTAGCTATGGAGCTAGCAATAAAGATGATAAACAGTTTAATTTTAAGATAAATACTCTTAAAACCAAATAAAATAATAATAATGCTGTTGTTGATTTCCTAATTGGTTCTTTCAATTATAATATGGATAATAATAAGGTTTTTCTTTTCTCCTGCTTCTCTATTTCTTTGGACAGAAAATGGATTGATCTGAAACTTACCAAAACTCAGATAGAAATACCTGTTAGAAAATTCTTTGTTTTGGACATTAATCTTTCAGCAATGGAAGATAAATCAGCAACAGCAAAGACTTAAGTTATTAGAAAATTTTTTCAATAGTTAATGGTTTTGGGAAGGGCTACTACTCTCTTAAAATTTGAAAAAATTATCAGATCTATATTTATATTTGAGGAGAACATAAAAAAGGCTATAGTATTGGTTAGAGAAAAAGGCATTGTTGTAAACAGCAATCTTAAAAGACAAAAAATGCATTCAGATCAGGCTGTAGTTATCAAAAAAATTCTTATAAATATGCTAAAAGAAATATATTACTTAACTGTTTAATATTAATTTTTTGTTCAAATTGATGTAAAATATGTTGACAATATAAGTGCTTATATTTGCCTTTGAAAGATTTGATAATACCAGCATCAATTGGTTGAAGATGTGATATAGTATTTGGAGGAAAATAGTTCAAAGTAATATTGGTCAATTGGAATGAATCTTCCCCGATTTGAGTATGATGAGAAGTTGCATTATCAACCAAAAGTAATATATGTCAATTTTGAATTCGAAAGCCTTTATTTATATATTTGAGCCATGCTTTCCATATATTTGAGCGCATCCATGCTTTGGAATTGAATTTGTAGCAAGAAAAATTGTAATCCAAGATTTATCCTATAAAAAACCCAATTAATTTAATATAACAATAATATATAACAATAACAATTAGTAAATATAATATACCAATTTTTTTCCTGCATTTCAACATTTTGCAAGTGTTTGATTTGGTTCCATACGAAAAAATAATTCTGTTTTATCGGCATTATATATGTCAGCAGGATCAAATTCGGATATAATGGTTGTTAATTTTCTTCGTTCTTCTGGTAAACTTTCAGTTGATACACTTCTTGCTTCACCATGAAATCGGTAAACACGTAACTGGTTTCGTTTTTTGAATTTTTGAACCCATCCATTTGAGAATTGCATTTCATTTTTGTGCATACCAAGAAGTTTAGCAAATTCTTTTCCTTTCTCTTTAATTAGTTGATCATTGAATTCGATAGTAGCTGCAGTTACTTGTTCTACCCAATAACTTAAAGCTTGGTCTAATAATGGAAATTTAATGCTTTTGTGTCGAATAGATCTTTCAGAGATTTCATTAATTTCAATATTCAACCACTTTGCATGCTCTTTGGATATTTATGATTGAAGTAAGCTGCAATATTATCATGTTTCGTGCCATAGTAATTTTTGGAATATCGACAAATTTCTTTACGAAGAGCATCATTAACTGCTGCTTGTTTTTATTTTTTGAATAAAGGTTCCGACATTGTGATAATTTAGCAAGTCTGTTAGAAAATGTGCCTATAACGATAATATTAGATTTGGTTTTAGCAAGTCTGAATAAGGGCTAAGTGGCTGTACGTGAAAACAGACAAGATTAAAAAGAGTAAATCGATTTAAAAGAAAGTTAGGATGAAATCAATTCAATATGTTCCCAATTCCCAATTAACATTTAGCACGTGATATTTGTTCTTATATGAAGGTAAATTTCGAATAAATGTTTAATAAAATTATGTTCTTGTTCCTTTATAGATTATTCTTATATAAAGGGAATATTGTTAATTAATCAATTGGTTCTATAAAAAAATGTTCTTTGTAAGAGATTGTTCTTTTATCGAGGGTTCTTTTATGGAAGACTGACTGTATTTTAAATTAGCAATTACTAATTAAGAAAATATTTTGGAAATACTGGCTTTTTAAACACAAAAATGAATTTAAAATAATTCACTTCTGTATACTTACAAATTATGTATATATAGATTTATTAGTTTTTAGTTTAATATTAAGTAAATTTAAAATTTGTGATTTAAAATGAATATTTTTTTAATGGTATATCACTTAAAGAGCTTTCAAAATTTTAATTTTTGTGACCAAAAAAAAATTATTATTATTATTATTATTATTATTATTATTATAATGACCAGAAAAATTTAAAAATAGCAAATCTTGACTCAGAGTATGTCAATGACATTCATTCATAATTATTCCAATATATGGACCAGAATGTATGATATTCCCTGGTAAATTATCAATCGATTCCCCAGCGCTGCATCCCTTTGTTTATATGTATAAAGATTAATGGTCAAAATTAATGGAATTTTTTTTTCAAATGTTCCTACCAACGATATTCTCTCCGGAAATCCCATCATACGGAAATAATGTTCCATCTAAAATTCTATCTTGTTTCGATGCTGTAGAGTTATCATGATAAAATCCATGACACTGGGATACTTCTACATAATCAAAATAGTTACAGTCTGACCAAGTAATTCAAAATTCCAATTCGTGGTGTTCTAAAAATATTTGTTCCATTTTCACGATTAAGAAAATGTGGAACGTGTTATCGCCTTTACTTAACAATTAGAAAATTGAAAGCGATTTATAGGGCTTTTTTGATCCTTTAAATAAATTTCGATTTTCTATATAAGGGCGGCAATAGTTGCATGTGCTATAAAACATAAGATGTATTTTAAAACTTGAATTTTTTAAAATTAAAAAAATGAAATACTTTCAACATACCACTACCTACACCCCATCCTGTAATGTAGATTGTAAATTTTTTTTATTGGTTCTATATCTTTGAGGAAACTCTCAATAACCTCAAAAAGAAAGCCTTTTATTGAAAAGAAATTATTTTGCCATTCTTCATCCACAAGAACTAATTTATTGGGTATTAGATTGTCTATTTGGAAAGTTATAAAACTTTGGTTCTCAATTTTCCCATTAATATTTAGTCAATTCTGAATGTGAAAATTTTTTTTTTAAGCTTATCTTTGAAATAAATTGTTTATAATAAAATTTTAACCAATTGATTTACCAGAGAAACCAAAAATTGTATATAGTGAATTTGATTGAACCAAGGGATGAACTAAATAGAATTGATCATGTTCACTTTGAAATGAATATCTCTTCTTATTATTTTTCTAACAATAATATATCTTACCTGTAATTTGACGGCCACTCAATATAGAAGTCTTTTTACAAAAAGCGACACTAGATGCAGCAGTCATTATTAAAGTTTCTTTAATAAATTCTTCAAGATACATAAGAGACACTAATTTTTTATGCGGATGCTGGAATGAGCGTGAATTTATGGAATTTCTCCCGTTAATCCAATTATAATTATACGAATTTAAATTCATACTTTGAAATGAACCTTGATTTGCTGATTTGACGACAAAATTTGGACCTGCTGAAATCTCGGATAGGACAAAAGTGAGTTTGCGAACGTTGAAGAATGTAATACATTAGATGTCCAAAAAAAAATTAGGAGTGTCCACATGAGGAATGAGAATTTCGAATAAATCAATAGTGACATGAAAAAGGAAAATTCCTGGTCCAAAATCAATTTAAATTGAGATTTTGATACAAAAAAATTTGTGACTAAATGGATGTACTTTTTTATGGTCTTACTAATCTCGGCTAAGATATGCTCAGTTTTTCTAAAAATATGTTTGTTTGGCTTCACACAATATAACTTTGAACAAGTCCTTCTTTTGGCAGTTGCAGCCAAAATAATCCAAGAATAATAGCATAATATAGATTTTAATATATTAAAAATATTTTTTTTTAATGTCCAGGAATAATAAAAATTATTCATTAGGTTTTAACTAATATTTCCTAAAATAATAAAATATTTATTATTAATTTTTAATAATATAGAAAGCTATTTTTTTAATTAATTAAACAAAAAATAATACCTAAATCAATAAGTGCTTTTATAACATACCAGAATTAAACTTGGCAGTTCAAATCTTAAAAATATAACTTAAGTTAAAGACAAAACTGGATGCTAAGCAACAACTTTTTTTGAGAACTGAATTACTACAAAACATTTGACAAGATTAGAGATCTAACACCAAATTGTTAACAAATTTTGAACTTAATACTAAAACAAAAACTTGCTTTGAAATTATAGTAAAAACTTAACTTACTATGTTAAAAAAATATTGAATATTAGTTACAAAAACTAAAACATTCAAATATACAGTTTTTATGTGTTTAACATCGATTATTTTTTTAGTAAAGTTGTTAAATTTTATAATTGTTTTTATAAAACATTATTAAACAACATGACCAGATTTTTTACAATATAAAAAAAATTATTATTCTACTTACAAGATTTGTCTTTTTGTAAAAAGCTTGCAGTAAGTTATATTAATTTGCATTAAATTATTCTAAAATAAAACTAATAGCTAATCATTTACAAAAAGTTAAACAAATATAGAATTCTTAGCATAATTTCAAAAATTTTATTCTTTATAATATTTAAGAAATTAATTATTACAACAAAGTGTATTTTTAATAACTTTGATTAATGTATTAACATTTGACAAAATTAATGTCAATTTTTAAATATTTTTACACAACCCAAAATAGAATTAATTAATTAATGCTTTTTTTTCTTAGTCAATATTACATCCAAATAACTAAAATTTTATAGTATATATTGTAATAAATTAAATTTTTTATTAAAAATAACATAACAAATTGGTCAAAACTTAGATTTTGTTTATATTATTAAATATACTTATAAATATTATCTAAATAAAACTAACTTTTAAAATTTTTATATCAAACTTTAAACCCAAATTTCTTAAGCTTAATAATGGGTTCCATAATTCACTAATTATATATGTTTTTCTATTCAACTCTTTTATGGCTTTGTAGTATTGCGCTACATTTAAATTAATGCTGTTTACTATATTACTAGCAATAAAAAAGTATAACAAATGTTTTGCTAATGAATAAAGGAATAGATATAAAAACCAAAATCTTTAACCACTTCGCAAATACTTTTTCAGATATCGTATATATATTTAAATACATTAGTTAAAGGGTACTTACAGAAATTAATCCCTATTTTGAGATGACTAATTTGAAACCCACTACAAATTTTGATATATGCACAAAAAAATTTACTTAAAGAAAGTTAGTATACAGAAGCTTAGAATGTAATTTTCACGAAGTGTATTAATGTCCAAGTTCTGAAATATTAGTAAGTCCATAAATTTTGAGTGAGAATATTTTATATAAAAAAAATTCTTCACCGTATAGGTTGTAAGAGCAAATTAATCCTTGCCAGCCTAACTTAAAATAATAATAAAACTAGAGTCCAAAAGATTTATTTAATAATAGCATTATAGTTTGAACCTAGTCAGATTTACCGGTAACAACAATATAGGATTTACTTCTGTGCTTTAATTTGAGGCTTAATTCAGATTCTAGCGAGTCTCTTCCAATTTCTTTTGATTTAAAGAATCTTTTTAAATAATAAATTTTCAATTAAAGTTGAAGCTACTCATGTCATTATTTTTGGTCAGTTTGTGAATTAATCAATCAATTACAGATAAAAAACAAATATTATAAAAATTATAATGAATATCTTGCTTCACCATTTTTTACTCAATCAATGCTCAAAACAAAAATTCTCGTTGGTCAGGAAAAATATTATAATTCTTAAGGTTTTCTTTCTTCACGAAGTTCATTACTAGAAAGATTTTATTAAACATTTATAAAACTAATGTCATTATTTAAAAGCAAGTCGAATATAACAGTAATAAATGATTTAGTAACAACATTGCCCTAATGCTAATATATAAACCAGATTAAAATAATATCTATATAGATGTACTCTAGTTGTAAATAGTCTAATAACTTTATCATTATTAAAGACTAGATAATCATGTAAAAGTTCAAATTTAGCATTAAATTAATTTGGGTAAAATCCGAAAGTTCCTCTCAAAAAAGTATGAACCAGAGGTAATAGCCATAAATTTCGGTTCATTATAAATTGGTGATTATGATAGTTATTAATGCGAATAATATTCAACTTTACATAATTGAACATTGACCGGTGCCGCTACCATCGTCTGGGTCACCGGTAGGTCCTTTAATAGAGCCGTTACCAGGAGCGATAATCGTGAGAGGATTAAAGGAGGATTGATTGTTGGTAGTTGGTTGCATATTTTCAAATTATTTGATTTATTTTGAATGTTACTGCTTTGCTTTTTTTCTCTTTATTAGTTTGGTTGAATTGAAAAATTAAATTGGAAAAGTACCACTAGTTTTATAGCAAAAAATCATCTTAACATCTAGTACATGTATGCGAAACAATGTTAAGTGAATTATAATGTGAAAATGCAAAAATCGATAGAATATCACAGATAATAGATTTTGACATATGCATTGTTAAGATATCTCAACAATATCCCAAAAGATCTAAAAAATAAAATTTATTTTATTTACATCTATTATTTGTCGAGAAAGGTATTTCATAAAAATACGGTACAGATTCAGCTATTAAGGAGATTTGCTCTATGTGTATGGT